>CM077291.1:8938109-9240609 GCA_039654925.1 Anguilla pacifica | reverse complement strand
GACAATTATCCACTGAAGCTACAGGCGTTATAAACACAAGATTACCTTCCAGTTGACGTCAGGGTTGTCCCTTTGTTGTTTGAAGTGCCTGGACAGGAGGACATTTAGAGCAAGGCAGCAGAAACACTTCAGTCAATTAAATCAACAGAAGCAGGAGTTCTAGAACACCGACTGAAAAAAAAAAACATTCCAAAAAAAAAACCTACTCTTCAAAGGGCTAATGTGTCACATGAGAAAAGTATGGACCAGCACCATGATATTACTGCAGATGCGTCCATTAATGCCTCCTGGCTATGTCACATAATGAGAACTAACAGCAACAAATAGAGGAACATGTAAATTCAAATCAAATTACACATTGCTGTTAAAGCACTGAAGAATGTAAATCGGTACAATGCAGAAGAGGAAGGGTGAAACGCCCTCATACTCTAGCATCATCTCCCGAGCGGCGGAAGCAACGGCTTCCCGGGAGCTGTCGTTCCAGATGAGCTCGGGGTTCTCGTGCGTCCCCTCGAAGATCTGCACCGCCGCCTCCGCGTTGTCCCTCATCGCCTCCATGAACACGCCCGGCAGGAAGTGCATCAGCGTCAGGCGCACCTGAGGGAGACAGACACACTGAGACCTGGCTGTTTATAGACAGACACATTCAGACTTGGTCCCTCTATAGACAGACACACTGAGACACGGACCTGTTTACAGACAGAGCCACTGAGACCTGGTCCCTTTATAGACTGACACACTGAGACCTGGTCCCTTTATAAACATATACACTGAGACCTGGAACCTCTTTAGACAGACACACTGAGACCTGACCCCTCTATAAACAGACACACTGAGACCTGGGCCCTCTATAGACAGACCCACTGAGGCCTGGCCCATCTATAGTCAGGCACACTGAGACCTGACCCCTCTATAGACAGACCCACTGAGGCCTGGCCCATCTATAGTCAGGCACACTGAGACCTGGCTCATCTATAGACAGACACACTGAGACCTGGGCCCTCTATAGACAGACACTGAGACCGATGTATAACCACCCCCCAGAGGTCAGGCATGTCTTTTCAGACAGGCACTGCCAGGGGCATACCTTGGGTCCCACCAGCTTGTCCGAGATCATCTTGGCGAAGAGCTCGGCAGTCTGAGAGCGCACCTGGGGGTGGGTGGAGTTACAGAAGAGGTCCAGCAGGTAGATCAGAGCGCCTGGAAGAGAGGCAAGGTGTGAGGAGCGGGGTTCAGACAGAATTTAATCACCAGGGAAGATGACGCGGTGTTTATGAATATGGTGGCATTAATTAAGAGAGAACTGTTCAACCTCTCCCAATATCATTCTTACCCCAACCCCTTTGATGGAAACATTACCTTTAGTCATAGCTTCTTTGATGATCTTAGTGTTGGAGCACAAAGCGTACAGGGTCTCCAGTACTAGTTGCCTGCCTGCAAGACAGACACATGTGGTTGAACACATTTAATTAACCTGGGCTTCTTGAACATAAAATATGCCACTCCTGGATCTGCATTTACCCACGACATGAATCGGACTACGATTAGGGTGCGTCTATTGATCCAAGATCAGTTACCAGGAGCAGGAAGTCCATAGAAAAGAGCACAACCCAAAAACATACAGACTCAGGGGGTCCTCCAGGGATTTGAGGCCCCATGAAAATATTCCACACTGGGGCACCCCAGAAAATCCAATGTTCAAATATTTCTTGAGAGCCCCTGTCAGTCAGGGGTCTTGGAATCGTCTTAACTCCCCTACTCATAAGCTGCTCATGCCTAGACTTGCAACTGCACCTTCAGGGAGGGCTCTATGAAGATGTGGAGAATCAGCCTTGTTCGCAAGCCATCATTGAGCCTTCTGGCAGTTGTAAAATCTAGCAGTTTTAAGACTATGCACGATTTTTGACCCAAAAATGTAATATTGTGCAAGAGCTGTCTGGAGAGTAGGACTACTGGAGAATATGTCCAGTGGCATTAATATAGTGTGTTAATATGAAGTTAATGTTTGGCCTTGTTGATGTGTTTGACATTGGCAGAATTATGGCATCCAGACAAACAACAGCACCACCTTGTGGATAACCCTGGGTGAGTCACTATGAGCGAGCAGAGAGAGAGGTCTTACTGGAGGGCAAGGACTGCAGCAGAACCAGGAGATTGGACAGCACCAGGGCCTCGGAGATGCTGTTCACACAGTCCTGGTTCGTTGTGACAGTGTTCACCACCTGAGTCAACAGATAAACACAGCGGACCAATGGGAGAGGATCACAGGCAGGGACAAAAGAATGACTGTGAGGTGGTGAAACAGATCACAAATGTTAGGGTCACCCCAAAACTGCTAATATACTGTCGATCAGTTAGTAATTTCATGCATCATTGTCCAGGAAATTAAAAAGTCCTTTGGTGGTACACATTTCAGGTACTGGCTGGGTACTGTCCCACACAGGAAGAGAACCTGGTACCTCCAGAGCCAGCTGCTGGACCTTGCCCGCCCCATGAACACGCAGCAGGGAGAAGAGGAGCTTGAAATGGCCGATGCACTCTGACCCGGACCCTGAGGCAGACAGAGAGACCACACATCCATCAATGGTGCTGGGGAGCAATGTCAGTCAGTACAGGAATACAAGGAGGAATACATTCACAGAAAGTATAATAATAACACGGACTCTTCCAACAAATGGCAAACAAAATGCATTTTGATCATTTTTCCCTTGAAGCAGGGACAATGGCACACATATATCAGAACATCATCTTTGAGGTGGATGTCAATTGGGTGCAAGATACCTCATATTCTCCTCCTGCTCACTTTCCCCCTCTGCTCACTCACCCTCCTATACTTCCTTCCTCTTCCTCCTTTTTTCACTTCTTACATCTCAGCTCACTTCCCCCTCTGCTCACTTCCTCTTCCCCCTCCGCTCACCTCCGCTCACCTCTCCTTCCTCCTCACCCTTCCCTCCCCAGCACACGTCCTGCCCCCCCCCCCCCCCCCCCCCAGTCCAGACGCAAGCCCTCGTACCCGGGTTGTTCTTGATGACGTTGCGTAGCGCCTCCAGAGCCATCTCAGCCCACTGCAGCCTCTGAGCGTGCAGCTGTGACTCCACCTGGCAGGCCTGGGTCATGGCCAGCAGGGTGTGCAGGTACTGCGCCTGGGAGCCCACGTAGTCCAGCAGGCTGGCCACAAACACCTTAGGGAACTGGGCAGGAGGAGGACGGAGGACAGGAAGTGAGGTCACAAAGAGATAAACAAATGTGAAGCCACGGAGGACAGGAAGTGAGGTCACAAAGAGATACACAAATGTGAAGCATACAGGGGACGTCAAGGAAATACAGTCAAACAAACAGATTAGATGTAATTTGACTATTGGGTGCATTCAAGAATCCCAGTACTTTCTAGTTCTATGAATTCCTTTCCTTTCTGTAAAGGAAGCAGCTCTGTGTTTCTAACTGAGGGTGAAGTTCCGGGGTGTTCCATCCTGACCTCCAGGGCAAAGGTGGGCTGCTCGTTGTAGACCCGCACAAAGATCTCGCCCACGATCAGCTCCTTGCTGTGGTCGCTGAACACAAACTCTGTCGCCAGGTTCTCATCAAACTCTCCCTGTGGGGGGAGGGGTCAGGTGATCAGACACTCTGAATCTCAGCAGAGACAAGGCAGGAGATCCATCAGGCTTGACCACGCCCATGGCAGAAGACGCTAAAGCCGGGCAAAGCTGGATGTGGAAGACTGTGTACAGTAAAGGGGTCATTTTTAAGCAATCAAGGCGGGTTCCCCCTTAATTAATGATCCGCTCACCCTCTTGATGATCCGCTCCTGCTGCTGCTCCAGGAATTCCAGCAGCTCGGCCCGAGTGCCGTTGTTCCAGATCAGGTTGGGGCTCTCGCAGTTACTGTTCAGCAGCTTCAGGACCTGGGACAGGAGGGGACTCAGTGTTTTAGTAGAGACAGTGTGGCGCGATTCTGGGTGTGTGTGTGTGTGATGGAGGTGAATGGGACCATCTGGATTCACTGGATTTATCTGATATTCATGCAGATCGTCTGTACAGCCCCTTATAACGAGTCTGTTTAGGTTTGGGTTTCCATCCATCCAACCATCCATCCATTTATCTATTTTTTAAATTGCTTACTCCTGGTTCATTAGAGGACTAGAGCCTATCCCAGCAGACATTGGGTGAAAGGCAGGAACACACCCTGGACAGGTCACCAATCCATCGAAAGGCGGTTTGGGTCATTTCAAAATTAATTCACATGGCTTTGGGTAAGAAATCCACAGGTCCAGTTTGGGTCAGGTACAACTTTTTGTAGTCGTGAAGACCTCTAGCGTGTGTTCCTTTCCCTGTACAGTTTTCTTAAAAAGGCCAGCACGTGCAAGTTAATCCATACCTCTGCGGGTGAGCTGGTCCCCAGTTTGCGGGAGATGTAAGGGGTGAGCATGGCGGACAGACTCTTCCTGATGACGAAGTTCTCCGGGGGTGCCCCGCCCTCCCCCTCGGGCCCCGTCCCGTACCCCCCCAGGCAGCTGAGGGACAGCAGGCACAGCTTGGCTAGGCTGTTGCACACTTCCTGTTGGGGAAAGAGGCGGGAAACACAAACTCAACAAACATTCGAGCTGGGGGCCCTAGCTGCGTTTGAACAGGTATAAGGGTGTATAAAACTGTAAGAACAAGGTATTTGGTGTTCTGTCTGTGAGTAGGTATGCGTAGGCATGGAGATAAAAACAGTACCTGCTGGTTGGTGTCCTGGCTCTTTTGAATGCCGCTCTCCTCCAGCGTGTAGTCGTAGTTGAACAGGTACGCCAGCAGGTGCCACAGCACGCCGGCCTGGTACATTTGCAGCTGCAGGAGGGAGTCCGTGGCGAAGGAGGTGACGCACTGCACCGCCAGAGAGGCCACCCGGGGAACGCTCTTCAGAGGGAGGAGAGAGGAGAGAGACGGGGAATGAACCACACCCACCCGGGAGCCTCCGTACTGCATACAGCACTGAAGCGTGTAGAGCACTCTGCCTCCTGGTCATTATGATGGCTCTATAAGCCAGGGATCTCAAACTCA
The DNA here is from genome assembly GCA_039654925.1 of Anguilla pacifica. NCBI lineage: Eukaryota > Metazoa > Chordata > Actinopteri > Anguilliformes > Anguillidae > Anguilla > Anguilla pacifica. The sequence goes on along the minus strand of CM077291.1, from coordinate 9,235,570 downwards.
CATCCTGGAGGACCTGCTGTGTCTGCTGGTTTTTAATGTGTTCCTGCACTGAAGTGCTTAATACAAGTAATTGACTGGTGAAAGAGTCTGCACACTTTGTTCTCAAGGCCTAAAATGGCTGCTGATTGAAAGGAAATCACGAAAACCAGCAAAGACTGTGGCCCTCCAGGACTGGAGTATGGGATCCCTGCTATGAGCTGTTCTCTCCAGGCTGAGGTAAAACTAACATGGCTGAGTACTAGGAACAAAGCTCTTTTTAGGATTAGGGAAGCTCTCGCTCACCCTGACTCTTCCCTCACCTGTTGTGCCTGTCCCAGCCCCGCTCTCTCCCACTGTGCACACGCTCACTGACATTAGCCTCTCCCTCACTTTTCGTAACCCCACCCTCCCTAACCACGGTGGCCCTGCCCTCACCTTCCCGTAGTAAAGCAAGCGGCACAGGTCCCGCACGATGTTCGGAAGCTCAACGATTTTCTCCCGGCACTCCTTGAACTGCGCTGCCACACTGTAACACTTGCAGATGTGCCCACACACCTGGAGAAGAGGGAAAAATCGGGGGAAAAAAAGAAAAATGGTTGAGCAGTGGTTCCCAACCCTGTTCCTGGAGATCTACCGTTTTGTAGGTTTTCACTCTAGCCGTAACAAAGCACACCTTGTTTAACAGCTAGAGATCTCATTGAGGGGTTGAAATGAAAACCTACAGGACGGTAGATCACCAGGAACAGGGTTGGGAACCACTGCCGTAGACAAACTGCGCCGTTCTTCCTGGAAATGCTAACAGATAATGAAAGACGATAGAGACACACACAGGGAAACCTGGTAGGCCAGGTTACGGTCTGGTCGGCTCCAGGTTTACCTGCACTGCCATGTCCTCAGGCTTGCTGGATGCAGTTAGCACAGCTACACATCGAGACAGAGCCTCCAGCAGCACCTGCAAGCAGTCGAGAGGGTTAATACCTATGAGTGAATGAGTATGAATCAGTCAGCCAGCAAGCCTATGAGTGAATGATTATTTAAGACAGTCATTGAGCCAGTGAGTATTAATCTATGGGTTTTGGAGATGATGCAGACCTGCTGGAAGGGGACAATCAAAAACAGTCTGCAGGTAAGCAAGTGACTGAGTGAGTGAGTGACTGAATGAGTGAGTGTGTGAGTGAGTGATAGAGTCTGAGTTCATGAGTGAGTGAGTTCAGCTGTGTGCGAAAGTGAATCAGTGAGAGTCACAGCCTGTGAGTGAGTGAGTGAGTGAGTGAGCTAGTGTGTGTGACAGTGAATCAGTGAGAGTCACAGCCTGTGAGTCAGTGAGTCAGTGAGTGAGCTAGTGTGTGCGACAGTGAATCAGTGAGAGTCACAGCCTGTGAGTCAGTGAGTGAGTGAGCTAGTGTGTGTGACAGTGAATCAGTGAGAGTCACAGCCTGTGAGTCAGTGAGTGAGTGAGCTAGTGTGTGTGACAGTGAATCAGTGAGAGTCACAGCCTGTGAGTGAGTGAGTCTGTGAGCTAGTGTGTGTGACAGTGAATCAGTGAGAGTCACAGCCTGTGAGTGAGTGAGTGAGTGAGTCTGTGAGCTAGTGTGTGTGACAGTGAATCAGTGAGAGTCACAGCCTGGGGATGAGTGAGTGAGTGAGCGAGTGAGCTAGTGTGTGTGACAGTGAATCAGTGAGAGTCACAGCCTGTGAGTGAGTGAGTGAGTGAGTGAGCCAGTGTGTGTGACAGTGAATCAGTGAGAGTCACAGCCTGTGAGTGAGTGAGTGAGCGAGTGAGCTAGTGTGTGTGACAGTGAATCAGTGAGAGTCACAGCCTGTGAGTCAGTGAGTGAGTGAGCTAGTGTGTGCAACAGTGAATCAGTGAGAGTCACAGTCTGTGAGCGAGCGCAGCCGTGCCTCGATGCCGTTCTCCCTCCTCAGCTCCTCAGCGTTGAGGGCGGAGCAGTTCACAGTGTGGAACGCCAGCTCGGTGGCGCTCGGCAGGAGGGGAGAGGTCTTGGAAAAGAGCTGCTCGTCATTCGTCTCCAGGGTGATGGTCTTGATGAGCATGGGGTAGCCAGCGTACTTGTAGGGCTCAAACACTGTGAAATACACCCGTTATCAAAAAAAAAACAATTTCACAACATTTAAAATAAAGCAACAACCCTGTCATGACATCGCACTACTTTTTTTGATGAATTAAACCAAGTCAAGTTTTTTATTTAAAATCGATCTTTAAAAAGTGTAACTTAATATCATAAGGATTTTTAAAAATATACTGACAGAAATACAGGTTCTCCCAATGACTATAGACACAGAGAAATAGAGAAAAACATGAAAAAGAGAGAGAAAGAGGAGAGCAGCTTCCCCACAGACAGACAGATATAAAGTAAGACAGACCCAGAGAATTGTGCAACAGACAAAACGAAGGACAGACATACATAGACGGACAGAGGCGGACCTTCCTGGTGCCGGTTGAAGAGGATGCTCTGGGTCTTGAGGATGAGGATGATGTTCTCCGGGTCGGGCCCGTCCACCACGCGGGCCGACTTGGTGCAGAGGAACTCGTAGGCCTTGTTCACCTTCTCAAACATGTCCTGAACAGGAAGGGCAAGGAGTATCCTTCAGACAACCCCAAAAATCGGCCAATTTACTGTAATCTTTTCCCTGTATCTCACTGAGACTTAGACCCAATTTCCCAATAAGAGTTTTTTTCCCCAAAGCATTTGTTGAAATCATATGACATGACGCCTCCTAACAATTTCGCATTTAATCGTACAGTTAAGTAGTCAGATGTTATGATGGGTCAAAAGCACCTCTTGACATCAGACACACTCTATTTAATGGGTTTTTTAAGCAGGAATCAGACGCACCCTGCCCTCTGGGTTCTTGTCCGGATGGTATTTCTGCGCCAGGCGGAAGTAGGCTTTTCTTATCATGCTCTCTTCATGCCTGCGGACACAATGGCACCGCTGAACATTGCAGCAAACAGCAAACACACTGCGTGCCACTGTGACTCAATGAAATACATCGGACATTTATGACAATTACATCCTCATTTACACTGCTGCAGACACAACACGTGCCATGCATAACTGCACATTCACAGATATAGGTCACACACGACTCTTGGCTACATTTTTACTGCAAAGCCTCTTTGACTTATGAGTATATTCACATGGGTATTAGACCAAGAAACTGACCCACACAACAAAAAAACAAGTGAAAAAATAGAAGCTTAGAAAATCCTGACTATGTAGTAGGCTGAGAAACTGAAGACAGAATGAGAAGGGAGGAATCTCACAGGCCCTGTCCCTGCAGAAGGCTCAGAACTTCGTAGGCCTCGTCCACGGACATGGAGGGAGGCTTCTTCTCCACCTCCTTCTTCCAGCCCTCCAGGGTGTCCTTCAGCAGCTTCACCTGCAGGGGGCAGCACAGCCCAGCATGGCACAAACTGAGCACACTGCACATAGAGCACAAACCTCACATATACCACACACAGCACACTACACATTGCATAAGCCTCACATATAACACAAAAGACCACACATACACTCACACACACGCACACACACACACACATGCACACACGCACAAACACGCACACACACACGCACGCACACGTACACGCACACGCACACACATATACACACACACACACACACACACACACACAAACACAGCCCCTACGGGATCTCTGATGGGCCAGTCTGGGAAGCGGGTGGTGTCACACAGGTGTCTGAGGTAGTAGATGCTGCAGAAGAGCTCGCAGTCCAGCTGGGGGTAGCCGATGATGGGGACGGGGCAGTACTGGTAGAGGGCGCGCGTGTTGCTCTGCAGCCGTGGCGAGAAGTCGGCCAGGTGCACCGCAATCTTCTCGATCATCATCCGTCTGGAGGGGCGGGACCCAAAGCAGCGCGGTCAGGTTCACACGTCATGTACACCTGCTACCTGTAAGAGCCTGGTAAGGGCTCGGGTCTACCTTAGGGCTGCTCTTCCCTGTTCCTGGAGATCTACCCTCCTGTAGGTTTTCATTCCAACCCTAACAAAGCACACCTCATTCAACAGCTAGAGCAGGGCTGCCCAACCCTGTTCCTGGAGATCTACTGTCCTGTAGGTTTTCACTTCAACCCTAACAAAGCAGACCTCATTCAACAGCTAGAGATCTCATTGAGCTGCTAATTAGTAGAATCAGGTGTGCTCTAAGGATTTCGATTCGGCAGCAGTAGGTCTAAGTTTCTTGGCACCAATTATTTCAGCACACCCCCAGTCAATGCACGTTGTTAGAACCCTTATTCACACAAACATCCGCATTACAGGTCTTGAAGTCAACAGAGTCAGATAAACTAGTTTTCCTCCCTGCGACCAAATCTAAATCCTGACAGTGGCAAGTTAGAATTGAGATGAAAAGCTACAGGAAGATACACCTCCAGGAACAGGAACAGGGTCAGGCAGCCCTGGTCTACCTCATCTCGCTGCTCCAGATGGCCTCGGGCGTGTCGAACTCGCCCAGGAAGATCTCGGAGAAGCGCTCGGACTCGTAGTTCTCCAGGTAGCAGACCATGGCCTCGGGCAGCATGGGGCTGAGCACGCTCCGCTGGACCACGTCCTGACCCCTGGCCTGGGGAGGGGCGGGGGGGGTGGAGGGGGGGTCATAAAGGGTCAGACCACCCCCAACAATGCACACCTGCTACGGGTTTAAGAAACGGAAGCAAGCCCCGCATGACCTCACCTCTTCAGATTTGAAGGCTTGTTTCAGGTGAGTGTACTTCAGGAACCTGGAAGACACACAAACACCAACATAGAGACAGACGAACTCAGTAATGCCCTTAAAGAAGTGAGGACAGAAAACTAGGACAGAAAGGAGGGGAGTTAACATTCCACTTTTTTGATGGTGCAGTGACCAAGGGTGAAAGCTTCTGCATTCTGATTGTGGTTTAGCCCTTCGAAGAGTAGTTTTTTCTGAATGTTTTTTTCATCAAAATTCTAAGTCAGTGTTCTAGAACTCCACTGCTTTCAGTTACCAGCAGTGATTGTTACATCAGCATTAGAATGTCCAGTCAAGAACATTCTAATCACACATTCTGATCTCACACCTTTGAAGGGTTAATTCACAGCCCAGTGGATGCATGGGCTGGAAAACGATACTCCATCACAGTACTACTCTCTGGCTTGGTCTTGTGAAGGTACTGACCCCATATGAGGTATACAGTGGTAGAATTCAAAGCTGGCCTTGTCTCTATATCATCCATGTGTACTGGACATGGCTTCAAGCAGAACAACACTGGCACATGCTTCCGTGTTCCACGTTCCGCGTGTTCGTGTTTATTTTACTGTGGGCACGTGAGCGCCCTCACCGAGCCACGGGCAGCACGTTGGAGCCGGTGTACATCATGATGAAGAAGAAGACTCCGGTGAGGTAGAGGCGCTGCAGGTTGGGGTTGTCCTGCATCACCAGGTACAGCACGTTGGCCACCTTCTCCACCAGGATGGGGTCAAAGGTCAGCAGCAGCTGCCACATGGAACACATCCAAAAAGATCACACAGGAGCCGCTGGCTGCAGATCAACACAAGTTTATCACTCTGGCGAACCTGTTTTTCAAATGAAAATTATACCACATATACTGACTTTTATAATGCCATTTTATTTAATAGTTCATAAATTTGCTGACTGCAATAAACCATACATTTATACGCATTATTTCATTTTCCACCACACACAGGTTAAAGCCATTCAACAGACCAGAATGGTCAGAATGAATACAAATTACCAGGGCCTAAGTGTAACGAGGAAGCACTACTCTGCAATGGGGAAGCATACAGAGTCAGAGACCGTAGTGTCCTGTTCTACTGCGACTCCCCTCAACCGACCCCCCTACCCTGTGCCCCCTGCCCCCTCCCCGACTCCCCCAGCAGAAAGCTCACCTGCACGATGTGGGGCAGGCAGGTGTTGTCACACATCATTCTCTTCACTCGGGGGAGTGGCCGGATGATGGCGTTGTCCTGGTCCCTGGAAGCATCAACAAATACACAGACACAGAAAGTTATGCTGGAGCTGGAGCTGGAGCTGAAGGCTCGGCCGTTCAGTGCTGAAATGGACTGTCTTGTACTTCAGAGCTTCTTGAAGGATTTTCACAGGAGATGAATGACTAGATGAGTGAATCTAGCATCAGCTGTTCTGTACCTGAACTCTAGTACCAGCTGTGTTGTACCCTGTACTCTAGTACCAGCTGTTCTGTACCTGTTCCCTAGTACCAGCTGTTCTGTACCTGTACTCTAGTACCAGCTGTTCTGTATCTATACTCTAGTACCAGTGCTGTGCTGTACCTGTACTCTAGTACCAGCTGTTCTGTATCTACACTCTAGTACCAGTGCTGTGCTGTACCTGTACTCTAGTACCAGCTGTTCTGTATCTATACTCTAGTACCAGTGCTGTGCTGTACCTGTACTCTAGTACCAGCTGTTCTGTATCTACACTCTAGTACCAGTGCTGTGCTGTACCTGTACTCTAGTACCAGCTGTTCTGTATCTATACTCTAGTACCAGTGCTGTGCTGTACCTGTACTCTAGTACCAGCTGTTCTGTACCTGTTCCCTAATACCAGCTGTTCTGTACCTGTACTCTAGTACCAGCTGTTCTGTATCTGCACTCTAGTACCAGTGCTGTGCTGTACCTGTACTCTAGTACCAGCTGTTCTGTACCTGTTCCCTAGTACCAGCTGTTCTGTACCTGTTCCCTAGTACCAGCTGTTCTGTACCTGTTCCCTAGTACCAGCTGTTCTGCACCTGTATTCTAGTACCAGCTGTGCTGTACCTGCTGGGGAAGTAGGAGCACATGCTGACCAGCATGTTGAGGACGAGGGTGGCCAGGTCCGTCTCGTTCATCACCGCCTGCCCGCTGGCCAGCAGGCACCACTTCAGCTGCGGGATGGCCAGCAGGGGGCGCCAGCCGTCCATGCCCTGCGCCCAGCAGCGCGTCTTAGCGTCCAGCTCCCCGCAGCTCCAGAACTCCTGCATCTGGGGGACGGCAGCGTGGGACAGTAAAGCACTGACAGGAGGGGTGAACAGTTGAAACGGTGATGCAGGTTCAAATTCCAGGAAGAGCTCTACTGTAGTACTGTTGAAACAGTGAAGCTGGTTCAAATCCCAGAAAGAGCTCTACTATAGCACGATTGAAACAGTGATGCTGGTTCAAATCCCAGGACAAGCTCTACTGTTAGCACACCTGCATCAGTAATATGAGTAAAATATACAGAATATATGTTTGCCTGGTTTCTTGCCTTTCGCCCAATGCATGCTGGGATAGCCTCCAGCCCCACCATGACCCTGACCAGTAATAACCAGGTTAGATAATGAATGGATGGATGCATAGATGGATATTTGCCTGGATAATGGTGCTGTTTTTAAACAAACATTGCCTGTTTTTTCCAGCTTAGGTTTCGGAATTTGCCAAATGCTGCTCTTTATAAATGAGGCTCAGCCTTGTGCAGACCACACTGCAGGGCAGCAGCTACTTTACCCTGCAGAGGCCACACGGTCCAGTGCAGACGGTATTTCACCCCGCCAGCTCATCTCTGATATGTCAAACTGGTCAGGGACCAGATGGCAGGACTGACTCAACGCTAAAAAGCTTCACCTCCTCAAAGCTGAAGGGCCCCCTCTTCTCCTTCTCCACGTTGCCGAAGTACCACTCTTTCTCACTCTCCCTCTTCATGTCTGGCGCCGCCTCCAGCACGTTACTCTGGGACACAGATAGGGGGCAGCAGTGAGCAACTATTACACCAAAGACTTGGTCTGGATTCAGGATGTAAGAAAATGTGACTATGATGGATAATATTTAAAAGCAAAACTAAATAACAAGAAGCTCCACACACACACACACACACACACACACACACACACAGATTCACCTGCAGCGGGACCGTGGCTCGGCTGGTGTGCAGGTGCGCTAGGGGCAGCAGATCCACCAGGATGCGGATGCCATTCGAGTCTGTCAGATCCACTATGTTCCTCTGTGTGTGTCACAGAGCGAGAGAGAGAAAGAGAGAGAGAGAGGGAGAGAGAGAAGGAGAGAGAGAAAGAGAGAGAGAGAGAGAGAGAAAGAGAGAGAGTGTGGTAGAGGTCCAAGCAACAAGCAAGTCCAAACTCAGATACCCAGATACAATACTAATATTATCACACACTGCAGTAAAAAAACAAAAAACGATATAAAACACACACACAGCAGAAATGATGTTATAACATGAATTCTGTATCCCCTGGGGACCTGGGGAAGGCTGTGCTGAGCTGCACGGAGAGGGTCAGATGTGAGAAGGTGATGGAAAGAGTGACCAGCTCACTTTGTTCAGGATCAGCTTATTGAGGAAGAGGATGAGTCTGTCTCTCTCCAGCCTGTCTGTGCACTGTCAGCAGAGAGGGAGAGACACTTTAAAAAAATAATCCATAAACTATTATCCATATTACACAGTTTTATTATGCAGCTTCTTGTTTTGCCTATGTTTGTCATGTCAATAAAGCACTCTGAAATTTGAAATTGGACAGAGAGAGAGAAAAAGAGACAGAGATAGAGAGAAAAAGAGGTAGAGAGAGACAGATTGCAATAAGACTGCAAGTTTGGTATATAACTGGCATATACAGTATATTCCGTAAGACCCCACTTCAACTTAAACACAATAGAGGAAGAATGACAATAATGGTTAGAAGAGAAAAGAGAAAAAGTCCTAAAAACCAAAGAGCGAGTGGAGACAGAAACTGAATGGCAGAGGTGTCTGTAACACCCGCCCCCCCCTCCCCCCCACCCCCCGCCCTCACTGACCCGGTCCAGCATGCCCACGATGTACTTGGTGTCGGCGAAGGGGCCAATCTCCTGGTGGCACCGCCCGTAAACGATGGCCAGGGCCTGCAGGCACTGGCACTTCATGGAGACTTTGGGCGCCAGCAGGAAGCGGTGGTACAGCTGGTTAAAGAACTCGTACCTGGGGAGCACGGACAGGAAGTGAGACGCTCACACGACTACACCAGGCACAGTGACAAAGGTATCGGAATAAAATTATGTTTTTATAGAAGCAGAGTCGATGACCGCACAAAGAAATATACTGGTTTCTGCCTTTACTAATAAGAGTAGGAGGATGATAGTCTGGCGCCTTGACTGGTCTTTTAAGTCAAATAACAAAATTTGAATTAACAGTACCAGATTGACACATTTCAAAAACCGAGCAAAGCTTAAACACTTTTCACAAACTGAAATCAAAAGTAATAATCAAAATCACTGAACTGGATTTGCTCTGGTTCACTTCATCAAGTAAATTCCAGCGCATTACTGTAATTATTATTATTTCATCTTATCCAGTTCAGTGATCGGCTGGCTGGCAACTTTTAAGTTAAATTGCGTTCGTATCTGAGAAATATCCCTAAACCCTAAGGCATATAACACTTCATAACATGTATTTTTTTAAAGAAGTGAGGTAAACACCAGGGGATTGGGAATCGCTGGGAGTGACCCAGTGGAGGTGACGTACGATCGCTTGATGGCCCCTGACTCGTCGTTTTCGTCTTCCTCCAGGAGCAGACGCAGATAGTAGTCTCCGATCTTAATCTCATCAGAAAGGCACTCGTACTTCACCTGAGCAGGGACAGGTACAGCAACAGCAACCAATCAGAAGCAGGAACTAGACACAATGCTTGCAAGTAATATTCCTTTTCCAGTGTGTGGAAGTACCTTACAACATATATAATATCAATGAACTTTAACAAAGTCATATGCTGACTGTAGACACAGGTATTGCACAGCTCCCGGTCCACCCTGATCCCTGACCTGTGACCCCCTGACCTCAAACTCCTGGTGGTCCCAGGAGATGACGCTGGTGCTGCCCAGCTCCCGGTCCACACTGACCCCTGACCTATGACCCCCTGACCTCAAACTCCTGGTGATTCCAGGAGATGACGCTGGTGCTGCCCAGCTCCCGGTCCACGTTGAAGGCGCGCATCTCCCCCTCCAGCGCCTCCCGAAGCTCCTCCCGAGTCTTCAGGTTCCAGATCAGGTCGGAGCGCGCGTGATCCTGCTGGAACCTGCGGGGGGGGAGGCGGGAGGAGGAGAACAGAGGAAACAGATGGAGAGAAAGGGGAAATGAGAGAGTGAAGGGGAGATGAAAGCATGAAGAGGAATTTGATGCTAGATGAATGAGGGAGGACAGAGATCTAGTATTTTGGATTTACTGTTCGCTAAGTGACTGTTCACAGGTTGCACCGATGATGATATTTTCAGCATGTCACTTCTAATCTGTACAGATTAACACATTTGTTCAGTTATATCCGGTGCATGTGTTTTTGTGTGAACACTGATGCTGCTCTACAGTTAACACCAGTAAGACCCATTTATTGCACATTAGCATCATTAGCATTAGCACTCCTCACTGATGACCTACCTGTAGTAGAACAGCTCCCAGTTAGCCTCGATCTTGATCCTCTGCCTCCTCTTTCTCAAGATCACTGGCTTCTGGTTTGGATTCTGCAGGCATATAATTTTCAGTCAAACTTAACCTGCCACCTGTGATTTCTACTGAATATCTTTCAGCTTTCCAGAGAGGCCCATTAGAACTATTTGTGACAAACCACACTTGAAAAGCAGTCAGATAGATAGGTGACACAATTGTCCACAAAAGGAGGCCTCTGATTGGAGTAGAGTTCTACTCACTGAGTTATTCTTGTCCGGCTACATTGATTGACAGGAGGAAACCATAGAGGACAGAGAGGGACAGGCACAGAGACAGAAAAATCATTCATTTATTCCACAGCAGAAGTCAGATTGACATTTCATTGCTGATTGCCATACAGCTTAACCAATCACTTTACATTCATTAGCATCAGGCTAATCATGCCAGGAGGAAATCTGAAAATGAGTTTGTTCTCTACATAAGATCTGGGAAAAATAATATATGGATTTAACATTGATGGAATCATAATTATTATGGAAACCAAAGCCATGCCAGACAGCAGTGTTTCATTTAATAAAAATATAGCTGTTCGGCTATAGCTCTGCAGTGACCTCAGCGTGATTGTACCCAGTCAGTAATTAATGTATCATAACACTGAATGGTCATAATACTCATTATAGCCACAACACTCTTATTAAACTCCTAACATTAATATTAATACCTTTGTGGCAATAAATTTCCATTTTCATTTTTCCTTATATGGTCACCCAAAATCTTGCTGGATAGAGCAGTGTCAAGGACATAAAACTCTATAATTGCCTTTTAAAATGACAGAGGTGGAAAGTCCATTATTCAGAAAGTTAATTTCTTCCACCCATGACCTCAGCCAGCAGAGTTCATTCATTATTTCTACCTCCTGGCAGAAGACTTGAGTTAATCAGCAAATCCTGGTCATTGGAACAAAATACTGGGGAGGACTTTTACCTCTGCAAAATGATAATGCCATTGAGTGAAACCTAGCTAATCCACTACATTATCAAAGATGCAAACAAACAGGCCTGTGCTTGCGTGTACACAGCATAAATGACTGCTCAGTGCCAGCAGGGGGCAGCAGAGTGAACCAGTAGCAATGACAGCATTCAGGATGGCTGTAAGCAGGGGGTAGGCTGGGAATGGGATTCACCTCCTTCTGAGCGATGCCCATACGGTCCCGCCAGTGTGTGAGCACCACGTCCATCTTCTCTTTGGCGAACTTCTCCACCTCCTTGGCGGCCCGCCCCGCCAACCGCTGCCATTCTGGGGCCTTGCTGTACCCGCACTGTTCCTGTGGGACGGGGAAGTGAAGCCAAAAAAAATCGGTGATTTGGTCACCCTATCAAGACAGCTTAGATGATGTGTGATGGACTACCGATGGACTTGAGAGCGCAGCGGAGACGTACCGTGGCGAGTTTGAGGTTGTCCCGAACGTTCATCGTGTCTCTCTGCCTCTCGGGCACCGGGTCACGGCTGTCCAGGTACGCCAGCAGACCTGCGGGCTGGAGGTGACACCCAGTATGGTCACATGACCACAGTAGACCAAGAATGGCTGAGGTACTTTGCAGAACATACAATCTGCCAGTGTAGGCCTTGGAGCAAAGAACGCTCAGCTGAGCATCTAGGCCAGGGCTACTCAGCCCTGTTCCTGAAGATCTACCTTCAGGAGGGTTGGGAACCACTGATCTGAGCCAACTGAACTGGTTCTGATCAGCCGAGATCTTTTTGTTTTTACACCTTAGCTCACTCACTTTACTCATATAACACTAAGCCCTTCACCTGAGCTTCATAATCCTTTTCTTTCAATTCAAAGGCACTGAGCTGAGCTCTACATGCCACTCATCGGTCACATGATCACAGGTCAGTCACATGACCGATCGCTCCCTCACCAGGATTCTCCTCATAAGGTTCATGGCGATGGGGTTCTCTGCCGTCCACAGCGCCACCAGGTGGCGACTCAGCTGCCTGCAAGGGGGGGGGGGGGGCAGGGACAGAACACAGCACAGAAACCCTGACCGATGACAGTTCCGTCACCCAAAACTGTGTTCTTTATGTGTCTGGGTGTACAAGTATGCTTCTGAATAACCGCGTGCGCTTTCTTGTAGGTTTTGGAGTTTGCGTGTTTGTGTGTATGTGTGTGTGTGTTTGTTTGTGTGTGTTTGTGGGGGGGGGGGGGGTATGCATGTGTGTTTGTGTGTGTGTGTGGAGGGGGGTGTGTTTGATCACGTGTGCACATGGAAGCATAGACGTGTGTGTGTACAGGAAATAATCCTCTAACCTGTTGGTGAGCATCCTTTGGTCAGAGCTGACGGTGAACATGGAGGTGTGCAGGTGTCTGGGCAGAGCTCCCTCACTCAGTGCGAGCTCCTGCATCTTACTGGCCATCGCCTCGTCCCCCTCCTTACAGACACACACACCATAACATCAATATCATCATCATCATCGTCGTCGTTAATGAGGGATCATAATCATTTTAACCCTTTCAGGTGCAAGATCGCAAATAAGTGATAAGAATGGTCTTAACTTAACATATAATGCTCTTAACAAACATTCTAACGTCAATGTAACAATCTCTACTGGTAATTGAAAACAATGGAGTTCTAGGACACCGGCTTCCAGAACTGCAAATAAAAACAAATAAAAAACATTCCCAAAAAACCTGCTCTTCATTAATAGTCATGACCTCTTTCTAACAACGTCCATTACAATAATGACGATCTGAATGAAAATTGAAAATATCCTCTCTGATAATGATACATATAGTGACAATTGCTCTAATTAATGGCCGTCAGGCAGATTTGATGATTCTAATAACACACAACCATTAAAGGCCTCACCTCGATAATAGCCTTCATGACCAGTCCGGCTCCCTTCACAATGGCTAGGGAAGGGTGCTGTGGACAGACGGAAATGACACCAAATGACACCGTTCATCACATGACCAAAACTCATCTGTAGAGAGACAACAACTTTGATCTGATGATTCCTTCTTCTTCATCATTCTCAACATCACACTCCAAGAATTACAAGAAGATAAAGACAGAAAGCAGTGTCGGTTTCCTCCCGCAGACCAAAGGCATGTAGCCCAGGGCCTACAGATTAACATTAGCCTCCCTGGCTAACTCTGGCACATTTACAGAAATGTTATTAATGTGCATCGTTATAATCATAATAATATTTTCCCTTGACACTCTTGGGGTCTCTTCTTAAAACACGGCCCCCCTTGCCCCTGCCGGTTTCTCTGTCATCTCTGTTCACAAATACCTGACCACCCCTATAACCCCCCCCCCCCCCCCCAGACCCCACCTGGAAGAGTTTGAAGAGGGTCCGGCCGTCCGCAGCCACCATCTCCAGCAGCATGTCGAACTGCTGCCCTTCCGTGGTCTCGCTATAGGGGGCGCAGAGGGCGAAGGTCAGGAAGTCCAGCAGCGAGCTGATGACCAGCGCGCCCGCGCCCTGCTCCTGGGAAAACGAAAGCAAAAGGGGCGGGGCTCTGGTGAGTGGGCGGGGTCGAAGGCAGGGGAGAAGACTTCTTTGATTGTAAACACAGGACCACAACAAGGCTAAAAGAATCCTGTATAGTCCTGGCTGCAACCCTCTGAATGCTAGCTTGTGCAGAGATCTTCATAAAGAACAACAGACTCACCCTCAACAGATGCCCATGTGCCATGTAAAAGACCACCAGCAGCGGTTATCACCAGTGAGCTAGCAATGGTAGCAGAAATGCTGGCTCACATGTGGAATTATAATGCTAACATTAGCAATAGTGATTGAGATAGGGGAAATAGTGTAAAAGCACCAGTGCTCATAACGGAAGCAGCAGTAGGGCCATAGCCCTGTGAGCAAAGGCTGAAACTTATTTGCCTAGTGGAGGATCTTTGAACGGACTGGGTTAACCCCAATATAGCTCAGGTTTTACTAGGATCTACCCTGTCTATGTCCTATTCAGCTAGAAAACTTTCACTTTCACTTCACTCAACCAAATATAGCTGGGTTTTCATCTGAACGCCCACGCAGCGTTACTCTGACTTCTCACTGACTTTTCACCACAGAAATGCTTGTGAAGGCTTTGCTTGATGTCCTCCCTCTGCCTCACACTCACCACATTGCTAATGAACTTTTCCAGAAGGTTCTCCAGGAATTTATTGGAGGAGAGCAAGGAGGCCTTGTTCAGCTGCTCCTGACGAAGGTCATAGTCGTCATGCATTGGCTGAAATCACACCAGTGGCATTGTCAGCACCAACATCATAATTGCAACTATGGTAACACTACTGCATTACCTTCATTATGATCCTTCTCTAACATTCCTAAGGCTAATTATCTTTCCAACAGTATTACTACATTTTCACATTGGCACCATCATAATCACACCAACTTTAAGACCCCAACTACAATCTATGACCATCATCAATACCATTACCATAACACTGCTACAATCTACACCAAAATCTACACATTCATTCACTATTATATCATCCCCAGTATAACATAAATACTGTACCAATAACCTTATGATACTATGAGCCTAACCAGGTTCACACTCTGACCAGGTTTTCTGACAAATCAGGGTTTCATGAAGGTTGGGCCCCAGCTGGAGGCAGCAACTCAAGCCAAGTCTTTGGCTAAAAATGAGCACCAATCAGTGTGGGCAGCAGGGGGTGCTACAGCCCTGTTGCTAGGCATAAGCCTAGGTGAGGTCAGAGAGGAGGGTGGACACTCACACACATGAGCGCACAGAGCATGTCGATGGCGGCGTGCGTCACTCCATCATTCTTCCTCTTCAGAGCCCTCACCGTCTTCATCCCCAGCTTCTCCCTGAACCTGGAACACAAATGCTAAATGAGGGAGGGAGAGAGGAAGAAATAAAGAGAAAGAAAGAGAGAGAGACAGAGAGAAAGGGAGAGACAGAGAGAGATGAGGGAGGGGGAGAGAGAGAGTGAGAGATAAGGGAGGGAGGGAGGGAGAGAGAGAGAGTGAGAAATGAGGGAGGGAGGGAAGGAGGGAGAGTGAGAGATGAGGGAGGGAGAGAGAGAGAGTGAGAAATGAGGGAGGGAGAGAGAGTGAGAGATAAGGGAGGGAGGGAGAGAGAGAGTGAGAAATGAGGGAGGGAGGGAAGGAGGGAGAGTGAGAGATGAGGGAGGGAGAGAGAGAGAGTGAGAAATGAGGGAGGGAGGGAGGGAGAGAGAGTGAGAGATGAGGGAGGGAAGGAGAGAGAGTCCCGTACTTGGCCTGCTGGGTAAAGGCCTGGAACCCGGCCTTGGAGGCCACCAGCCGGCGCATTGCCTGAAACTGGCCCTCCAGCTCGGCGTTGGGCCCCGGCAGCTCCGGCTCCTGGTACAGCAGAGCCAAGATGGCGTGGTTGATGAGCTTCTCCTTGTTCTCTGAGAACAGACCCTGGGGAGGGGGGGGAGGGGGTGGGGAGAGGAGAGATCACCATCCTGAAATACAACATAACTGTGTGCTGTACAGGACTCAATGGCACAGTGAAGCCAAAGACATTCTTTATGGTCAAAAATACCTTCACTCTTTATTCCGTTCTCTTTTATCACCTGAAACCTTGCGTTCTGGAACTTTTAACATTAAAAATAAACTCATACTTGAGATTTAAAAAAAAATACATTACAGGCATTTAGCAGACGCTCTTATCCAGAGCGACTTACACAACTTTTACATAGCATTTTACATTGTATCCATTTTATACAGCTGGATATATACTGAAGCAATTTCAGTTAAGTACCTTGCTCAAGGGTACAGCGGCAGTGCCCAACCCGGGAATCGAACCTGCAACCTTTCGGTTACAAGCCCAGTTCCTTACCCACTGTGCCACACTCCGTCCTACAGAATCAAACAATTAGCAGCCTCGTGCCTAAACTACATTCATTAAGACGGAGGGCTGTGCGGACTCACGTCCTGCGTGACGGCGTGCAGGACGCCGCTGTAGGAGATGTTGGCGTTGAACCTCAGCACGGCGTCCCCAAAACTGCCACCTGAGGAGAGCGAGCAGAACCGAGTCAAAGAACCATGGGAAACCCGGAAAAGGTTCCTTCTACTGCTGATGACGTCACATGCTCTCGCACACTCACACAAAAGTGAACATTACTGGCACATCCAGACTGTTAAAAAACTAAACAGGAAACAGCAACAAATAAAATACTTAATGAAATATTGGTGACTTCCCGGGATAACAGTATGCATAGTAAAATGTTCAGTGTTAAATCAACACTTACAGTAGGCCTATGCTTCCTATTGGGCTCATATGTACTCTGTAAGAGTTCAGTTAAAACTGGACATTTTACTGTGTGGGTCGTCACAACGACTTTTGTGCTGTGGTAGGTCGTAAACGTGCATTTAGGTTGAGGGTTCTGGATCTTTTTTTTGGGGGGGAGGGAGGAGGGGTTTTTGACTCACTGGGGGGTGCGGCGAGGAACTTGAGGTGCAGGCTCTCCACCTCCTCTTCCACGGGCATGCAGAGGAGCCCCCAGCGCTGCCCCCGCAGTGTGGGGGTCATCTTCACACACACGTCCCGGTTCCCTGAGGCTCGCACCCCGTCCAGCAGGCTGGCCATCAGGGAGTCCCTGCAGGAGAGGCTGGTCAGTATACACACACACACACACACACACATGCACACACACGTCCCTGTTCCCCAAGGCCCGCACCCCATCCAGCAGGCTGGCCATCAGGGAGTCCCTGCAGGAGAGGCTGGTCAGTATACACACACACACACACACACACATGCACACACACGTCCCTGTTCCCCAAGGCCCGCACCCCATCCAGCAGGCTGGCCATCAGGGAGTCCCTGCAGGAGAGGCTGGTCAGTATACACACACACACACACACACACACACACACACACACACACGTCCCTGTTCCCCAAGGCCCGCACCCCATCCAGCAGGCTGGCCATCAGGGAGTCCCTGCAGGAGAGGCTGGTCAGTATACACACACACACACACACACACACACGTCCCTGTTCCCCAAGGCCCGCACCCCATCCAGCAGGCTGGCCATCAGGGAGTCCCTGCAGGAGAGGCTGGTCAGTATACACACATACACACACACACACATGCACACACACACGTCCCTGTTCCCCGAGGCCCGAACCCCGTCCAGCAGGCTGGCCATCAGGGAGTCCCTGCAGGAGAGGCTGGTCAGTATACACACACACACACACACACACACACACACATGCACACACACACGTCCCTGTTCCCCAAGGCCCGCACCCCATCCAGCAGGCTAGCCATCAGGGAGTCCCTGCAGGAGAGGCTGGTCAGTATATACACACACACACACACACACACAACGCATGCGCACACGCGCACACACACACACACACACGCACGCACGCACGCGCACGTGCACATGCACATGCACATGCACATGCACATGCACATGCACGCACACACAGACAAACAATGCATATTTGACACATAACGGGGACATACTGTACACGTGACGCCTTACCTTTCTGTGGAAGCATACCGTCTGATCTGGCCTGTAATAAACTCTATGGTGAACACCTGGGGGTTCTCTGCATCACAGATAAGAGCAAATACCTGCAGACATGAGCACAAATAATATCAGCACTTAAATGTAATGAAAAATCAGGCTAATGAACAACATACACATGGGTATTTGAGCCATTATGGTGACCACTGCTGTAGAGGGTGGCTGTGTTCAGTCTGTTCGGTAGTTCATTTCAAAGACACCGATTGGTACTAGTGTGGGACTAAATCGTGGATTTGACTGATGACCTTGTCCACACGTGATTGAGCTCTTCATCATGCTAATCAAGGTCTGTGAAGCAAGTGCACTGTGTCACACAATCCATTCTCTGGGGATAATTCAAGTATGTGTGTGTGTGTGTGTGTGTGTGTGTGTGTGTGTGCATAAATGATTCTGTGTCTGCCTGATTTTGGTTATTTTCATTAATCTGTTATGGGTGCAGTGTGTAGCAGTGTCATTATCATCAGCCCAGTGTGGTCTGTTGGGCTAATATTTTGTGTATTTCATTTTAATATGTCATAAAAGTACCCTAAACCACACATTTTACACTTTCTCTGGCAGTTCACATGCGTGTGGACGTGAGTGTAAGTTCAAGATAAAAACAGAGCTGGGATTGGGTTAAACCAGTCCCACCCCATGCTGCCCCCACCAGCCCAACTCCCCAGCAAGGGTCACCTACCTCCCCAAATGGTTTTAGGGTGACGATGTTATAAGAGGCAGGATCCCTCTCTACCAGACAGGCCTCAGTCAACCCCAGAATCCTCTTCACTGGCTCCTGGACGGATGGAGTAATTAACCATTTAAAGAGCAGGTTTTTTGGAATGTTTTCCTTTTTTTAAAAATTTTTAAGTCAGTGTTCTAGAATTCCATTTCTTTCGATTGCCATTAGTGATTGCAACATTAGAACGTTAAGACAAGAACATTCTACTCGCATATTTGTGAACTTACACCTGAAAAGGGTCGATTACCACAGACGAAACACCTATTACAGCTGGACTAGCAGGACAGAGAGAGAGACAGAGAAAGAGAAAGAGAGATAGAGAAAGAGAGAGTTAGAGACAGAGAGACAGAGAGAGAGAAAGACAGAGAAAGACAGAAAGAGAGAGACAGAATGAGAGACAGAGACAGAAAGAGAGAGAGACAGAGACAGAAAGAGAGAGAGGCAAAGACTGAGAGAGAAAGACAGAGAGACAGAGACAGGAAGAGATAGAGAGAGAGACAGAGACAGAAAGAGAGAGAGAGAGAGAGAGACAGAGACAGAATGAGAGACAGACACAGACAGAGAGAGAGAGAGAGCGAGAGAGAGAAAGAGAGAGCGAGAGACAGAGAGAGAGACGGGCGCTCACCGGGTGGCGGGGCGAGACCTTCTGCACGGTGAACTCGGCCAGCGAGGTGACGCAGCGGTCAGCGCTGTACTTGCCGAGCCGCGCGGCGGTAAAGCCGTCCAGGTCCAGCGGCTCCCGGCGCTGCCGCAGCGCGATGCCAACGAAACTCCCAGCATGCTCTATGGCGCCGGAGACGATCTCGGCCCTCTGCTCCGAGGCAAACAAGTGCTGTGGAGCGAGGGGGTGGGGGGGCAGGGGGGCAGGCGGGGTGGGGTGGGGTGGGGTGGGGCAAGAGGAGAGGTAGAATGAGGGAAGGGAGATGGAGATGAAAAAAAGAAACGTGTGAGAGATGGAGGACAGAGAAAGAATAATAACAGCGATTCTCTTTCAATGAGCCAGTTTGTGAAATTATACTGTTCTGTATTGGCAAATAAATAAAAAATCTATCATCCTTTGTGAACACTGAACTTGGCAAAGCATCAGTTCTGGGAATAAAACATACTGTATAATGCTCATACATTACTGTGAAAACACTCGTACACACAGACACAAGCTTGCATGTGCACGCACACATGCACGCATGCACACACGCACATGCACACGCACACACAAACAGACATACACGCACATGCACACACACACACAAGCTTGCACAAGCACACACGCATACACACACGCACACGCACGCACACCTACACACACGCACACGCACACACACCTACACACACACGCACACGCGCACACACACACACACACACACACACACACACACTACACACACACACACACACACACACACACTACACACACACACACACACAGACGTACCAGTCGGCTGAAGCCCCCATACAGGATGCAGAAGCCTCCCTGGCAGTCTGAGAGCTCGGTGAAGCCCTCTATGGAGCGATACTCGTAGGAGGTCAGCAGACGGCCGGTGTGGGGGTCAATCTGGTCGATGCCCCACGGGGTCACCTCCAGCACCACCAGCCGCCGAGAGTCGCTCCAGTGGTGCTTGAAGCAGTTGTAGCGCTGCGGAGAACACCAGCACATCACGGGGTTGAGACCCACAGACAACCCCAACGCACCCTGATGAATACATGCTAATATGTGAGGCTATAAGGTAACCCGAAACTTCATTCACTGTGCTGTGACTGGTGTCTTGATCAGTCGCTGCGCTGATTGGTGTACCAGGAGATCAGTCACAGTGCTATGATTGATCGTTCTGGTGAAATATTATCCAAACACTGGGTGATGCCATGCAAGCTCAAAGTGACAGGAGGATCTGCTGAAGGTCCAGGTGGGAGGCAGTAATACTATGTACACTACTGCTCCACCCACTCCTGCAGGGACTCGGTTAAATATCCAAGCAAAATATTATAAACTCTAATGCATCCCTTCCTAAGAAAATACTAATTTGTTCACACGGTCATACATCTTAGGGATTGGACTCTGAAGAATCTCTTGCACTTTGATCAATAGACCTTACCATGGTTCTCTCCCCCCTGGTACGCACACATCACACAAACTCTGTCACCTGATCACTGCATGCTACTCACCTTGCCAATTTTCTTCCCATCAGAGAAATCAGTGTGAAATCGCTGCAGTAAGAGAGAGAAAGAGAAACAATGGACTACACAACTTGAATGACTTGTCAGGGTTTACCGCAAATATAATTCACAGTCCCTTCGATGAGATCTAGAAACAATACTTCATTGGCACAAAAAAGTATAAGCAAGACAGTGAAGGGGTTTCTCCCTGGGGTGGTTTCTCTGTGTGACAGCCTCTGACTGAAGTGGCTCCTCAGTAAAGCAGTTTTTCTGAGTAAAAACCGTTTCTCAGTAAAGCAGTTTCTCAGTAAAAACGGTTTCTCCGTGAAGCGGTCTCTGAAAGGAAGTGTGGGAGACGCGGTCTCTCAGTCAGTCGGTCTCTCACCAGCGCCTCTGTGAGCAGCTCGGTTCTGTGCTCAGTGGAGAATTTGAGCGTCTCGGACTTCTTGCCGGTGCCTTTGCGGAAAGTGATGGTGAACTCCGACCCCTGACCCTTTCCCACTGGGGCTATCCTGCAGATGTCTGCATATGGCCACTGACACACACACACGCATACACACATATACACACACACACACACGCGCACGCACACAAATACAGAAACATGCATTTCTGAGGTTTAAAATGATCAAATTTCAAATATGAAAATAAACTCAATGAAAGGTGAGAATTTAATGTTCAGGTGGTTATCTCAATCAAATTTTTCTAATAGGTTAGAATGGAGCATACAAGGTGAAATTTGAGCGTATACAAAATATTACATTAAGCATATAAGAGCTAATATAGAGTACCGTACAGAAACAAGTCTAAAAACAAAGCTCTATGTGTAATCAGTGGTTGCAAGATTGCTGATTCATTGCCAAAGTGTGCAACAGTCATACAGTGAGGGTGCTATATGCTCATTGTTCATGCAAATGTGGTTCCAAGCATTAGCGGAGCTGCAGTATAGTCATTTAAACAGGTGGATTTTAAACTGACCTGGTTTGTTACTTCTAAAGTTGTGGGATTGTAGGTGGTGATGGCATGGGTCCCCACTGAAAATACTCTTTTGTACCTGAAACAGCCAGGCGAAGAGGGTAAGAAAGACACTGCTATACAGAAAACAGCAGAAGACTGCATGAAACAAATACCTGTGAAACAACAACAACCGAAGTACACTCACCTAACAAACACCCAGGGCTGGTTTCCCAGACATGGATTAAGTGTGGTTCTAGACTAAATTATTATTATTTCACTGGAGAGCTTCATTTAATCTCTCTTTTATTCTAGGACTAGGTTTAATCCATGTCTGGGAAACTGGCCCTCAAACAACATTCAGCAAAACAATACTCAAACAAATAAGCACAAATGTTTGCTTATCAGGAAAAACAAATTCTGATCAAGAAGCTCAGTCATTGGTAATAAGAAGCTCAGCCATTGGTCATTGTTCATAAGAAGCTCAGTCATTGGTAATAAGAAGCTCAGCCATTGGTCATTGTTCATAAGAAGCTCAGTCATTGGTCACTGGTCATAAGAAGCTCAGTTATTGGTTTTACGGACCTGGCTCTAAAAGGCCATAACAAAAAGGAATCAAACACAAAATGGGATTGATTACAAAACTAGTTTATTAAAGTATCGAAAAGCAAAGTGCAGAGTGAAGAAAAAAAAAGGGGGAAAAGTGGTGGTTAGTAGGTCACTGTTCTTCCTCCTGGTTGAGAGAGAGAGGGACCAGAGAGGTGCAGAACAGGCTCTTGTATAGAGGTCTCAAACAGGTGTTTCTGATCAGCAATCACAGTTGATTGGCCACACTTATGCACACCTGAAATCTGAAACTATATGAAGCTCAGTCATTGGTCATTGGTCACAAGGAGCTCAGTCATTGGTCACTGGCCATAAGAAGCTCAGTCAATGGTCATTCTCCTCAACTGAGGGCTGAGATCAACACACATTTCCTTTCACTCTCTCACTTTGCTCAGACTTCACACAAACAAATGCTTTGCTCAGCAGTTGTGTATATAGGAAGGCCTATAAACCTTTAGTTTTATATGACCAATGACACCGCTGTTTTACACAACTTTATAAGTGATGGATCTGGGAACATGGACCACTGTGCACCTGTGACCAGTCAAAAGACTCTTCTGTGATACTGTGCCGTACACAGTTAAGCACAAGTTACTGTATTTTATAGGAGGGTTTTTTTCTAAAGAAAACTTCACAGGTCTTTTGGTTCTGTCATCTCTTACGATGACACATGGTTTGTCCTCCCACTCCTATACTGATGAAACTCAACTTCACCTTTCCTTTCTTAAACTGGCTAAGAATGATATGCTGTATCTGACATTCTCTCCAAGTCCTGCCTTCTCGAAGACTTCTCCCATAGTCTGGCTGCTACAGATGAGCTGAAACATAGCACATCCACTGAAGGGAGCACTCCACCCTCCCCAGTGAGCAAAAACTGGATTCTAGTCCAGAGGGGTGGAAATCTGGGGCTGAGAGATGGTTTGACATAAATGGACTATATAGGTTAATCCCAATATAGCTCAGGTTTTACCCGAATATAGCCTGGCTACATCCTAGTCGGCTAGAAAACGTACACTTTTCAACCAAATACAGCTGGGTTTTCTCCTAAACGGCGAGACGACCATATGGGGGGTGGACCCCAGACAGAGCCTCAAAAGGCAAGCTGGCAGTCCACGCTACAGGAGATGAAATCCTATTTATGCTTGGTGGCAGACAAACCAAGCTTCAGGCAGCAGCCCACTAAGGGTACAGCAGCCGGAGTCTATGTTGCAAGACTAGAGTGTAGCATAGTGGGTAAGGAACTGGGCTTGTAACCGAAAGGTCGCAGGTTCGATTCCCGGGTAGGACACTTCCGTTGTACCCTTGAGCAAGGTACTTAACCGAAATTGCTTCAGTATATATCCAGCTGTATAAATGGATTCAATGTAAAATGCTATGTAAAAGTTGTGTAAGTCGCTCTGGATAAGAGCGTCTGCTAAATGCCTGTAATGTAATGACTAAATCCCCTAGGGATATTTTCAGTCTTTCAGAGATACAACAGAGTGCGACTCCACAAACTGTCTAGTGTTAATTCAACTCTAACAGAGTACGTATGAGTCCAATAGGGACCACATGTACTGTAGTGTAAGAGTGGATTTTACACTGAACATTTTACAGTGCAGATGCATTGGTCAGCATGTTCCACTGCAGGCAGAGCCAGATCACAGTGACATCTCTGGCTGCACTGTGGGAGCGGACAGTCACGCAGATGAACTCATTCAGTTTCATTCTCGACCAGCCAGGCCAGTTCATTCAGTGTGTTCACTGTTCTCCTGAACAATTATTCACTGTTACTCAGGAGAGAGGGAGACAGGGGAAGGGGGTGAGGGGAGGTGGGGTGGGGGGATGGGGGGTGGGTGGGTGTACACAAGATCATGCATCTTTGGGGTAATTCTGTGGATTAATGGTTAACCCTTCTGTCCTGTAAAAGTGTCCTGTGCAGGAGGGCTTTTGTACTGCAATGCAGACTCTGCCCTTTGTGACATCACATGGCATTGTGACATCACGTGAAGTTGTGTGATCAAAACCAGAGAGAAACAGAGAACTCTGCAGTTGACTTTTATTCCGAATCCAAAATGTAGGGCTCAGTCAATTTCTGAACCAACTGAGAAAATGTCGAAATGGACAAAAAAATTAATTAATCCAGGTCAAGTTTAATTAAGTTCTGCCGCTAAGCAATAGGGAGTCTATGATTCCTAAGTAAAGCAGAATTTTCTGAGCAATGACGTTTAGTAACAGGCACATCAACAGGCACTCTCGGGTCCTGCATTACTAAGTGCCGCTTAAACCGAATCGCTGCAATGGTGTCAACAGCTGTGTGCAAAGCACTCCAGCCAGCAGCCAATAAAAAGCTCCTCTTTTTTACATGTTTTGACCACAAATTGTTTTGCTGTCAATGGCATTCTGAAATGGCTGAGCAGTAACACTGTGTAGCGTGTTCGAGTCTCCCACCCATTGCCTTCAGGATGTGCTGGAAGCAAGTTAAGTCATGCAAGATCTCTGAGACTAACTGACTTTCCAAGGCAGTTACAACCTGCTCGTTTAATTTGGAGTTTGCTTAGTTGTACAATGTTTACAATATTCAGGATTGTTTGGTCAACCGTGACTCCTTGAATTTCCACATGCACAGATAACGGTTTTGCATCCGCAGAATGGTTTTGCATCCGCGTCTGCAGATGACCTATTTTAGCCACAAAGGTCCATTCGACGGGGTTGAAAGTAACTCTTACTTTCCTCTCCAGGAGTGCTTGGTGGTGTAGAAACAGGCCACATCTTTGTTGCCTTTGAGGACACTCATCTTCTGGAAAGAGCTGAAACATGGAAGGACACAAAAGGCATCGTAAGACAAGATGTGGAGGGAGTACATGTTCTAACCAATGAAAAGTGTTTTTCGACGCATTGCGTCACCAAGCAGCACGCCTAGCTTCTTTAAAGAAGGCATTCTCTACAGCATTCTTAATGAAAATTTTAGCTGTGAGCGTCTGGACGGTGCAATGTTTTAACTTTCAGGACTGAATGGATTCTTAAACATTTATGGTTGAGGTGGCAACTCTCCACAATCTGAACAGGCATGCGTGCACTATAACCTTTCCCCCCCAAAAAAAGTTGAATCTGTGATGCTGCCACTGATAACCTGGAATCCGTTAAATCAGATTGAGACCTGATCTTTCTCAGTGACCCTGTGGGAAAGAGCTTAGTCCAAAACACGACATTCAGCATAATTCAGAGCCTACGAAGCCCTGCTTCCTCTGGAGTGTCTAATCAGCTGCCTGTAATACTGCCCCATTTCATGCTGATTGCGCTGTTCCCAAAATGCACCCTGTGCAAGATCATAGCCCTCTATTCTGAAGACACTTTCCAGTTAGTGCCACCATGATATGAAAGCTGGTGCACTCACAATGCGTTCAGTAGAACATGCAATATTCTGTGCATAATCCAAAATATGAGTGTATACGCACAGGAGCCAGAACGCATTCTTAAAACTGATCACACAGTTTTAGTTAAGAAAATAAAATCGCAGTATGCAATGGATCACGCACACACACATGCACACACACACCCACGCAACACACACACACACATGCACGCACACACACACAAACTCACACACACACACACGGAAGGCATCTGGGCTGTAGGGAACACAGCAGTCTCGCAGTGCCAGTGCCACTGGAGGGTTCCCCTTCGTCAGCAATCTGCAGCGATTCTGGCAGCATCTTACTGCTCCCTTCCTTCCTGCCATTCCTAGTGTTAAAGACCAAACTCAACAACAACAGCCCTCAGTATCAATACCCGCTTGCTTACACAAGGCCCTAACAAGGCTACATGAACACCACGCCAATCTATTGACATCTTATTCCTGAACCACATTTAATCCTAAGTGCATTTGTTCGTGGATTTGGGGCACGTGTAATTTGTCAAACGATTAGGCTATTTCTTGCAAAAGTACCCACGCCATGACCTGGCTCGAAAAAGTTGCATTCGATACTTCACTTGAGAATAGCAACTCCACATAGTGGTGACAGCTGTGGTATACAAACCAATATTGTCAACAAAAACAGAACTTTTCAGTAAGAATATCTGAAAGTGTATTTATCCCTCTGTCTGACCTCCAGCCACCTGCAACTCAAAAACAAATGACTACTGTCCAAAATTCCTCAACTTCCTATGGCAGATGAAATATGCTTTTTAGGCAAAGTGACACCTCTACGACTACTTATATTCTCATCACACTGTTCTATTCTGTTTACAAAGAAAATAACAGACAATGTGCAAAGTTACAGCTCAAACAACAATGAAAGCACACAGTTCAATGTCCGGTGTCGATTCGAATCATGAGTATACATGAGTCCAACTGGGACCGTGTACACTCTGTAAGAGTTGGTTTAACACTGAACATTTTACTGCGAAGTAGCAAACATCTATACTGGGCTGCAGAACACTGCAACATGGTAGCAGAAGCTTGCTCTTCCAGTCACCACATTCACGTGAAGTGACTGTTGAAAATTGCCAATAAGCACGATTTAATGCTTTCTAGAAAATAAAAACGAAATAGGGAAATGTAGGACAAAATACAAAACAGTAGCAGGCTCCAGCTCTTCAAATGTTATAATATGCATTTACAGCAGACTTCAGATATTTCTACCAGATTAAAAAAAATATTTCAGTTGGCTAGCTCGCATTTAGTTAATATAGTCAAAGCAAGCCACTGCCCTCAAAAACAATGCATTGCGGATTCAAGGTACAACTTCCAGCTCGGTAGCTACTGCCGAGATTGTTATTTTCACGTGCACCTCGAGGATAGGTAAGCAGGTGTGCAACCGAAAATTGATCATTGCGATGCGCTGAAAACAGAGATCGCGTTACATCGCCGTCACCTGAACTGCTCTTGGCAGCTGGATTTCGTCCCTCCGCCTGCTCCCTCGAAAGGTCGTAGTTTTGTATTTACCCAGCACAGTCCAGCTTAATTAGCTGGACACTTGTTCTACTCACTCAGAAGGAGGACATCGCCACTATAGCTGCGCCACAGCTGGTCCCTCCTTAGCCCCTTCGCGCACGCACCCCGCCTCCAACTGTCACAGGACTATCAGCTGATTGGCGACTTCGGAAGAAGCGCAGATTCAAGGAATAGCCACGAAAGGAAGGAGTAGCTCTGGTAACAATCCATTGTTGGAATTCAAGTGCCATTGCAGGTGTTTTTTTTAACGAGCAACCAGGCAGCATTTTCGAGTCTAGCCTGATGTGGCATGGGCAGCAGTCTTAATAAAAACGGTCTACGTACGTGTCTAGCTAGGCTATTTTTTTCCAAGTCTGCTGCGCGTGGATGCTGAGAACAGTCATTTACGTGAGTGGTACCCACGCTGATAATTATTCTGTAGCGACCTCTGGAGGCTTTTTCGCGAAAATGTCAGCCGTGTTTACGCCCAGACCTCACATTTTTTATTCTGACTCAATTCTGAAAGCCCCCCCCCCTCCTTTTTGTCTTAATTTTATGTGTGTACACAGAACATTTCGTGCGGCAGTTGAATCTGTGTCTACAGCACTTCTCTTTGCTGCATATACTACTTTTTGAAGATGTCTTTTGTGTAAAGGTATTTTCTAACAGTTGCACAAAAGAACAAAAAGCTACGGGAAGTTTTCATTTATTAAGAGCAATGCATTTATGTAATTGGTAACTGGATTCTTTATTTCAGTATAGAAATGATTTCCTATTCCTGTTTTCAGTATTTCTCCCCTTTGAGTGGTAAGACTAAATCAATCCTGTAGTTGCTTCTCTGTATAAAAAAAGTTTTATTCACCAAACTGTTACAAAAGTCACATACTGCATCATGACCCTTGGACACCTACTAAAATATCTGAATCTAAAAATGGTATAATATCTCAGAATTGGGATCAGAGCCAATGTATTCTCCTTGAAGCCACACAGTGCGCAAATTGATAAAGCCAAGATTAGTGTTTCATTGCCAGTTTGGTAAAACAATTACAACAAAAGCAACAAGGCTTTTGAAGTATGGTGATTGAAGCAGTCCTTCAAAGTCTTTTCTGTAATTATCAAATATTTGACTTCCACTCGTTTCCCGGTGTACATCATTAATGTCTGCCTGTATTTGATTTTCCTACATGTCAGTTTGCTCACTTGTATGTTGTCATGGTCTTTTCCTTCTTTCACTCCTTCATTGAAACTTCAGTCAACAAAAATACATTTAAATTGAGATTGTCCCTTGAGGTCATTCTTTAATTTTACTTCAAAAAATATATGTAATCAAAAAGAATTTTGTTTATTTGGCATTGAGCATAAAAATTAACACAAAACACAATCTATAAAAGGCTTCCATAACCCAGAGAAAGTGTCAGTAGCGCATACAGTATAACGTACTGAGTGAATAAAAGCCCTGCCGCAGTGCCCATTCCTGGACAAGCTAACGCTAGCACCGTATCCTTATTGTTCCCACACAGTGACACTGACACATTACAATGCGTACGTGGACTCACCGCTGCTGAAGGTATAAGGGAAACATGTTTTTTGGTGGCCTCCTTGGCTGAGTTGCTGAGAAGGAAAGAATTCGACCCTGCTCACTTATCACATTATGGAGCATCTGACCCGCGGCCTAGCATGTGCAACTGGTTAGCTTAATCAAGTTACAGCCGTTAAACATAGGGTTACTAAGGCGCATAACAGCACTTTTATGTATGTTCTGAAATGAGCTGCTAGTCTGTCCCTGTGCTTAAAGAAGAACTAACATGTATGGCATTTTAGTTCATTATATGTCTCGTGTGGAAGTAGAACTGAAATCTGTAAGTTTGTTAAATATTGGACCTATGCAGACAGAAAATATGGTATGGGGTTTGGAAAAAATTGTTTTATGTGATAACTTGCAGCCTGAATTATTGTTCAGCACTGTCCACTTTTATTTTATCTCCACAGAAGAACTTTTTCAACATTCAAATATGCCAGTCCATATGCAATGTGTATTGCAAATAAGTGAAAAATTCATCTTGCAGAAAAATTGATTTGAGTGAGCAAAATATCCCTAAGACTTTGGCCTACCTGCTTTGAATGTCATAGCCTGAAGACCACCTTCTCTTGTTTTGAGGGTTAACGCTTCTTTTGTCCTTTACGTCATCCGTAGTTGTGACGCCCTTGGTTGGCAACGCAGTGACGCTTTTCGTTTCCAAGCACAAGGAGACGGCCAAACGCTACCTGATTGCATCAAGGAGGTTAAAACTAAGAATAGAATACGTTTCACGCAGCAATAATTGCTGTGTATAAATGTTTTGATTATTTTTATATATTGCTATAAAAGGGCTAGTTAGCTGTCTAGCTAGCTAACATTAGCTATCCACCGTCCGAGAACTGTTACCGAAATGGTAAGTAGCTTGCTAGCTAGCTAGCTATATAGTCTAAGTGTGGAATGCTTTTCACAAACGTTGTAATTAGAGGTATTGTTATTTCCTACAGAATATGTAACATTAGCTACTGTCGGTATGTTGAAACACAGTACTTTACAAAGGTGAAAACAACGCATCACATCTCAGATTGTTAGACTAGATATCTATTGATAGTGAATATAAGTTAGAAGTGCTGACGGGCCATTTGCACAGATTTTAATTCCAAATGGAGTAGCTAAATGAACTATGTATTAGGTAGGTAGTTGCTAACGTTAAAGCTACGAAGCAAGCGAGATCGGCGACGTTGTGGATGGATTACAGTAACGTTGGCTAGTGTGTTTAGCTATGTTAGATTCGTTCATTCAGTATTAACGTTAATTAAGCTGTTCTTCATTGTTGTTCTCTTACGTGTGAGCAGGCTGACTTGTTAATTAGTGAACACACGGTAGAGTTTACATAGCTAATGTTATTATCTTTTTCTTGTTTTTGTAACATGTGTGTTTGGTAGTTAACACGCTTTTTCTATTAATTTGTACTGACTGCTAGTATAATCGCATTAGTTTTCCTTATTTCGTATGGTGCTTGCCGAGGCTAACTGAAGATGATCAGCTCACAGGTGATGGAAGCTTGTTATCTAGCCTGAGCTAAATTGATGCACCTAACTTAGCTAGCAATACTGTTCTGATGTGATTGATTGTAGCCAGCTATAACAGCCAAAAGATACAGCAATAATACCTTAACAGTTAGAATAAGTATTTTAAGCAGTGAAATTGTGTTTTGTCTCTCCTTGGAATGTGTATGGAGAAACCATAATTTTTATAAAATCAGGTTGAGCAAGAATTCAGGGTCCTTGCACAGAGGTCTGAGCACTGCTTCACAACCCAGTTCCTGGAGATCTACAATCCTGTGAGTTTTCACACCAACCCTAACAAAGCACACCTCAGTCAAACAACTAGAGATGTTCTTGAGCTGCTAAGCAGTAATATCAGGTGTGCCAAATTACGGTTGAAATGAAAACCTACAGGACGGTAGATCTCTAGGAACAAGATCGGGAACCACTGATATAAGACATGAATGCATTGTAGCAAGCGTTTTTGCCAGTGTGGGGCAGTGTAACCTAACATAAAAGCACAGTAAGCAATTGTTCCACCCCAGGTAGCACTGTGCGGGTTATGCATTGCATGCACCACTTAGCATTTACTGAAACAGGAAAGTGACCCTGAACGGGTACAGATGTCTGTACTTAGTTCTTTTATTGAACCCAATCATGTTTGAGGAGGCTTACTGAATAAATTATATGATGCAGTTCAGAACATCAGGTTTTTGTGATTCGTATTTGAATTTGGCAGGGGTGTCTGGTTAACAACAGTTGTTTTTCTGTGTCCGTGCATAGGCTGAGTTTGGCTTCAATGAGCACCATCAGAATGAGGTGGTCAACTATATGCGGTTTGCACGCTCCAAGAGGGCCCTGAGGCTCAAGACGATTGACTCCTGCTTCCAGGACCTCAAAGACAGCAGGTGACTACTCAAACAGCTTCATGTGTGGGCCAGCGGGTCCATGTCTCAGTATACCATCAAAAGTGCACTGCAGAATTCAGCAATGCCTCCTGCTTCCAGTGTCCTTATGTTGATACAGTGTCACTTTGGGCAATGTGAATGCGAATGCTATGCAAGTGCTGTTTATCTCCTAGTGTTTATACTGCAAATACCACCAGTACTCTTACTACAGTGGTGTGAAAAAGTAGTTGCCCCCTTCATAATTTCCTCTTTTACTGCATATTTTTGACACTGGATGGTCTATATGGTTTATTCTGTAGCCATAATGTAATTAGACAAAGGGAAACTGAGTAAACACAAAACATATTTTTTGAATTGCTATTTAATTTATTTAATGAAAAACGTTATCAAGCACCCATATCACAGCTTTTTTTTCATAGAATAAATGAAATAATAATTAATAATAATAATAATAATAATAATAATAATAATAATAAAAAAAAAAATACATTTTGTGTTCCCTCATGTTGCTATATTACATTTTGCCTAAAGATCTGGAACCATTCAGTGGGACAGATGTGCAGAGGAAATTAGGAAGGGGACAAATACTTTTTCATGACGCTGTATACTGTTTCCCTCATGTTGTTTATGATGCCATGTTGGTGAAAGGTTGGACAGAACGCCCTCTGAGCATTGTCTTAGTTCTTGTACCTCTTCTGCTCATAACCGTCGCCTCTCCACGATCCGTTTTGGACGGGCGATCCATGACCTTGCGACCCTGTGACCCCGCGACCCTGTGACCCCGCGACCCTGCGTGCAGGCTGACGGAGGAGACCTTCACGGCGGACGAGGTGGCGGAGATGCTGGAGGGCCTGCGGGCGGTGGTCCGGGGCGAGGTGGAGACGGAGCTCATCAACGCGGCCCACACCAACGTGCTGCTGCTGCGGCAGCTCTTCTCCCAGGCCGAGAAGTTCTACCTCAAGCTGCAGACGGACGTCTCCGAGCTGGAGAACAGGTCGGCTCTCTGCTGGGGTGACGGGGGGGGGGGAGGGAGGAGGGAGGAGGGAAGAGGGAAGAGGGAAGAGGGAAGAGAAAGAACAGACCAGTGTTCCTCGGTCTTATCAGGAAGGGGGCTGGCGTGGGTGCAGGCTTTTGTTTCTACCAGACCTGGGTCCAATAAGTGCTGGTTTTGGATTAAAATACTTTTCTGTGCTCTGTTGATCTTGCCTGGTTTCAGTGAGCTTGCCGATATGACCAGAAGGCGGGGTTTGCACTTTTTGAGAGAATTTCATTGGTTCCAGTACACCAGACAAGATCAGTAAAGCGTATAAAAGTATTTGAATCCAAAAGAAATATGTATTTGACCCAGGTCTGGTTCCTACCAAACCAAGCACACCTGATTCTAATAATCAAGGGCCTTAACAAAGACTCTTGTGGTTGATTAGCAAAATCAGGCATGTAAATGTTTGGTTGGCCATTTCTGCATTCGATTGAGGACCTCTGGATTAGACTATGCTTTACAGGAGCCTTTTCAGGCTGGGTTGTGGTGAACAGTTGAGAGATACCTGTGGACAGTGGGGTGCACATAAATAAACTAGAGGTTGCTTTTGTTACTGTACTAGTGAAGACTATAGATGTCTGGGCATCTTAAAAGAGGTCAACATTTTATATTTAGCATTTTTGCTTATGGTCATTTAATGTGATTGGAAACATTCTTGGAGCTAGTCAGGATAATTGCCTTTCTTATCTGTAAAACAATAGTGCCTCGTTCTTGAGTGTGAGCCTGGAAGTTAATCCAACTGCTATCTTGCCACCGTGCACTACAATTGAGAAATGCTGGTAGATTAACTGATTGCAGGGAGTCTGTTTTTCTACAAGTCATGCACTAAGCAGAAACTAACCCTCATGCAACTTCACCTTTTTCTGTCAACAGCATTGTGTTTGACGCATCTGTTTTCCTCTGTGGATTATAGATTCATATCTGACCACATAATGTTGTTTGCTGCTGTTAGTGCATCAGTCAAAGCAACCGGTAGTGATCTGCATCGCAGGCCAGCCAGTTCCACAATGGTTTACACACACTACTTGTAAGGACTTTAGCGTCTCCCAGGAATAAATCTCAAGAGCCTGTGATTTGGACATTCAGGCTTTGCAGAACTGGAAAAAACAGAGAGACAAACAGAAGATCACTCCTTTGAGGTGAAGTTGCATAAATTAGATTCAAAGGTGTGAGCTGTGGCAAGGCCTGTGCTTCTAACGGGTCAAAGTGCATCTGAAATGACATCACACCGGCGGACGTAAGGTGTGCACAGGTGCATTTCAGGTCGCCTCAGTTCTCGTCACCTATGGCAGTCTTTCAGAGTCACAGAAACCCACTTCCTGCCTCTGTTTCAAAAGTGAAGCTAGGCGTTCCCATAAAAAAGTCTTCTTTGATTCTTGTCTTTTTTCAGTTTGATATGGTTGATGTACACTACTTGAAATCTCATGTGCTGGCCTTCGTTGGAAACGGGCACGGCTAGTTAGAATTTGGTGTCTCTGAGTGGGAGACGACAAGGGAAATTTTGTTGGCTTTAGCGTTTACTTTTCGAACACTTTTGTTTCTGTGTTAGCTTCAGGGCATCATTCATCCTGCAGCGTTTGTCATGGCTACAGTAGGAGAACCATTCCCGTGCAGTGGGTAATTCTGTGATTTCTCCTACTAACTGAACAGCACGACCTCATACAGGTGTGGCCATCACATGTGCCTAGTACCTGTGCTAGTACTCCTCGTCGTCATGTGAATGTGAATATTCCTGCGGGAACGGCACGCAAACTAGGGTCGTAAAATCGGTCGGAGCAGAGCGTACCTTCCCCTGCTACCCTGGGATTTGTCCATACAGCTGCGAGCAATGTCCTCAACTGCTCCTCCATTGCAAGTCACGGCAGTGGGTGAAGCTTGGAAGCATACCACTCATGTTCCAAGGAAGTGATAGGAGAGTGTACTGTATGCGCCGTCCGTGAATACTTTCAATACCATCAATCAAAAAAACGAACACATATGGAAAGTATGGAATCTAAGTATGTGATAAATTACTGTATTTGCATAAATGACTAAGAATGTTATCTGAAGAGAAATTTTTAAAGTCAGCATTCCTCAGTGAAGTAACTGTGTGGGAAATTATGTAGTAATGGGATTTTATACATGCAGTATCATGTTTTTTTTAAATACATACAGTATCATACATACGGTTTCAGTATCATTTTATACATACTGTGTCTTGAAAAATTGACCCTTGTGATTAGAGCTGGGCTTGATTTTGTAATGGCATTGGCCCTTACAAAATCAGATTAAACAGATCAGATTATAACATAAGGGAGTTTTATAGTGGGACAGCTACACTGCAATTTACAACTACAAAGACACATCCCACAATGCCCACGGTAGGGGTGGGCAAGGTTTACCCTGTAATTAATTATGAGCAGGAAGGACCACAGCTGCAGCAATCTGAATGCGTTAGGCATCAAAGGGAACCGGAATGGGGCAAGGAGGGAAAGGAAGTAACAGGGATCGGCAGAAATTTAGTTTGAGAACAGATGTCTTGGTGGGTGACTGACGCTAGTGACACTGATTGTTAGCTTGTTCACATCAGCACTTTAGGAGAAGCTACCTTACAGACCAAGTTTTTTTAAAATGTCACATTGTATCTAATTTTATTTCACTGCATCTAGTGTTCAGAACTAGCTAGCGTACATAGCATTGATTATCATCATCTCATAGCCATGCCTATCCAATCAGTACTGATAGCCACGGTAGCTAGTCTAGCTACATGCTACAAAACCGGCAAAATGTAACGTAGCTTAACTAGCTACATTTTGATTTTGTGCACAGTAAAACATCCAGTGTTATTTCAACTTTAACAGAGTACCATATGTACTCTAAGAGTAGATTACCACGAACAGTTTACTGCGTGTGAAGATAGTAGGTAGCTACCTAGCTAGTTGGTTATCCAGTTGTCACTCATATTGATAGCTGTGACTGCATTATATTTTCTCAGCTAGTTAGCTAGAAAGCAGTAAAAAATGCCTACAAGATTCTGGGATGTATAGCCAAAAATATTGAGGGTATATAGGTTATAATTATCTTAGACCTTAGTTGGAGTATTGTGTGCAGTTCTGGGAACAAGAAAGATATCAAGGCTCTGGAAAAGGTTCAAAGAAGAGCAACCAAATTGATTCCAGGTATGAAAGATAAAAGCAATGAGGAAATACTTAAGATGCTTAATCTCTTCAAGTTTAGTAATAGGAGACTTAGGGGTGATTTGATTGAGGCTTTTAAATTCATAAAGGGGATCAACAAAGTGAACTACAAGAGATTCTTCTGGTTGAGTTATGTTAGAACAAGAGGACATAAATGGAAATTACAAAAGGTAAATTCCATGCAGACATTAGGAAGAATTTTTCACACAGTGAGTAGTCAATGTGTGGAATAGCCTGCCAGGTCATGTGGTAGAGGCAGAAACTCTGGGGATTTTCAAGACTAGGCTTGATACAGTGTTAGATACTATCTAGTCTGTAGGTAATCAGAGCACTAGTCTAGTCAGGAAAATGGCAAGCATTTTTGGGCTGAATGGCCTGTTCTTGTCATCATGTTATATTATGTTATGTTACGAGCACTAGCTATGTTATGTTACGATCATCATTTTCTATACACCACCACCTCTACCAATCTGGCCCAGAATCTTAGGTGATGGGAGACTACTAAAGCTATGAGCTGAGAGTGTAATGACTGTGTTGTGTCCTTCAGCCTTGCTCCACTGTTCAGACGCAATACTTTTAAAAACATTTTTCCTCAGAAAAATGTGATTTACAGGGTGGAGTATGTGCAGCTTGCGCAAACACCATATTTCCCCATTTCGGCAAACTGCTGTAGGAGTTTTGTCACTGGCTAGACGGCTAGGCACAGAGTGACTAGCCTCTACTGTGCTATATGGCTAGTTTGAGCCAAAGGGGGATTCCTTACTGTGTGTCCTGGCCTTTTTTTTGTACTTCTGCCCTTGCAGGAAAAAACAAAATTAAATCATATGAGTCCTGCATGATAAATGCTGTTAAAAAAAATGTGCTATAAACATTACTCTTTAATGGACCTTTAAGTGAATAATTAAAGTGCAATACGATTCTGCAGTGCATGCGTGCAGTTTCACAAGAATATTAAGGCTTTAAGGTGTAAAGGTCACAAATATGTGATCGTAATGCTCTCCGCTGAACATTCTAATGCTGATGTTACAATCACTACTGGTAACTGGAAGCAATGGAGTTCTAGAACACTGACTTAGAATTTTGAAAAAAAAAACCTGCTCTTCAAAAGGGTAAAAGTGGCAGTGGTCGATGTGTTTTGTAATAGACCTTATATTAAATGTATGTTTTACGCCAGCACTGTCCATTAGAAACACCTCTGCTTTTTCCTCTTGCGTTCGAGTGACCGATAAAAAAGGCAGATAACAAAAGACCGTTTTTTTGTGTGTTTTAGCAGATAATAGTGCTTTATAATAATTCGGGCCGCGCTGAGAGGCAGTGGGGCTGGGTTATTTTGATAGCTGCGCTCAGGTAGAAGTATGCTGACATGGCATGCTGGATTCCAAACGCCTGTCTTCACAGGCAGGGGGGACTGAGAAGGAGGGGGAAAGCGTCTTTCTTTTGGCGAACTACCTCCTGCTGGACGGACCTGAACTTGTTATGAGAGCACTGCCAAAGGACACAAAAAAGAGATTGATAGCCACAGCGGCGAGAATATGGATTTGGA
This sequence comes from Anguilla pacifica, assembly GCA_039654925.1. Lineage (NCBI taxonomy): Eukaryota > Metazoa > Chordata > Actinopteri > Anguilliformes > Anguillidae > Anguilla > Anguilla pacifica. The sequence continues at coordinate 9,198,556 of CM077291.1, read as the reverse complement.
CAGAAACGCAAGCCTGGAGGGGTTCTACTGTCTATGGAGGGAGAGAGAGAGAGAGAGAGAGAGAGAGAGAGAGAGAGAGAGAGAGAGAGAGAGAGAGAGGAGAGAGAGAGAGAGAGAGAGAGAGGGAGAGAGGGAGAGAGGGGGAGAGAGAGAGAGAGAGAGAGAGAGGGAGAGAGGGAGAGAGGGAGAGGGAGGGGGCCGACTCTGCAGCACTCCAAAAAAATCCCCAAAACTTCAATTATGGTGTTCAGTTGAAATATACAGCACTATATTTCATTTGTTTTATGATGTGATACACTGTTGATGTGCAAAAGGTGAACTTTCAGAGGCCTACTCATGCACTGGAGTCTCCTATACCATTCAATACTCTGAAAGGTTTTTAAAAAAAATCAGACTAAATAGTGCCTACAGTGAAACTGTCGCTCCTATTCCGGCTGGAGTAGTAACATATTTACCGTTAACTGCAAGAATCTGAATTGCATTGAAATTGCGCTGCCTCCAACTTTTCATTTGTGCTGCCCAGAGCACTAATGGCAGCTGTGGTCTCTCTGTCTTCCCGGTGCGTTTCAGGAACCTGTTGGAGCAGGTGGCGGAGTTTGAGAAAGCCGAATTTAAAAGCACCGACAAAAAGGTGAGTGAAAAAGCGAGCGTGCGTGTGGTCACAAGCGCGCATACCTTTCAGCGAAAGCATTCTGATCCGATTGAATTCAGGCACTTTCTTGGCATTTGTTTGAGCTCCTTCCATGGTGTAACACTACTTGATATTCGTTGGACAGAAGTACCATAACCAGCGTGCTTGCATAACTTTGCTTGCAACTAGTTATCGCAGGCCAAAGTGATATGAAATAAAATTGTCTCTAATGTGTTTCATTGCATGCATTTTAACATAATTGCATGTCATTTGTTATAAGCTGGCCATAATGTACATGCAGGCTTTTCACAATGGTTATGGTCAATATTTAGATGAAAAAAAAGAAAGTATTTATAAAAAAACAAAAAAAACAAAAAACATTTATTTTGAAGACCAGCTTCAAGTAAAGTGCAACCTCTTGTATTTACCTTCTGTTATTGTTTAATCTCCTATAGACAGCTCAGGAGGCCAGCAAACCTAAACTGGCCCCTTTGAATGAAGGCGGGGTGTCAGAGCTGCTCAACAAGGTGAGTAATTTCTGGAGAAATCGCGCGTGGTCTTTCATTCTGGCTCAACGGTTTCCACACGCTTTCCTGAGAATCGGTTGGTTGTGGTGACTGTCAGACTGTGGGTTTCCATGCTGACCAGTCATGTGTGTGATGACGGGGGAGAGCCCTGTTGGCTGAAACCCTATGGCCTACGTGTTGAATTATACATCCCCCTGTGTGGCTGCAAGGTCACAGGTGGCATTGGGCAGGATTAGCACACACAAAACCAATAACCTGACCAGTGATTGGTCGCGGTATTTATTTTGCACCAATCATCGGTTGTGCTATTAGGTTTGCGTGTGCTGACGGGTTTTGCACGTGCTAAAGGTTTTACTAAATCAGGCCCTTAGAGTGAATGTTTTTATTGGATGCAAGGCCCGACAGCATAGCCAGACTACATAGCCATTTACAGGATTATCAGAACCCTAGGTAACCTTATTTACAGCTTGATGGTTTCCTGAAATTGTATTGCTTTATTCTGTGAAATGGGTTGATAGTACTCTATTAATGCTAATTGAAAGGTAACATACTGATGATCTCTTAACAGTAATTTGTGTATTTGTTCAGACTAACTCTGCGGTATATTGTGTAGTCAGCCCCATGCAATCCTCTGATTTGTGTAATGTGCTCCTATAAGGAACAAAAAGACATCTCTTTATTTTTCATTTGCAGGAGATCGGCCGTTTACAGGAGGAGAACGATAAGCTGAAATCCAGGCTTCGGATGTTAGAGTCACAGGTATGTCTCTTTATTGAGCCCTCAGGTACATGCAGTGGTCCTCACCATGTTTATTAATGGTGTGACAATGCCGGTTTATTCCAGTTCATTATGAACATATCTGGTAACGCAATGCGACGCAACACAAGCGTAAGTGACAAGCTTTGCACCAAGGGGCGCTATGGCAGGCAAGGCAAAGCCGTCTTCTTCCATTTGTGCTTTCTTCCACTTGGTCTTTCACAACTGTCGTGGATCACCCCCTTGAGGAGGGCTGTGCGCTTGTGGTTGTCATTTGCGTTTGAGTACTTTCGTGGGGTGTGTTTCAGGCCTTACGTTACACCCCCGAATTTCGGGTGCTTGAGTGCTGATAGCTCCCCCCTTGTGGAGAATCTTCAGCCTGCTAAATGTGAGTGAGTGTGTGTGAGTTACAAGTGAGGTCCATGAGGTGCTTCACGTCTAAAAATGAGGTCGCATTTGTTTTGTTTCCTTACTCACTCTACCACTCAGATTTAAGTCACGGGTTGTTGTCATATCGGCGAATCTACAGTCGTCTTCAGGTCCTGAGCTGAACGGCGGTCCGTAACTTCAACTCATGCGTGGGGCCAGGAGCACCAAACCCAACCTCATTACATTACCGGCATTTAGCTGATGCTCTTATCCAGAGCGACTTACACAAGTTTTTACACAGCATTTACATTGCATCCATTCATACAGCTGGAAATATACTGGAGCAATGCAGGTCAAGTGTACAAGGGTACAACGGCAGTACCCTAGCGGGGAATTGAACCTGCGACCTTTAGGTTACAAGACCAACTCCATACCCATTATGCTACACTGCCACCTCACTTTGGTTTCCCTGTGGTCAGTCCTCGCAGAGAGTGTGACCGCGTGGGAGCTGCTAGCCGATTGCCGATTGTGTTGAGATACCGTGTCCTTACACATATTTCCTATAATGGACAGAGATTGTAGGAAACCGAAACAACACTTGAACCAAAATGACACTCTTGAAGAACGGCTTAGCGTACGAACCCACCATTTCTGAAAGCCCAGGGCGACTCTAGCTCTTTGTTTTCAGGCAGGTTGATCTCTTGCATTTTTTGACCTGCTTGCCCTGATCTTACCCATACATGGTTAAGATGCTTGCACGTGCCACATAATTACAACAGGACGGGACAAGACAGGAGAGCAAATGGTGAATGGATTGCATTTATGTAGCACTTTTTTATCCAAAGCGCTTTGCAATTGATGCCTCTCATTCACCCATTCACACACACACGCTCACACCCCAACGGTGAAAGGCTGCCATGCAAGGTACCGATGAGTTCGTTGGGAGCAATTAGGGGTTAGGTGTCTCGCTCAGGGAGACTTCGACACGCCCCAGGGCGGGGGATCGAACCGGCAACCCTCCCAAATGCCAGACGACCGCTCTCGCCTCCGCAATCGCAGTTCCAGTGAAATCCTGGATGCGTGTTTGGACGTACTCATCGGCCTGTAACTTACACCACGTGGTAACAGACCGTTTTTTTTTTTGCTTCCAGGCTACAAGTGCGCTGGATGAGAAGTCGAAGGTGGAGCAGGCACTGAAAGACCTGCAGAGGGTCCAAGGGGACCAACAGGTACGGGAGAGCGACCGGTATAGAGATCGCAGGATAGATACAGGAATTTAATATTGTTTTATGCATTATATTTAGGCTTATTGAGTAGACTTTCCAGTTTCACTTTTAGAAATATTGTAAACGTGTAAGTTTTTCGAAATGTAAGTTCTCAGCTCTGTGTTGTTAAGTAAGTGTCTTTTTAGTGGCTACTTATCAGTGAACTCTAAAGAATGAATTCACTTTAAACGGTTAAATACATCAATCTGTCGGCACGTTTACGAGTTAATGTGAAAGAACACACTTTTCAGTGAACTATACGTGAATTTTGAAGATTATCTCAGGACAGAAAGGGTGTTGACAGCAGAACCTGTATGTATTTGCCCCGCTATACAATCCAGTATCTGCATAAAGAACAACAGAACATGCAATAATCTTTAATGTTCGTCCTCTAAATCTGGGGTGTCAAACTCCAGTGCTGGAGGGCCGCAGTCTCTGCTGGTATTCGCGATTTCCTTTCTGTCAGCAGACAGTTTAGGCCTTGGAGACCAGGTGTGCAGAGTCTTTAGCCAATCAGTCACCAGCTGTGCAGACTCCTTAGCCAATCAGCGACTTAGATTCAGCACTTACTGTAAGTGCAGGAACACATGAAGGACCTGCAGACACAGCAGCCCTGCAGGATTTGAGTTTGAGAGCCCTGCTCTAAGTTCTCTCAGTGGTCTTAACGATAGTGTCAGTCGGACGTTAGAGGCAGTTATAGGCGCAGTCTTTGTCACCCTTTCACGTTTATTTGTCTTTAAATTGCTGTTTCTCTTTCGTTTGCTTCCTGGAATGTTATTGGTATGTATCCCTACCGTCAGTGTCTTATTCTCCTCAGATTGGAACATAATAGAATATGTCTGAATTTCATAGCAATCATAGCAATTACCCCATTACTTTCTCATTGTTACCATATTTCATCATGCTGTATAATAGTCTCATGGCAGTTACAACATGGTAGTGACTCTAACCCAATGCACTTGTTGATGCTTTTTGCCTGGCCTCACCACTGTTACCAATGTTGCCTGAATTGAACCCCCCCCCCCTAAAAAAAACTCCTCAAAACCCATCTCCCGTGCAGATTTTTCACAATTTGACGTCACAACTTCTTCGAAATCCCCCGTCTACCATTGACTCGCATACATTTGAATATTTTTTCAGTAAAACTTCCCCTATGAGATCTCTCTAAAAGCCCCCTGCATTTGGGGGGGGGGTGAATCCCCCTAATGTGGCCACCCTGACTGTTTCCCCTCCCCTCCCCTCGCGGCCCAGCGGTCGCTGCGGACCCAGGAGATCGACGGGCTGGAGGAGACGGTGGCCGCGCTGAGGGCCCAGTTCCAGGACACGCTGTGCGCCAGCACCGCCACGCAGGAGGACCTGCAGCACAACCTGGTCGCCGCCAAGCACGACCTGCTGCGCGTGCAGGAGCAGCTGGCCCAGGCCGAGAAGGTTTCCCCCGGCAACGGCGTCCCTCACGCTAGCACACGCGCACACGCGCACGCACAGACACACACACGCATGCACACGCACACACACACACACACAGATACACACACGCGCGCACACACACACCCACACAGACACACACACACACACACGCGCACACAGACACACATGCACACAGACACACATGCACACAGACACACACACACCCACACACACACGAACCCACACACACGCACACACACACACACACACACACACACACACACGCACACACACAGACACACACACACCCACACACACACACACTGAGCCACATGCCCCTTACTGGGGAATATTGCTCTTGTTTTAAAATACAGCACATTTAAAAAATAATAATAATAATACAAACACATTTTATTTATGTATTTATTTTTAAAGCTGTTAAATATATTTATGTTTTTTATATAATAGGACAAATAACCTTGGCTGTTACAAAGGAAATGTTGCTTAACTACTGTGTGTGCGTGCGCGTATGTGTGCGTGCTTGTTTGCGTGCCTGTGTGTGTGTGTGTGTGCGTGCTTGTGTGCGTGTTTGTGTATATGTGCGTGCCTGTGTGCGTGCCTGTTTGTGTGTACTTGCGTGCGTGCCTCTGTGTGTGTGTGTGTGTGTGTGTGTGTATGTATGTGTGTGTGTGTGTGCGCTTTCCTGCATGCGTGTCACTTCGGTAGGAGCTGGAGAAGAAGTTCCAGCAGACTGCTGCCTATCGCAACATGAAGGAGATCTTGACCAAGAAGAATGAGCAAATCAAGGAAATTAGAAAGCGTTTGCAGAAGTGAGCAACAGCACCTAGCATGCAGCAGGGCATCATGTTACATCACGTCAAATTACATAATTTCAAGTCACATCACAACATATTCCTTATGCCAGGGATAGCCTACCCTGTTCCTGGAGCTCTACCATCCTGTGGGTTTTCACTTAAACCCTAACAAAGCAAGCCTCATTCTACAGCTAGTGCTGGGCTGCCCAACCCTGTTCCTGTAGATCTACCCTGCATCCTGTAGATTTTCATTTCAGCCCTATGAGAGCACGCCCCCTTCAGCTGCTAATTAGCAGAGTCAGGTGTGCCAAATTAGGGTTGAAGTGAAAACCTTCAGGACGGTAGATCTCCAGGAGCAGGGCTGGGAACCACTGCCTTATGCTATCATCACAGTCATGCTTGCACGTTTGCTGGGCAATGAAATGAGATTGGAGTACATGAATATGAGTTGAGTGATTCTTGTAGGTCTGTCCTCCAAAGCCAGGAAGTGCATAAAGGACTTTTTGTAGTCCTTGCTTAAATGTTTGTAAGTAGGTGCCAGGGCCCATATACATAAAGCGTCAAAGAATACTTTACAATACATTACATTTATTTGGCAGATGCTTTTATCCAAAGCAACAGACTTTAAGTGCATACCAAAGGTCATTGGAATAGCTACAAAACGCAGGTCCAGTAAGGTACAATACTCATTTTGTACAGTTATTCATAGCCATGAATAGCCGAGTGTCAATCAAGAGCTGTGCGCTTGATTGACACTCGGCTGTGAGAGCGTGTTTCCACAGGGAAGGTATGCCCGCCTCACCTGGCCCCGTAAAAGCACATACAGGCCCGGCCACACCCAAACAGCACACTCGCAGAGACCCGGCCAACGTCTCCCGGAGGCTTTCAAGACCAGGCAGCGGCTGCTGTCACTCCTGTGCGCTTCATACACAAATTCCTCGTTTTATAACTGTAATATCTGGGGGAGACAAGAAAAAAAAAAAGAGCATTGATTTCGGGCAAATTTTCTGGCAAATTCCCCATCTTCATTCTGCTCTCTGTGAAGCGTCTCTCTGACGGTTCTACGTAAGAAAGCGCTGCACGAAATAAAGTCAAAATAAAAACTGTTTTGATTTGATTTGATTTGATTAGGGGGAGAAAGACCACTGGGAGGGGGGGCGGTGGGGGGGGGGACCAGTATTTTCTGCTTGCTTGGGTGTGTGTTCACTCTCCCAGTGAACTCTCCTGTGTCTGAAAGTGCCTAATGCTGCGCGTGGATGCACTCACCGATAACTGCCCTTTCCTGCAGGTAGTCAGTCAGTCACCTGCTGGCTTGATCTTGATGTGCCACACATATGACCCCGTAAGCATATGACTGTTATTTTACTGAAGCAAACACTTAAACCCTGTGGCATTACAGCACTTATTTAACACGAAGGTGGGAGTACTGGTTTAGGAGAACGAAATGACTCGGAATATATCTGTCTGCAATGCAACCCCTGCAATTTCGGGATAAGCATGGATATTAAAAAAAAGCATGGATATAAAATGTCAGCAGGTATTATCTGTTTAAAAAAAAAAAAAAAAAATCCATAGCTGCATAAAGAAGCTGCATATAAATCTCGGCTTTACTGCCAGCCCTGAAGGGACTGTTCTCTCAAACTGATTGAATGAAGGAGTCAGACCCTGCCCTGCAGGTGCGAATACACTCTTGCGATTGTCCCGCATTGGCGATGGGTGTTGCAGGGGTAGGGCAGGGCAGGGTGGGGAATCCAGCTGGCTGGGGGCCAATCAGGAGCCCCCCCCCCCTGCCTTGTGGCCCCTCCCCTCCCTGCTCACACCCTTCTCCCCGATCCTTTATAAATGGAGAGCTCCTAGCTGGCCGGTGCTTCCAGTTTCTCGGTGCCTGCTGCAGGGAACGAACGTCAGCTCAGCGACAATGTCTGTGTCCTACACCTATTCCTCGTCCAAGGTGTCAGGGGGCGGGGGCGGGGGCGGCCTCGGGCTTGGCGGCATCGGCTTGGCCAGGGGCGGCGGTGGCGGCGGCGGCGGCGGCGGGGCCAGGGTGGGCCTGAGCCTTGGCGGGGGCGGCGGAGGCATAGGATTAGGCTCAGCAGCGGGGCTGGGGCTGGGGCTGGGGCTGGGGCTGGGAGGGGGAGGAGGAGCGGCCTACGGAGGGGGCCTCGGGCTGGGGGGAGGCGGATTGGCCCTGGGGTTGGGCGGTGGAGGAGGAGGCGCCGGGCTGGGCTTTGGCGGCGGCGGCGGCGGCGGCGGGGCCATGATGATCAGCCCCGCCTTCGCCATGGGCCGCACGTTCGCGGCGGGGGGCCTGAGCGGCAGCTCGGCCCTGGCCGTGGGGCCCGCCCTGGGGCCCGTCCTGGGGCCCATCCTCACCCGGGAGGCGGAGAAGCAGATGCTCTCGGGGCTCAACGACCGCTTCGCCACCTACATGACCAAGGTGCGCACGCTGCAGCAGGAGAACGCCACCCTGGAGGCCAAGCTGTCCCAGCTGACCGGAGGCACCGACATGTCCCCGGACTCGTCCACCACCACCATAGAGTACGAGGCACAGCTCGGCGAGTACCGCATCACCCTGGAGGGCCTCACCCTGGATACCATCAAGCTGGAGGTTGAACTGGACAACATCCGTGGCACCGCCCATGAGCTCAAGGCCAAGTGAGTGTCTGTCCCTCCCTTAATTAGTTTCTAAAATAAGCAATGCGTAGTAACTTCATTAGGAATGCAGTCTTCATATAGTGTTTGTAGTCTTCAAAGCGTTCACGGTAAAAAATGAAAAAATAAAAAAAGCTTTAAAAGTACAACATTGGTACTGTATTTCTGTGTTCGTGCGGAATTATAAATCGTACAGAAAATAGTGAACTCTGTAGTGCAGTGTATCAGATGTGCGTATTTTATTGTTCAATTCATGCAGTTGGCAATTGAAAATTAATATCTGCAGATGTAGCTATATGTAGATATACCGACGGTCATATTGGAAATATAAATGTGCTCAGTTTTGACATTATTTGGGCAGACCTAGATGTGGACACTGTTTTACACATTTAGGGAGGCAACATACAGCCAATAGACCAATAACATAGTGTGGCATGATCTGTTGGGGGACAGACTGCCAGACCCTTTTCATTTCAAATTTGTTTTAGGTTTCTCTGTCCCACCAACATCCCTAAGTAGAGGGGCCTGTGACCCTGGTCCTGGAGAGTAAAAATCTCTGCTGGTTTTTGGTTTCACTTTAAAAACAGCACCCAAATTCAGGCCCAAGAAACCAGGTTGAGCGAGTTACCCGTGTGGTCAACTGCTCTACTTGATTAATTGAGGGCGGAGTAACAATGAAAGCCAGCAGAGCCTGTGGCTCTCCAGGACCAGGGTTGCTGTCCATAATTTAGGACAGGGAAACGTATTTTAATCGGGTGAGGCGGCAAACGTGTAATACGCATCCTTTGTCGACAGGCTTGATTTTGAACAGGGTGTCAGATTCCAGCTGGAGGCTGACATTGCAGCCATGAAGAAGGTAAGAGAGAGGTGTTGGGAAATTTGTGAACTTGATCAGTGGGAAATTGGAGCATTTTTGGATGCTAGAAGCTGTCAGTTACAGAAAGTTGCACAACAGGCTTTCTAAGAAAATGCCTAAGGGTCATATTCCATGAATGGGCTTAAGAGCATTGTTTGTCAGTCATAATGGTGGAGGTTCACATTAAAACGAGGTCTGAATGATGAATTGACACCTTTCATTCACCCAAGTCTCAGTCGGACTTAATTTTACCCATGATGCTGTATGATGAGGCCCCAGTAGGTCAGTGATGACCTGTCCATCTTCTTATCCCCCCCCCCCCAGGATATTGAGATGGCGTCTGACCTGCGCATTGAGCTGGACGCCAAGTCCTCCAGCCTGAAGAACGAGCTGGACTTTATAACCAAGACACAGGAGGAGGTACGGGACACGCCGGGGGAACGCGGCTGTGACCGCCGAAAGAGCTGAGGGCTGTCCTGCAGTCCGCAGTTATGATGGTTTTTTTTATTCGTTTTTTTTTAAATTTAATTTTGCTTTGAACTGCGCAATCAGTCCATTCAGGGCAATAACGTGGCATTTCAGACAGAGAGGGCTGTCAAGCGGCGAGCCAACTATTTGTAAAATGTAGAAGCCGGGGGGAAAACGCCCGCCCAAAAAACTTAAACCGGGCGCAGACCGGCTGGAGAAAACTCATAAATCAGAAAAAAAAAGAAGCCACACTCTCCTCATGCTCCCACAGTTTATTCACAATATGTGAAGGCGGGACTTCAGGAAGACGCCTCAGCCTGATAGGTTTAACTGCGTAACGGGGGGTATAGCGATAAGACTTGGCTTTTAAAAAAAAATCTGTTTCATGCAAAACTGCAACTGCCTTCGTGGTCAGTGGTTCTCGGTTGAGCACATTTTTTTGGCTGTTCGTCCCTCGCAGGAGCTCGCCGGCTTGCAGTCCAAGCTGGGCACCACCAGCATGGACACGTCCGTGTCGATGATCGAGGTGGACACCGTCAAATCCTTCGACATCTCGGAGGCCCTGAACAAGATAAGGGAGGACTACGAGAAGTCAGTGCGGCAGCACAAAGAGGAGGCGGACGCGTACTACAGACTCAGGGTGCTGTTCGCCTACCGCGTCGACATTCCTGCTACAAACCGCAGTCACTGCGCAGTAAAATGTCCAGTGTTAATTCGGCTGTAACCACATACATTTGGCCCAAAGTGGGACCAAATGTACTCTGTTAAGAGTCGAATTAACACTGGACATTTTACTGCGTACTTCAGCTTTATTACTACAGACTATTACTATAAATTACTACAAACTCTACATACTTTTTACTATTCACATCAGCAGTTTCACTCCAGACTAAAAAGTTACTGTAATGTTTATGCAGAATTGCACCAAACTTTATTGCAGTACTGGGAGAGGCTAGACATGTTGATTGGGCAAATTGTTGACTGAAGCAAATCTGTCACATCTGGTCCATTTAAGTAATATCCTAATTTCTACACAATGCCAGTGTAAACAACTCCGTGGAATGAATTTGTTACAACTTAACTGAAACACACTTTGTGACATTTTCAATCCCCATGACCTTTGACCTTTGACCTCCCCTGATTTCCCCCCGCAGATGGACGAGATCTCTACAGTAACAGCCAAGAGCACTGAAGCCATCAGCAGTACCAAAATAGAGATTGCGGCTGCTAGAAAGGACCTGCAGGGCCTGGGTTTGGAGCTCCAGGCTTTGCTGACCATGGTGAGCCTCTGCCTGCGGTATGCCACACAGACAGACATGATTTACTCCTTCATTAATTTACTCCTTCATTAATTCAGCTGGCTGGTGACCTACAAGGCTGATTTCGTTTGATATATTAAATATGCTTCCCTGGACCAAGGGGAACGGCAGTATCAGATTTAGAAGGGCCGGAATTAGGCAGCAAGCTAAAATAAAAGAGATCCCTAAAAGCGCAGCATCCAACAGTCACTGAGAACGGTGCAGTGCGGTTAAAACAACGTGACCCAGAATCACAGTAATTATAGTGTGGCTGAAAATTATTTGATAGAGACAATTTTAATAGATGGGAAATCCCTACAAAAGCAGAAGTGGCGTCGTTCATGTGATCCCTAGCCAGTGCTTCTAAATATGTGATAGAGGTTACTTTGTATTTAATCACATTTTTTCCGTTAACCCTCCACTGGATAAGGGCACTAAAGGAAAATGTCTCACTGGTGATGATGTGCAGTAGTTGTAGCAGAAGCAACTGTGGTAGCAACACAAACAGCCTGCCATGTGCTCCTATGGAAAAGTCTGGAAGGTGAAGGCCAGAGAGATGAGGTATCAAACAGAAGTGTGTTTTGTCCGATCCAGCCACATCGCTCTCACCGACAGGCGGCAGACAGGAAAGCCTCCTTAGACGACAGCGATTGGTGCTGGTTCACGCTAGAGTGAATCATTAGCGAAACCCCCGCATCTTCTGTCATCAAAAGCGAAAACGGAGCATTGTCAGGCGAAGACAAAAGCGGGGGGGGGGGAGGGTGGGGGGGGGGGAGGGTGGTGGCGATGTTCTGTAGTGCTGCTTTCGCATCAGAAAATCAACATCCATTTCTGTTCTGTCGAGGGGGAATTTTGGCTTCGAGCTGGAAAGTCCGTTGCATGCCGAACGCGACGCCAGTGCCTGAATTTCCAACGAACCAGAGCGAACTCAGAATGGATGCAGGGACGGCCGTCCAGCCATACGTAACATTCTGACGCAGTTTCGTGTAAAATTTCCCTGTGATATCCGACACGTGCTCTCGTGAGTAAGGACGCATTTTGGCTAGCAAAGAGAGTAAAGCAATACGTGCTCGGAACCCGGTGAGAAAACCAGAAGACAGAGCCTCAAAAAAACATTGTGCCAGTTTGACCAAAAAGCAAAACGGAGGAAAGCCTTGAGGGAAAACAGGATGGAAAGTTCTGTATCTGTTGAACAGCACAAGCAAGCAGATAGATACAGCTATCAGAGCATGACGCCCAAGCTGCAAGATGGAGAATGAGTCAACGTGCGATGGGGAAGACGCCACATTTCGGCGCGTATTTATGATGTTCACCCTCATTTTTTTTTTTTTTCACCCTCGATTTTGCTCTACGAAAATAATGCCTTACGGTGCGCTGTGGCTGAAATGAGTGCAGCCTCTAGGTGCGACATGGCTCAGGAGGTGAGAACGGTTGTCTGGCAGTCGGGGGGTTGCCGGTTCGATCCCCGCCCTGGCTGTGTTGAGGTATCCCCTGAGCAAGACACCTAACCCCCTAACTGCTCTGGTGAATGAGAGGCATCAATTGTAAGGCGCTTTGGATAAAAGCGCTATATAAATGCAGTCCATTTACCACTTGTCTGGGAGTCAGTGATCATCTTTAACCTTACTGTTCACACTGTGCCTACAGTAGAGAGCTTATAGCCTGTGGATTTCTGGCAAATTCTTTTGGAGAAACCAAAGTCATGCTACCCAAGACAAGTACATTCAACCATATAGGCCCCAGACTGCACGCATAGCGAGTGCCTTTTTACAGACAGAGCCCACATGGGAGATTTTTGGTTAGGCCGAAATGTAAGTTTATGCGGTGAAAATTGCAGCTTTCTGCGATTTAAGGGAAAAGCAAAACTAAAATGTGAATGCACTTAGGCTGGCTCGCCATGAGGCTGGCTTGCTGTACCACTTACTGAAGTCTCAGCTCCCTGCTAGTGTTTGTTCGAGCATGAAACTGAAATTTGCATGAAACTGGCAGAACGGTTACCGTCAGTGTGCCCCAGCAACTGTAAACGTTAGTTCTCAAGGTGAAAGATTTTTGAAAAAATAGAAAAATCACAGCTTACCGGAAGAACAGCTCAAACATGCAAAGGAAGTGGTTACTTCGCCTGGGTACGCTTCGAGCAGTGTCAAACTCCCCCATTTTACAGCGGCTCTGCTGTACAGACTTTCCCCGAAGAAACCGGTATTTTTTTCTCACAAAAAGATTTGAACGTGTGCCAACAGGACACGGGGGCGATCCAGACTGAGAAAATCTGCAGTTTAGCTGTTTTCTTATCAAAACAAAACATTACAGTGACGCCTGATCTAGCCAGTGATGCCCATGTTACAACCCTCATAGTCACACGCAAATATGGCGGTTGGGTATCATCATCTGAAATGAAGTGCAGCTACACAGAAATTATGTTTTTGAATATAAACTTTTCCCTCAGCACCAGCGCTGCGGCCATACACATCTTCACCAGGCCCCCCCCCCTACATCCACCTAGACCCAACTCATTTATTCCTTCTTTATTCCTACCCACTCTCCCCCCTTCTCTTTCTCTCCTTCTCTTCCTCTCCTCCCTTCATTTCCTCGCTCCAGAACATGTCGCTGGAGCAACGTCTGGCTGATGCGCAGGCACAGTCGACGGTGGGCGTGGCGGAATTCCAGGCCCAGATATCCAGTCTGGCCGCGGCCATCGAGGTGGCTAAAGCAGACCTGCAGAAGCAGATCATCGCCTACCAGGAGCTGTTGGATGTCAAGATGGCCCTGGACGTGGAGATTTCCACCTATAGGAAACTGCTGGAGGGCAACGACTTCAAGTGAGCCGCATTTTTTTCTCGACTATGAAGGGGCGAAAGTTTGTGGACAGTCCTGTTTTCAGCACTGTAAGCGCCTTCAGTGTGTGCTGACTCTGCCTTTTTTTTGTGACCTGTCATTCAGGATGTCAGACGCCTTCTCAGGAGGAGGAGGAGGATCCTACACCTTCACAGGTAAGATGAGATCACCGATTCAGCACGTGGTTCTGAATCCTTGATCTGAGGGACGGTGATCTCGAATCAGCGTGCAGCCCCGACTGAAATATCTAAACATGGATTTCTGGGGAGACTTTCAGAAGACTCATAGGGCTGTAGTAGCCTGTGTCTTGGGGGCTGGAGTTCTGGGGTAGGGCCCGGGGTTGGGGGGGTTGGGGGGGTTGGGGGGGGGGTTGCTGGAGGGGAGCAAAGGGTGCCCTCACTCACCTGCCCTTTTCCCTCTTGCAGAGGGTGATGCCCCACTCTCCAGCACCCCCCAGAACTCCCCCCACAACCTGTCCTGGGATACTGCCCTGGCAGGCAAGTCACCCCCTCAGAGAGCTTAGACAGCGCTGCTGAGAGCAGGTCACATTGCCAATGTCGTGAGGATGTACAAGGCCCTGGTCTGTTAAAGCACCAGGAGCACGGAGCGGCAGTACAGGGCTGCAGAAACCCTCAGCGGTGCGATGCTCCACGGTGCTCTGAAATGCACGCTGCTCCTGGGCGTTGCTGTAGAACGACAGCTTATTCTGTCGTCCGGTGAAGTTCCGAGCGTGCCTAATGCCACGAAATGAAGTTCTGTCCGCATCCAGAATGATCTCCGCCTGTGTCGCGTATCGCTGATCTAACCTTCTCCCTCTGTCCTCTCCTATCCTCTTGCTCTCTCTCTCTCTCTCTCTCTCCCCTAGGTGGGCCGGCAGGCATAAGTGTCATCTCAGGTAATTGCATGCATGCTTTGAACAGAATACCAAATTCTTATTAAGTCAGTTACACTGCTATAATGATAATGATAATGACGATGATAATAATAATAATAATAATAATAATAATAATAATAATAATAATTTGCTCTTTTTTTGTATTTGTTATCAAATTAATATTACCCCACATTGTTTTAAACAGTATTACTTTGCTATGGAAAGTACATTTGATGGGAATCAGATAATAACACTAACTGAGGATAACACTGAGATGTGGTGTTGAACTGAGGCCTTGGGCATTTTTATTCAGATAACCACATCCCTACAATAGACAGTATGTTTGCAGTGCTTGAGGAGATCAGGGCCTTTTAGCCTTGTGGAGCTCCTGCTGTAAACTCTACACTTCTCAAAAGGGCTCAGAGGGACATCCGCCGTGTCCCATGCTGGCCGGCGCTCTGAAATGCGCTCGGCTCCTGGGCATCGCTGTAGAACGACAGTTTACGCCGTGAAGTTCCGAGCGTGCCCAATGCCACGAAATGAAGTGCCGTCCGCATCCAGAATGATCTCCGCCTGTGTCGCGTATCGCTGATCTAACCTTCTCTCTCTGTCCTCTCCTATCCTCTTGCTCCCTCTCTCTCTCTCTCTCTCTCTCTCTCTCCTAGGTGGGTCTGCAGGCATAACTGTCATCTCAGGTAATTGCATGCATGCTTTGAACAGAATACCAAATGCTTATTAAGTCAGTTAACACTGCTATAATAATAATAATAATAATAATAATAATAATAATAATAATTTGCTCTTTTGTTGTGTTTGTTATCAAATTAATATTACCCCACATTATTTTAAACAGTATTGCTTTGCTGTGGAAAGTACATTTGATGGGGAAAAAGATAATTACACTAACTGAGAATAACACTGAGATGTGGTGTTGAATTGAGGCCTTCGTCATTTTTAGTCAGATAACCACATCCCTACAATAGACAGTATCTTTGCAGTGCTTGAGGAGATCAGGGCTTTTTAGCCTTGTGGAGCTCTTACTGTAAACTCTACGCTTCTCAAAAGGGCACAGAGAGACATCCGCCGTCTCCGATGCAGAGGAGACCGAGTCAACTTGACCTCCACGTGGGCCCCTGAAGACAGCAAGACATCGCACCTCTACCTTCCCCTTGAAGCCCCGCCCCCTACGCCCCCTCACCCTCCTACGCCCCCTCACCCTCCTACGCCAAAGACCTTTGGCTCCAGCCTACGCCCCTTCCGAGCATGGATCCCTCACTCTTTGCCTACAGCTTAATAAATCTTCCAGCTTGAACCGGACAGTGTGGGTCTTCTGTTTCTTTACTGCGCATCGAAGCCGGTAGTTTGTGAGCCATCGCACAGACTGTGGCTGTACGACCATAGAACAGTAGAATCGCTAGATTGGAAGCATTCTCTTGGACATGCTGTTCAAATTCCAACAAGTCAAACTCTTCAGCGAGTCCCACGCCACGGCAAATCACACATCAGACAGAACAACTCATCCTATTTAGTATTTACTTTTATTAATACCCATTTAGTATTAATACATAAGTTTAGCCACATCAAAATCCCGACCGCATGCTCTACAACTACATTTTCTTTTGAGTATTGTTTAAGTATCGTCTTAATTATTGGTTTGTTTTCAATGAAAATTGTGTATAAAAGATTTTGTATTCATTTTTAATTTTACAGTATTTCTAAGTCAAGGCATAGGTGGAAAATAGGCAAACAAACACACGCATATGCATAATTTGCTAAGAGAGCACAATTTCACATCAAGTGATGGCACAATTATGAAGATGCAGACATTTCATTAAAAGTGAATGTTTAATGGTGTTAGTGTAGTATTTGAGTGCCTAAAATATTACTTTTTCTGTGCTTCTCTTGACTTTTATGTTCCATAACTGAGAATTGGTGGGGAGGCCAGGGTCAGGTCGACCGTTTCACTTCCTGCAGGGGATAGTCCTGTTTCGTAACACGCAAAGTGGGAGGGGAAACGAGACTGACAGACAGGGACAGAGAGGTCCCACGGTTGTAGGCACACTTGATGGCGTTCCACCATAGACTGTAGAAAAATGTTGACAAAGTCACTGTGACTTCACCCATTGACTCCCCGAGGACTTGGTGAAAAGTGTCCTGAAGCCTGGGAAGTGTAGTTCGTGGGAGCCGCCATGTTGTACAAATTGGAGCCAGAGGTCATCCATGAAGCACGTGAGATATGACTGACTTCGTATCTTGACCGTATGGTTGCCACTGACTTACACTGAAGCGGGTGGCTGAAACGCCTATTCTTCAGCAAGACCAGGGGAAGTGAGCTTCAGTTTTGGCTTGATTTCAACTGAGGAACTGAAGGCGCCCAACTTGCTCCATTCTCACTGGGGAAATATTTTTGTGGTCTCACTCATCCCTGGTTAGGTGTGCTCATTGTTCAAGTGGAGTGCCTATCAGTCAGGAAGTATTTAAAGCAATTAAAAAAAAAAAAAAAAGATACTAGATAGGAAGTCTGTGTGCACTTCCTGTTTTGGTTGTATTTAACACTTTTTTTCTCATCGTCGCTTGTTTTCACACTTGAACATCACACCAGGTCTTTCATTTACATGCGCAAGCACTGGCTGTTGTTGTTTGGTCTGCAGTGGTGGCGGGTTGGAGTAGTGGATGTGTCCACTACTCCATGGACACCAGTTTAGTTCAGAAACTGATGTTTATAGGTCCCTGTGAACCATGGAAATACCAGCACACTCCTGATGCGGTCTTGGGGTCACTGAGTTGAACTGTGTTACCATCTTTCTGATGAAACTGGACTGGGGATACACATTTGAATATTTACTATTGATTTGTGTAAAGATTTTATAACCCCCCCCTCCCCCAACCTTTTGTGTTTACTTCCCTTCTGTGGGGTTCATGTCTCAGTTATGGGGCTCAGCCCCCATCCCCCCATTATTCACACCCTGGGTGTAAACCTGGAGGTTTTGACCAAATCCTAATCTTGGTCATCTGACTGTCCCCTAACCAATCTGTTGTTTACCAATTTCATAAGTTAATTCCTGTGGTTGTCACTATAAACCAAGGCTGCCCAATCCTGTTCCTGGAGATCTACCATCCTGTTGGTTGTTCTGACTTTCCTTGTGAAAGTATACAAAAAAGCAATCGAGTGCTGTAAAATACGCAATCTGATGCAACTGCTGTAAAATCAGATTTGCTACAGAGAGCATTCCCGAAAATCCCAGCTAAAATATGGTCTGGTTTGTAGAATTTCAAAAGGTGAAAATAGTAGAGATGCACAGTGGTAAAGGACCTGACACAACATTCCCTGGTGGAACTGGTGGCAATGAAAAGGTTTTATGATGTAGCTTCAAGTCCAACGGGACAGAAGACTAAAGCCTAATTGCAAGGATAAGTTTGCTGGACAGGCCATGCCTGTCATCAGAAGCCCCGTAAGGAGGAAACGTACAAGAGGAGGCGGAAAATAACAAAAGACATGCAGAGAAAAGGGCGTATTCACGCTGATGAACGCTTGCATCGCTACACTTTCCTCCTGAAGTTTAGGCCGTGATCGTCTTTCATTACATTACATTACATTACAGGCATTTAGCAGACGTTCCTATCCAGAGCGACTTACACAACTTTTACATAGCATTTTACATTGTATCCATTTATACAGCTGGATATATACTGAAGCAATTTCGGTTAAGTACCTTGCTCAAGGGTACAACGGCAGTGTCCTACCCGGGAATCGAACCTGCGACCTTTCGGTTACAAGCCCAGTTCCTTACCCACTGTGCTACATTCCGTCCATTTCAAAATGTTTAGTGGCTCTGAGCGTCTTGAGAATGCTTGGGCGCACACCCAACTGTGCCCAAGCAACTCCACACAGAAGCTACTGCATTAAATCTGGTGATCTGATCTGACGTAAGGCCTTGTGACAGAAAGACAGACAGACAGACAGACAGACAGTTGGGCAGACAGACGCATTGCCTCCTCAAGGAGGGGCAAGGTCTTTGCACCAGACGGTTTCAAAATAAACTGGAGGGAAATTTCGGTTCCACTTTCTCTGTGCAGGAAAGTGCAGAATGGTAAACAATGCGCGGGTGTGTTCAACTCGAGGGGGACAGAGCTTAGACAAGAGCAGGTGTGGCGGCGTGACGCACGGACTCACAGTGGCTGTGGAAACTGCGGGCTGGACTGTGCAATCTTCCCCGACCGGCAACTCAGAGCAAACAAACTTTATTTGCATACAGCTTGATTACAGAGAACTGTCACAAAGAGGCTTTGCAGAGCAACAATGGGAATATTGGGCAAATGAACTAGGCCAGAATGTGAGGTTTTAAAAAGTCCCCGGTGAAGAAGAAGAAAAACATTCAAATGGTGGCCAGGAAAAACCCCGATTTCTACATATTGTGAAGAAATCCCAGGAGGAACCCGGCTACAGAGAGGGGAGCCCATCCTCCGCTGGCCAGACTAGTGTGAAGTAGCAGTAGAATGAATGCTGTAAGAAATGTAATAAAGGACCTCTCATAACAAACTGGCCATCACCTGCCCGCTACAACATATCATCAGGTACCATGAGCCACTAAGGCCAGTTTATCACCCGGGACAACAATTACCCACAATTCCCCACTTTATAGTGCAAAGGACTGAACAGTTGCAAATCTAACGGTGAACTCTTCACTCTTGAGTCTTTTTTGCTATTGATGTCACACAGTGTTACAGAAACGTCGCCCTATTTTTTTTTTTTCTAAACCCACTATGGTGAACACAGGAATCATGTGACATGTTTGTGTTCTTTTGGGTTCTGGTTTGCGGCAGATTGGAGGAGGAGCTGAAAAGATCACTCAATGAGGGAGCAGACTTCGAGTACCCACAAGTTTGACCTCGAATGCTCACATTTTTCGTATATAAATCTAATGTCATGTAATATAAAGGATTTTGCAATTAATCTGTGGAAACTGTCATCATTGTTGCTTTTGAAATGCATTTAAAACCTCATCCAAAACACCAGGCATCTTGAAAATCGAATTCATTTTTCATTTGGAAAATGCTGAAAAATGGAAATCGTTTTTCTATTTGAAATGAATGGATGCAGCTCTCCATAAACAGATCGCATGGAGCCGCTATTGCGTCCTGCTGCGTGAAGTCTACCCTCCCTATGGACATCATGCCCCACCTGTGGGAAACCCGACCACAGACAAGGCCCTACACAGCGAAAATTAGATTTTTAGCCCCTGGGCCAAATCACTATGAAGAGAGCAAGAGCTATACATGCCTGCATATGCCATCCAAAAAACCGCCATTTAAAAAAAAAAAGAGAAGTTCTGCACGGTATGCGTGTGTCTGCAGGAACCATGGACCGCATAAACCTTACTTTAAATTTTGATGATAAGCAATAATCTCACCGCCAGATTTTTTTGTTGTGTTGGCACAATGCAACTACTGTCTTATCATAGTTTGACTGATTGTAGATAACTATCCAGGCCCTGCTGAAAACTAGTTTCCTTCAATCATGCTGGGTTTGACTCTGCTCTGAGTTTCACTGAACAGTGAGTTGGGGGAGCGACACAGACTGCAATAAGATACATCATAACAGGGAGAGGGGGCAATTAAATGGAAATGCAATGGTATCAGTGGTTCCCCTAAAGTATGTGGAAGCCGGTATGTGTGAGTGCATTCAATGTCTTGCGTGAAGGTGTGAATGTGCACCTGTGAGTCAAAGTGTGAGAAGGGAAGGTGAAATGTGCGACTCGTCTGTGTTTACGGCTGAGTTCGTGTCGGTTGCTAAGCAGCGCCTCACGGTTGCCCTGTGGTCAGGCTTGTCATGCAAACACCAGGCGAGAGTACACCGCAAGGCAGAAGAGAGAACTGCTATTGGTAAACATGGAGAGAGAGAGAGAGAGAGAGAGAGAGAGAGAGAGAGAGAGAGAGAGACAGAGATAGGAGATAGTAGTTTCTCACTCACCCACAAAAGCCATCAGGCAGTGCAACGGTTGTGTTCAGCCTGGCTTCGGTGTCCTAAAGGGCAAGTGGCTGGACTCACGGCCATCAGCGAGGACTGAGCGGGGAGTTTATATTTGTCTGTACTGTAGCATACAGGTTGTGTCTTCAGGTTGTTATTTGCCTGTGTGTGAATGTGTATGTGTATGTGTGTGTGTGTGGGGGATATAATTGAATCTGTAAAATCTCTTTTTACAGATTCAATTATAAAGCCATCCATAGTTTTTTAATCGACTGAAAGTCTGTTCTCAAACTAATTATATTCACAAAGAATCCTGTACATGTAGTTATTGTGTACAGCCCAAATATATACAAAGTTGATGCCCCTTGAAAGGCTGACTGGAAGGTTGGTAGACCTACAGGTACAACCAAACAATCATTTTCCCTCCCATTTAGTTCTGTGATTACCTTTTTGCTTCAGGATAGAATAGACACTGTTGAGGGGAAAACAACTGCTGGGAACGTAAGCGCTACAAGCCTTAGAAGCCGGAAAAAGCCTGTTTCCTTGGGTAAATAAGCGTGTTAAAATTTTATTTGGTAAGACAAAAAAGGCATACTTTGACCTTGAGTAGCTGTGCACCGGTGAGCTAGTTCCACATTAGTAACACGGCCTTCCCCACCTTAAGAGAGAGAGGGGGTGTGACATGCCACCTTAAGAGAATAAGTGGGCGGGGTTTGGACATCACGTTTCTCTGCGTGCCGTCCTAACCACATGAATCTTTCTATGAGTTTTATTGATCTCTGTCCTCTTTTTAGTTTTTTTTTGTGGCGCGGTTTTTCTCACTGCGGTGCACCGCCCTGCGTGTGCCTCGTACCTGCGCTCGTAACGAGGGACGTGGGGAAAATTTGGCGGCCTATTTAGCACGCCATTACGTTTCCAAAAATGGCATGGACAGTTATGACAGGCGTCAAGAGTCTACCTCTCCACCACAGTGTTCATGTAACCCATGATTCATTTCTGCTTGACTGGCGAAAAACATGAAAAGAAGACAGGGCTGGACTGGAGATACATTAAGATCAATCCAAGCACAAGAGGAACTGCTGTTTTACCACACACGATATTAAAAAATATATATATATAAATATGAAAGATATACTTTTATTGTACTGTATATTATTACATTTTAAAAATGGTTAAATTGAATGTGTCCTGTCTAAAATCAAACCTGCCTCGCATTAGTCTTTGAAAGTCAAAGCGTATGGCCTTGGACTGGATGGTACTGTACCTCTTATAGCATTTGCACATTCAGAGCAAAATAACAAAACATCATCCTTCCTCTTTTCTTCATGAAGTCTTGGATGAAGCTCCCCTGCCCCTCACTTGCTCCTCCCCTACACGTCACAGACCCCTCCCCTGCCCCTCACTAGCCCCTCCCCTACACGTCACAGACCCTTCCCCTGCCCCTCACTGGCTCCTCCCCTACACGTCACAGACCTCTCCCCTGCCCCTCACTGGCCCCTCCCCTACACTTCACAGACCACTCCCCTGCCCTTCCCAGGATCCTTCCAACCTCCTTCTTCTACTGTATTCATGAGAAAGCAGAGCTTCTGCAATGGAACGCCTGAGAACCACAGTGAAAGGCTGAAACTGCTGCCATTAGAGAGGGGTTCAACGGGCACCATTCATCCGGACTTCGGATGGCTGATGCACTGAAACTGCAGATCTTAACGACTCAAGATGTTCAATACGAGATAAGCACTTTGGAACTCCTGGCAAACAGCTGTATTATGTTGTTGGCCACCTTATGAGAACACAAATATTTTTAAAAACCCGAGTTCAACAGACACCTGGGGTCTCTAGATGGTACTGGAGGGGGTCCCTGGTCTGACTTGATATGAAATGGCTAGATATAGATTTGGGAAAAAAATTCAAGATAACTTATAAAATATACATAAAACTCTTTTTAACTTATGATAGGGGTCCTCTGGTTTCCTTCGAGCTGGGGTGGGGGGCTCTAGATCATAAAAAGGTTAAAAATCCCTGGCATAGGATTAGATATAGCCATTTAAAAAAATGTATGCTGGGGGTCTTTTTAAAAACCTCACAGCAGACCATCCACCTTTCTGAAAGCACTGACCGGCTCGCTACCGTCAATGTGACATTCTCGTGATCCTCTCTATCACTGACAGAGCGCATCACGCGAACGATATCATTCCTTACCCACAGACAATGTCCTTTGTGTTCGCCTCAGCTCAAATCAACTGACCACAGAAAGAGAGGTGGTGAAGCAGTTCAAAGGTCAAAACTCTTCCATCCACAGACAGAAACATCTTACAGCGCAGTCGATTCTGACCTTTCGCCCACACATGCGGAGAGGTGGCTCGTCCCTCTCTCTCTCTCTCTCTCTCTCCGAGCCCATGTGATCTCCTCGAACCACACGCAATCCACGGCCCTCGCATCACTACCCCAGATGCGCAAAACAAGCAAAGCGCGAAAAAGGGGAAGAAGCTTGGCGTGACAGAAATACTTGTTTTTCCTCTTCTGTTGCTTACCAGGCCAAAGGTTGACCGCTGAACTCAGTGATGACACGGGAAAAAGACGAACGCCCACTACGTGCACATGGACACAGACAAAGCAACGAAGCGTCACTCTGACGGAGGTGCTGAGACTGCACCTGCGCCTCCACGTTATCGTTCTGTGATCATAAGATTCATGATTAATGAAATATAGAACTACACATGCTGTGTTGACCCTGAAGGAGTGTCTTTGAATTTATTTTCTTATTAAGGGTAAAAATAATTGATGATTCTTTTCAAGCTTCTCTTGTACAGTCCAGACATGTATTGTCTTTCCCCAAGACAAAACCAAAATGCTCAATTAATCTGCCGTGAACTCGCAGATCTATTGAATATGTTTAACTTCAGTTATGAAGTTTATAAAA
Source organism: Anguilla pacifica (assembly GCA_039654925.1). NCBI lineage: Eukaryota > Metazoa > Chordata > Actinopteri > Anguilliformes > Anguillidae > Anguilla > Anguilla pacifica. The sequence continues at coordinate 9,174,918 of CM077291.1, read as the reverse complement.
TACAAGGCATGTTGAAATATCCAAGGAGGGTCCTCATTTCTTCTGGCAGACAGACAGACAGACAGGCAGACAGACAGACAGGCAGGCAGGCAGACAAACAGACAGACAGACAAACAGAGACAGGCAGGCAGGCACACTCACAGTAATACCAATTATCCAGCAAAAGATCATTTACATTCTCATATCATATTGACGGTGACATGATACCAAATTATGTTTTAAGTATACGAAGTATGTGTGTGCATGCGTGTGCGTGTGTGCGTGTGCATGTACACATGTGTGTGTACAGTATGCGCGTGCACACCGTGTGTAACAGGGACAGTGAAATTGTTTCAATGAAAGGCAAAGATCCTCAGAGCCATTTGGCTCCAATACTTGACAGCAGTCAAGGGCTGTACACTAATTAGGGATTAAACATGTGTCCCGGGGGGGGCCCAAAATGGAGGCCTTCTCAGGTTTTTTCAGACAGAGTAACTGTACACTGGCGCTTGTGTAGAGATAAAGACTTGGCTTTATTCCTGGATGCGGCGGTGTCTCTGTTTACGTACGATTCCTGTCACAGACAGATACTCTGATCGAGGAGGACGTGCCATGTCTGTTTGGGCTGGAGGAGAAACTCTTTGCCCCCTTTGGCTGTCTGTTCTGAGTAGCGAGCGCTTGAGTGTGGCGCGGGGAGTAGAAGACATCGACAGCATATTAATGTCTTCGAGAAATTCACCTTTTTTTTGTTGGAATTCCCCTGCACTTTGGGAATTCAGTTGAAAGCAGCTGACTTAGGTGTAACGTAGACATCATGGGATTGGACTTCACCGTGTAGGTCAGGGCCGCCCAAACCCTGCTCCTGGAGATCTACCGTCCCGTAGGTTTTCACCACAGCCCAAACAAAGCATGCCTCGTTCAGCAGCTAGCAATCTCGTTGAGCTGCAAATTAGGATAGTCAGGTGTGCCAAATTAGGGTTGAGATGAACATCTAGATCTTCTGATGGTAGACCTTCAGGAACTGGGTTGGGCAGCCCTGGTGTAGGTTATGTAATTGTCTTCTGTCTGGTATCAAATGTGGGGTTGCTTCTGAGACCAACACAAATTACTGTCAACTTCAGCACCCAGCAAGGGAAGTCTAAACAGCAGCCATTTTGTTCAGTAAGATAAGCCTTCTTGAGATGGCACACATTAAATGAAATGGTTCCTTGGGGCAGAATATATGGCGAAGTCTCCCAAAAAAATGTGCTCTGAAGTCTTGCCAGTGAGACAACTACTACTCTATTTACCTCAATGTACCTAGTTAGGCTAATGCGATCTCGTTAGTTTTGTATTTGGCAGGATTGTTTTGTTTGATTTTGATTAGACAAATGTGATTTCAGTGCTAGTTTTGTACTTGGCAGGATTGTTTTGTTTATTTGCTCAACAGGTTACCCTACAGGGTTGGAGTCCTGATCTATGTGGTCACTTCTGGCACTACGATCTTTACTTCACTCTAGTGTGTTTTTCTGCACCTCTGCAATTTGAACTGATGCACTTGTTGTACGTCGCTCTGGATAAGAGCGTCTGTAATGTAATGTAATGTAACTACAGAGATGACGCCCTTGCGATGTGAGCCAGAGCAACTTCTCACATCAGAAATGATTTTCTTTCCCTTTCCTCGAACGGGCAAATCTCATTCTCCGTTTATTGACCTTAAATGGGCCCTTTGAACGAGGTGGCAAGTGCACACCAGGGCAGTCAACCCCAGACAGTGGTGACATGACTCAGTGCCTGGACAGCAGACCTTATCAAGACATCACAGACCGCGGGTTCTGAGGGAAGTGCCATTAACGTTCAACATGGGCCACCGCAGAAACCTGTCCAAGAGCCCCGAGGTCTGATAACAACCTTCTGGGTGGGTTAAATGTCGTCATATTGTGAAGACCTGGCAACAAATTTTGAGGCAATGGCTACTGCACTATACAAGGCTAGGCTCTAGCCAGCCCAGACATGGGGCAGCAGTGTAATATAATGGGTAAGGAGTTGGTCTTGTAACCTAAAGGTTACAGGTCTGATTCTCAGGTAGTAAACTGCCGTTGTACCCCTGAGCAAGGTACTTCACCTGCATTGCTTCAGTATATGTCCAGCTGTATCAATGGATGCAATGTAAATGCTATGTGGAAAAAGTTGTGTAAGTCGCTCTGGATAAGAGCGTCTGCTAAATGCCTGTAATGCCATGTAAAGACATTACAGTGACTGAAAGGAAAGCAAGTATGAGACCTGTCCCTCTTATTGACTTTAGCATGATAGCAAAAACAAGAGATCGCTGTGGGTCTCAGGTCACCCATGCACTGCGTAAAGAAGATGTGGTGTGGCGAGGCGTGATGCATTGTGGGACATGGGCAGGCTGTGGGAGCCGCAATGCTGACCGATACTCTACTAGAGGTTCAAGGGTTCAAATCAAAAACATCATATGACTGGCAGGCAGGGCTGTTGGACGCAGCCTACTGAGCCAGCGAAACACTCTTCATACGAACCTTTAGATCATGCCAAGACCAACCTCAGTGAACTGGCTAACTCAGTGGATTGGAGACTAGACACAGGCTGTTGACTGAATAAGCAGTATCGGAGATGACTGCACAATGCGTAAGTAGGTCCACAACAATAAACACTAGATATGCGCGCCCCCTTAAAATACTCACACAACTTTAGTACTGAGCCCAGTAACCCTGCCTAATTGCTTGAATGACTCACAAATTAAACTTTGTAGTATAATGAAGGCAATTTCACGAATATTACCGCACAACTGCAGTCTTTGTGTTCAGTGTTAAATAATTCTTTTAAAAAGATGCTGCTTCAATGTGAGTTATGTCAGCATTTTTTTTTTTCTTCATCTTTTCTCGTATTGTCTTTCAAAAAAAAAATGCTTTGGCTTTCAACCATTCCTCACGTATATAATTCATGCCTCTCCCGGTAAATTTCTTGACATTTGCAGACAGGCGCTGCACACGCCACCCGTGCACAGCGGAGATTTGAGGAGCAAGGCATGTTGAAACCCTTCCCTGGCTGCTTGTAATAGCTCCGCATCGCAACCTCAGCCCAATGACTGCGGGCATTGAAGATACGCAGGCCCTGTGTCTTCCAAACATCCCTTAAAGCGGTTTTTTTTTATTTCGCAGATCCATTTTACGCTTAAACATTATGTAGAACGACCCAAATGCGAGCCAGGAAAGCAACACAGTGTGTAGCACAGTGGGTAAGGAACTGGGCTTGTAACCGAAAGGTCGCAGGTTCGATTCCCGGGTAGGACACTGCCGTTGTACCCCTGAGCAAGGTACTTAACTGAAATTGCTTCAGTATATATCCAGCTGTATAAATGGATACAATGTAAAATGCTATGTAAAAGTTGTGTAAGTCGCTCTGGATAAGAGCGTCTGCTAAATGCCTGTAATGTAATGCAACAGATTCTGCTCATTCCATACATAACTAGCATATATATATATATATATATATATATATATATATATATATATATATATATATATATATATATTTCATACACCATCATTTTTGTGATAATGAGCGACAAAAAAAGGTAGTGTCGCATATGGCGATCGCATGCCCATTGAAGAGGCTGCCCCCATAACACTCACATGAACCACACAGGAAAGTTGCCTTTAAAATGTAATTTCCTGTTCACTTTGCATGAGCTAGATGTATCTTACAATGAAATACACCGGAAGTAGGCCATTTGTAACTCGTCGTAGCACTGAGTTGCCTAATGTGCCAATGCTAAAATTAAGCCTCATGTTAGTAACATTTTTAACTCATTGATAAAAACAAACAGTATAAACATATGAAAAACAAACATATACTGCATGCATGTAAATATCATATAATGTCATTAAGACATTTATTAGACAATATATTCTGTATATCCTATTATGATTTGTCGATTAAAAACAAAAAAAAAACATCATTCCATATATGCATATTTTAACTTACAAAAACCACAAGCAAATTTATGTAATAAATAGCTATTCAGGTTTTAGAATAATACATTGAAAATCATTAATTGTTAGAGTACACCCATACAAACGAACAAAGCTGTCATATACTCGAAATGGCCAATAACCAGCTCGCCATAACATAGCTTCCCACGGCATTGTAGAGCTCCTTAAGCTGGTACTGCACCAGGAGGAACTGCACTGGCCCTAAACAGTCAAAAATAGCATGCCATATGCCAGGCTTGCCACTTCTGTGGTACAAACTTACCGGACCATTACTTATCTCAGAGATGAGAACTGCCAAATATGAATATGTTTCACATGTTGGAATATTACTGTATCTCCTGGTAGCTTTGAGCCAAATATTTAGATTAGTTTTTGGAGATGCCCCTACTGAAAATTCCTGCTAAGGCCAGCTGGGATTCTAAGACGGTTTAACATGGTGTAAGCTGCATTTTAGCTGGTCATAACTGGTCTGTGGCTGGTCAAAGTGGTCTCTAGCTGGACAAAGCTGGTCAAAGCTGGTTAGGCTGATAAGCTGGTGGTCAAACTGGTGTACTAGCTGACTATATAGACTAGTCAACTGGGGAACAGCTGATCACCCAGCTAAAAGTGTTGTAAACAGCTTGAATCAGCCTGACCAGCTTAAGCTAGTTTAAACTGAAATTTTGAATTGCAAAAAAAAAAAAGAACACAAGCTTTAATGTTTAAAATCTCTAATTCAAATGTTGTAAACATAAATAAATAAATAAAACATTTTATTTACTTTCATGCAGGAAAGCGTGCAAAATGCCTGAAAATGTGTGCGGTCGAGATTTGAATGGCAAGTGAACTTACAGACGAACCGCAACGAAAAACAGCAAGTGGCTCTGAGAGAGAGAGAGAGAGTGAGAGAGAGAGAGAGAAAAAGGAGAAGAACAGTGACGAATAAAGAGAAGCACAGCGTTTTTACGCACGTCACACTGCGGTTGAACTGAAACTTTAAAAGCAGCAGCCAGGGGCCCCGGGGCGCCAGATTGCACTCCCACAGTTAAGCGACGCAGAGACGCAGCGAGCCACGGCTACCTGACAGGACTCCCGTCATTCAAGGACCAACCCGATTTCGGCTCTCAGCCCAACACACGGTGAGTACAACTGGTCCGAGCGGCTGAAAAGATGGCTTTTTTTTTGTCATTTTATAGCCATTTTGGCCTCACGAACCTCTGTGAACTTTAAAAAAAAAAACAAAAAAACAAAAACAAAAACATTTTCCTGCAATAACTTTTTTTTTTTGGTGTGTTACCTGGGCAGCAAGACGGTGTGTTTAATTATTCCATGTTTTTGTTTTCAGATCTGTCAAGATGACCAGTGTATACGATTACATGGCTGTGACAACAGACTACGTATGTTATCTGCTCAACGATTGTGTCAATTATTTTTTACATTTTTACAAATGAATTGCAGTTTACACCCCCCCCCTCCCAGAGTGGGACATTCATACTCTATGCATGGAAGTATTTTTGTATGCATGCGCGCATCTTAGCGTTTGTGGATATGCGCGTGTCATAACACGTATTCCTGAATACGAGACAGTGAGACAGTCTAGACAGTGTTCCAGTGCATTTACAGAGCTTCATATGCTCTCCAAATGATCAATAAATCTATGCTTATTTCTTATACATACAGGTTGCTACACCTGTTTTTCAACTTAATTTTTTCCACAAATTCCAATACTATTGATACATTTAACTAATGCCCAGGGAAAATGTGAAATTTACAATGAAAACTTTTAAGTTTCTTTTAAGTATACTTTTAAGTGTCCTTTGTAAATTGATTGCTAGAGCTGATGAATTGCAATAAGTGAACTTGCAAGGTTTGTGGTGTGCAGCATAGTACATTAGCTGTGATTCACAGTCTTACTGTACATATCCAGGCAAGGGTCAATTCCTCCTGAGGTCTTGCTTCTGAAGACACAGTGCCTGCAAAAAGATACATTTAAATTAGAAAACCACTGAAATTAGTTATTTGCTGTTAAGACACCACTACAGTAGCTTTTAGCAACCAGACACAATGTTCAATTGGCTGGAAAGTCACCTTTTGCATTTTAACAATAGAAATGAAGAGCATGATCCTTTGCAACCTAGATTTTGAAAGAAACAAAATTTTAAAGCTATTATTTAGAAATTTGTAAGCTCTTGAAAGCTCAACAAAATAATGTACCTCCAGCAGGTGTCATTAAATACAGGCGTTATAAAAACATAATATACATAAATAACATAAATAACGTCAGGACTTTAGTCTGTTTCTGACTCTTGCCACCTTATTATGTTTTGTAGGATAATGACGATGGGAGCACCAGCCTGACCACTGAGGATTTGGAGACTTTGTGCGACAAGGGCGTCGTCCGCTCATTTAGGGGGTACTACGAGCCCCCACTTTACTGGGGGATAGTCGTCCTGGGCGGCATCGGCAACCTGCTGGTGGTGTGGATCTACCTCCACTTCCGAAACCGCCTGAAGACCATGACCGACGTGTACCTGCTCAACCTGGCCGTGGCCGACCTGCTCTTCCTGGGCACCCTTCCCTTCTGGGCCTCCGACGCCGTCCAGGGCTGGACCTTCGGGCCCGGGTTGTGCAAGACGGTGTCGGCCGTCTACAAGATCAACTTCTTCAGCAGCATGCTGCTGCTCACCTGCATCAGCGTGGACCGCTACATTGCCATCGTGCAGGCCGCCAAGGCCCAGAACTCCAAGAAGAAGAGGCTCTTCTACAGCAAGGTGGTGTGCCTGGGCGTCTGGGTGCTGGCCATCCTGCTGGCCGTGCCGGAATTCCTCTTCGCCAGCGTCAAGCAGGACTACGAGGGCAACTCCTACTGCACCATGGTCTACCTGAACAACCAGAACAACCGCACCAAGATCCTGGTCCTCGCCCTCCAGATCTGCATGGGCTTCTGCCTGCCGTTCCTCGTCATGTTCTTCTGCTACTTCGTCATCATCCGCACCCTGCTGCAGGCCAGGAACTTCGAGAAGCACAAGGCGCTGCGCGTGATCCTGGCGGTGGTGACGGTGTTCGTCCTCTCCCAGCTGCCGTACAACAGCGTCCTGGTGGTGGAGGCCGTGCAGGCGGCCAACACCACCATCACCGACTGCGAGGAGGCCCGGCGCTTCGACATCGCCAGCCAGGTTATGAAGAGCCTGGCCTACACCCACAGCTGCATCAACCCCTTCCTCTACGCGTTCATCGGGGTACGGTTCCGCAAGGACCTGGTCAAGGTGTTCCAGGCCTGCCTGTGCAGGCAGGGCAAGTTCACCAAGGTGCCGGGAGGCTCCAAGAGGTCCTCCATGATGTCGGACACCGAGACCACCCGGGCCCTGTCGTTATAGCCCGGAGCGACGCTCGATGTCCACGTTACCAACATGTGTGTGCAGGGGTGGCCCAGAATGGGACTGAAATCCTTTGGTCAGCAGTGCTGACTTGAGTAGTTTTTTGGGGGGTGGGGACTGTAAAGGGTCAGTTTAGGGAAAAATGTACAGCTTGGGTCGAGACCTTTCCCCTGGGACAGCTCAAAAAAGGCTGTTAAAGGCCCACCTGAAGATGGCCACTTCATCAGGGATAATGGACTTTGCATCTTATGGACAAGATGGTGGAACTTCTTCATGGTGTACTGTAGGCCTTGCTGGCTGAGGTCTGAGGGGTGGTGGGGGGATGGCGAGCCAAATGGTGTTCCCCTAACTTTCCTCTCTACAGCATTAGCGCATCTTCATCACAAATCTCTACTTTTGGTTTTGTTGCAGGTGAAGCAGGCCCTTCCTGAAAGCCTCTCTGTGTTCATATTTCTGTGCATTGCTGCTTACCTTTATTCATGCCTAAGATGAGGGCAGTTGTGAACTGTTCAGAACTTTCCTGAACATCAACCTGAAAAATGTTTAAAAGATTCTCTCATGCAGAACTTATTTAAAAGTCCTTTTGTTTTTGTTTTTCTGACATAAGACTGTAGATAGAGATAGAGGTGTTTTCTGTTTGTTCAGTGAAATGCTGCTCTTTTCTCAGGACACGTTGCTCTTTTATATTGTTTTGTCTGTTTTTTTATACTTGTAAATAACAGCAAATAAAGAAAATTCAAGACATTTTGTTGTGGATGCATTACCACATTGTGTAAATGTACGTTAAATAATGCTACTTTCTTATTACACAATCAAGACAGATACCTCCAAAGTAGTAAGACACAGGCATACACACACACTAGATTTTCATGGACAGGCTACTGCAGTCATTGCTCACTGTGATGAAAAAACCATGCATTCTAAACCTCAGTATATCTCAGTAGAATAATCAATGCCACTTATAAAGTCCAAAGTCCACAGTTAGTGGTTAATTGCAGAATACACCACTAATACACCACTAAATCAGTCAAGGGTTACATACCTGAAGTAAGTGGTGATGCCTGCTCCTGCAACGGTTTTAATAAGTAAATTTAAAAAAAAACAACTTTTTTTTGAGTCATTCAACTGAAAGTACCCGCAGTGGTACAATTATACACCACTGGTGCCTTGTGGGTAGACGTGAGAAGGTCCCACAGTGTCAACGTTCATACTGTGGTTAGAGAGGAGAGTGTGACATCACACGAAAACTGCGAGTGCCTGGGGGATGGGATGTATAGCATTCGCGAGCTAAGAGGAAGAGAAGATGAAGTGATAAAATACCCTTTTCTGATGCAATGACATAGCCCAGCAAACACGACGAACGACAAAACTTTACACCAGGCTGGCCAAAGGAGGATGGGCTCCCCCTCTATAGCCGGGTTCCTCTCGAGATTTCTTCCCATTGGGGAGTTTTTTCTCGCTGCCATTTGAGGGTTTTCTCCCCACCTGGGAGTATTTTACCTTATGTGCTTGCCATCTGGGGGTTCAGGCCTGGTGTCTGCTCTTTTTGCCTTGCTACTCTATAAAGTGTCTTTGTGACAGTTCTCTGTAAAAAGCGCTATACAAATAAAATTGAATTGAATTGAAAAAAAAACTTAAACGCCAAAGTTTCCTCCCTCTCTAAAAGCACAGCGCCTGAAACAGTGATTAAAATAATAAGCCAATCAGCTCGTAACACTGCTGAGAAGAGACAGCCAAACAAATAAACTGCTCTTAGTAACAGGGCTACCTTTTTAAAATTTTTTGTTTGTTTTTTTAAACTCTATCTTAAAGTGCAGGAACATCGAAGGCTGAGACGTCCTATGTTGGAAAAGCTGACTCACAACCTGGCTCCTCTGGTTTTAACTACTCAGCTTGGGTGTGAGGAGCAAGCTGCTCACTGAAATGAATGGCAGTGGTTTGCCTTGTCCTTCAAGAGCACTGGTCTTCAGTGTAGTGCAGCAGTGCCCAATCATGTGCCATGGTATGCAGTCTTTCATTCCAAATGATCACTTCACCTGCTGATTTCACTGATTAGTTCCCTCTTCTGTGGTGAAATCAGGTGCATTAATTGGTGAAATCAGCAGGTGAAGTGATTGGTTGGAATGAAAACCCGCATACCTTCAGCCGTCCATGGCACATGATTGGGCACTGCTGCACGACAATGAAGACCAGTGCTTTTGAAGGTGAGGGGGGTAGGGGGGTGGGGGGGGGGTTTGGGGGCAGTCTTATCCGAAAAGGGCCAGTGTGGGGGCAAGTTTTTTTTTGTTTCGGCCTAATTCCACCTAATTCTACTTATCGAGGTCTTGATTGAAGACCATGATTAGTTAATGCGTAGAATTAGGTGTCTTTGTGCTGGACTAAGACAAAAACTTGCACCCACACCGGTCCTATTCGGATAAGACTGGACACACCCAGGGGTGTAGCACAAAATTCTGGGCCCTACACATAAGCAGTCTCTGTGGGCCCCCTTCCTCGCTTGATCCATGTCTCTCACGCATCATTCCAGGCTTTTCAAGGGCCCTCCCGCCATTCGGGCCCCGGGAAGTCAGTCCCACTTTTTCCCTCCACTACGACGCCCCTGGACACACCCGCTGTGCTGTGATGGTCAGACGTTGCATCCCGACTGTGGAGACTGTGACTGAAGACCTACGCAGGGCAGAGTCCAGCCTGACTAGCCGCACGACCATACAGCCGCAACTCACAGAGCAGGCGGACGTGGCGAAGAGGTTCCGTTTTTTCGCTCGAGCCAGAAGATCAGAACGGGCGATTTAAGCGTTACCTAAGCGCCTTCGTCTGCGGCATGGTTGTTGGTGCCAGACACGGTGCTTCCAGCACATCAGAAACGGTTGGGGCGACATAGCTCTGGCAGTCGGAGGGTTGCCCGGTTCGATCCCCCCACTCATATTTTATTTCAATTTCAATGCGCTGGAGAAGCGAAGAGAGCAAAAAAATTGGGTCACTATCCCCGCACCATTGCATTTAACTGAATGTATAACACGCGAAATTAAATGTTGAAATATGACAGCTGAATGAACACTGACATAATTACTGACAGCAGAGGGGGAGGTGCTATGTTTCATGCGCTGCATAGTCTACATCATGAAGAACTGACCCTGCAGAACGTACAGTCGGAAAAATTCCGGGGGGGGGGTGTGGGGGGGGGGGGGGGGATTGGCGAGTTTCATTCAAACGACAAAGCGCTTCTCGTCACATTAATACCCCTAATTAAACCAACCGGCAGTAAACTGCATCGGAGAAATTAGCTGTTTCAACCCGTCGCTGCACAAAACACCGCACAAAAAATTTATTGCCTGTCATTTCGGTGTCACCCCCCTCTGATGGTGTCACTCGGCGTGGTCTGCACCCCCCCGCGGCCCCCACGTGACGCCTCTGCTTTAGCGTGGCTGTACTCGCTGAGATTAAGACCAGACCTCAGACAGGCAGATATATTCATAGTCGCTCGCTCTGCGCCAACAGGAAGTGGTGACCAGGGTCATGTCAACAACGTGTTTTTCTCCGGAGAACGAAGTCACGTGAGACTCCGCCAGTCAGTTTCTGAGATGTAGCCACGCTGCCTTTGTTGACGTCAATTGTGGCTAGTGAATCAAAAGCAAGGTAGACTACAGTCTACCTGCAAGCCAACCAACAGCAAATTCAAATTACAACCGCTAACTTTTGTTTGTTGACTTAATTTCACAATCGACAATAATATGATAACGGGGTGCATTTTTATATTGGAGGTTTGATTCTCAGGTGTACCCTTGAGCAAGATACTGAACCTGAATTTCTTCAGTAAACATTCAGCTGGAGACCGGGCTGTTTGTAAAAAAAAAAAACAATGAAAGTAATGTAGTACAGACCCTTCTCATCACCTCAACCACCACCAAACATGGAGAAGGGTGAACACAAAAAAGGAGTGCAACATTAGAGACATTTAAGCAGCTGGATCGGGCAAAGGGAGATCCTAATGTGATCTAAATTGCTTGTTACATTACATTACATTACATTACATTACATTACATTTATTTAGCAGATGCTTTTATCCAAAGTGACGTGCAAGAGTGCATATCGTGGTAACTGGAACAACTACAAAACACAGGTTCAATAAGGTACGATACTCATCTCGTACAGCTATTTCTATCCAAGAACACAGTTCAGTTCACGCAGTGAACACTATTCTGACCTAACTTATGCCTTTGTTGGTCAGGCAAACCAAGGCCATTGCTGTCACTGTGACCCTGCAATCCATTAAACATCTGTAGCAGTCCGTCATGAAGACACACACACATGCAGATGACATCAATAAGACAGTATGATGAAAGCTCACAACTGCGCACACCTCCAGTCATTCTGCCGAATTACATTGCATTTATTTTGTAGTGATCACTGATCACTACAAAACGACACATTCTTCCACCGAACATATATTTCTGCTGAACAGTTTCACGTGTTTGCATAACAATCTGTGCCAGTATCGTAACCTGTTTGGGGAAGTTTGCTATGCTAAAATCCAGCAGCGCAGTTCTGTCGAACTTCAGCTTCAAAACAACATTCAAAGCACGCTTACAAAAGCACGCACGGGCAATTGTGGATTGTGACCTACATCACCTTGGAATCAAAGAAGATTATTTCCTGTGAACAAATCTAACTGCTTACCGTACATTCACTACTCAAAAAGGATGTGTTAATATCCAACATACTTTGTTGTGTTACGACTTTTGTGTTACTTTTCAACACATTTTGTGTCAAAGTTACTACTTTTGTGAAACAGACATGCAATTTATATAATACAACGGGGGACATTTTAACACGAACTGTGTCAAAAAGTAACACCAAATGTGTTGTTCCTAATTAGACACAGAGCTTAACAGTGTTGAAAATGACACGTTATGTGTTGTTGTTCTGGTTTTTTTTTTTTCTTTTTTAACACATTTGTCTTCCAAGTGTTCTTGGGGTAGGGGGGGGGGGGGAGGCAGTGCATGAGACAGACCCGGGGTGCCTTCACACTGTCTGAGGTTAAGACACATTGCCTTGCTGACGTTGATTGTGGCTAGTGAATGAAAAATAAGGTAGGTTGAGTTTACCTGTAAGCCAGCCAACAACAAGTTAATTATATTATTATTATTATCATTATAACCAATAATAATAATCACAGTCATAATAATATCATAATAATACCCTTCAGCAAGATACTGAACCTGAATTTCTTCAGTAAATATTCAGCTGGAGAAACATAGAGCATAAAGCATGTGCCCAGGGTTGCCATCAGTGTGGACCAGCACATAACCACTCCCTCCAGTGAACAAAGGCCCTACAAGCATAAAAAATTAGCAGCACATTCATGCAAAGACAGGTGGACATTGGCAATCTCCTGAACTGACAGTGCACAACCATGGCGACGGGGTAGTATGATGCGTCTAGTCTAGTCTGGTAACCTAAATGGTCAAAGGTTCGATTCCCAGGTAGGACACTACCAAATTCTCCCACGTCACTCCTCTGCTGCGATCACTCCACTGGCTACCGGTCGCCGCCAGGATCCAGTTCAAAGCCCTGACCCTTGCCTACACTGCTGCCAACAGGACAGCCCCCATCTACTTGCAGGACATGACTCGATTCTATGTGCCTGCTCGACCACTCCGCTCTGCGGCAGCAGGGCGCCTTGTAACCCCTCCCACCCGCCCAAAGCGATCACAGAGCTTCTCCACCCTAGCTCCCCTGTGGTGGAACGAACTCCCCTTCCCTCTCCCAACCTCCCCCTCACTACCCATCTTCTGCCGTGGCCTGAAGACTCATCTCTTCAGACTTTACCTAGACTAACCACCACCACGCTGTATATTTCACTCTTTAAAAAAAAAAAAAAAAAAAAAAAAACCCTTTTCATGACACTTGTTACATGTTGCCCCATCCCAGCACTTTTTGGTAATTTGTATTTGTCCTAATACTGTAGCTTATTCTTCTGCCTAGTTGGCTTTGCAGAGGTTAGGTCAGAATAGTGTTCACTGTGTGAACTGTGTTCTTGGCTAGAAATAGCTGTACAAAATAAGTATTGTACCTTACTGAACCTGTGTTCAGCAGTTGTCTATGACCATGAAATGCACTTTTTGTACGTCGCTTTGGATAAAAACGTCTGCCAAATGAATGTAATGTAATGAATGTAATGGCTTTGTACCCTTGTGCAAGGTACTTAGCCTGCATTGCTTCAGTATATATCCAGCTGTATAAATGGATGTAAATGTAAATTCTATGTAAAAAAAAAAAGTTGTGTAAGTCGCTCTGGATATGAGTGTCTGCTAAATGCCTGAAAAATAATGCAGTCACCTACGCTGGCTTCAACCTGCCTGCAACGTCGCACCTCTTGTCTTGTGGTTGAGCAGAGCAGCACATGTTTTTGACATCGTTCCTCTGATGTATATCAATAAGGCTCAGGAAGACAGTGATGATGCCTCTTCAAAACGTGTTACTCTGCTCATGTTCCCCTTTTCACAAACGATCACAAAGTCTAGTTGCCTTTCCTATGAGGGCTTTTTAAAGAATCTTTTTCTGAAAAACTTTTCTTTAATTCTGACATTGTCTCCTTCAAGACCTGTAAAGGGAATTGTGTAAAACAGTTCACAAATATTGGGCCCCCCATACTGAGTAGCACATCGAAGAGACAGAGCCAATCGAAACTTGAGATCCAGGGGGTTCTGAGCCGGAGCAACCGGCCCGCTCCATTCTCTAACACAGTACACGGATGGCTCTACATGTTAGTGTAACCGTGGCAACTACGGCCATCAGTCCCACCAGAGGCCACGTGATTGGCTCTCTTGGTGGAAGCTCAAAATGTTTTTACCCACAACTCACATGTTCCACGCAGGGCCCCTCGGCATTGCACAATCTGCAGAACACAGGTGAGAGAAGCCATTTGAAGTAACATCAGATTTCACATCAGTGTCTCTCAGGTGCAGGATTCACAGAGTTCGCCATCAGCCCAGAGCTACAGTATGACAGTGTTTTTTTTTTGTTTTTTTTTTTGCAGAAAAAGGAGAGGGATAAGATTTCCCCTCCCCCCCCCCCCCCCCCCCTCGTGCTTTGGCTGCAGATGAGAGCTTCTCAGTTCCCTCACCCCACCCCCACATTTTAACATGTCAGTTGCCGCTCCGTACTCTGCGTGTTTTTTTTCTGAGCTGCGTGTGCACGCGCCGAAGCGGTGACCATGGCGACGGTGTTGTCCTCAGTCGGCCGTGGCGGAGGGCGCACGGAGGTGGGACGCAGGTGGCCCCGTTCCACCGCACTGGCTTTTTCATCCTAATTTTGTAACTTGTTTTGTAGCTTCGCCCTAGTTTGACTCGGCATAAGTTAGGTCATAATAAATGTTCACTGCGTGAACTGAACTGCGTTCTTGGCTATAAATATAGCTGTATGAAGTGAGCATTGTACCTTATTGAACCTGTGTTTCGTAGTTGTTCCAATGACCATGATATGCACTTTACTACGTCTCTTTGGATCAAAGCGTCTGCTAAATAAATGTAATGTAATGTAATGTAGATCCTCCTCACGTTGCAGTGCCATGAATTCCAAAAGGTCCCTGAGGGCACGGCGCCAGCTGTAATCAGCAAGCCTTGTGCCTTGCCTCTGAATGGTGCTAACTCCCACCTGTAGCGCTGTGTGGTCGACAGCAGTGGTTTTCAACCTTTTTGCCCCCAAGGCCCCCCCCCACCCAACACACATACACACACAGGAGATGTGATCACCTGTCTGTCTGTCATCATCGTGACTCCATCTGTAGACACTCCAGTGCAGTCAGTCATGCCTATTCCATTTAACCCCATAAAAACATAAAAGTTATTTTTTAAAATCTGCCATAAAGTTTCATAGCAAACAGCAAACACACTTTATGTTTTATAATATTAATTGCTTGCTTTGTGCTATTTATTTACCTGAATAATTATTGTAGCCTATGTTTTGATGTTTTGTGATTGAAGCGTTCGGTATGATCACCTCAAGGCCCCCCCTGGCAGCTTCCTGAGCCCTCCCCCCCCACCCCCCCACCCGCCCCCCATTGAAAACCACAGGTCTAGAGGATGTAAAAATAATCACAGGCTTGTAGGTAAGTGCAGTGGAGGAACAGACTGTACTGCTGGGGGGATCTGAGAGGCGAACAAGCCATACCAAACTGGGGACCAATAAAAAGGGAGGAAAAGGGTTTTAAAAATGTTTAAAAATTCATTTTTGAAACTGATTGTCCTCTACAATTATAATTTGAATCAGTCAGCCTTCTGACAAAACTAAAATGTCTCTATAGAAATGGTCCAGAGTGTAGGCTATGTCTAAACTTGTCATATTTTTTAACTTGTGATCCAAGTGAAAAAAGTAAAGGATTCCATTCCAACAGCGTGCCTAAAGGACCGTTTCCATTCCCTTACATTGGCTGTTGAAAAGCCTTAACGCCCGGCCACGAATGGGCGTCTCCGCTGCTTAATAATGAGCTGCAGTGTGCACTACAGATGAAGAATACAGTGGGGTACAATTAATAGCAAAACACTGCCCTCGTGTGGTAATATTAGTAACTACATGCAATACTGAATTTGGACCTGCCTCTCAACAGAGCCCAGCCCAGTGTTTTCTGGTATGTGCTGTAATTTGCTTTCGAAGATATAAAAACCCTGGACTGCAGGAGTTTGCTGTACTTTAAATACACAAACATGTATACTTTTAACTTGATTCCAAATCTGGGATTTTCGGCACACTGCTTTTGCCTGACCAGCTGCTGTATCTGACTTTTTACCTGATACCGTTATTGTGTAGCAGTGCACGTGAGTGTGTACATTCTGTACTTATGAACTGGGCAGAGAGCAGGCGATATATCACACACAATTATTTTTTGCGACCCAAGGAAACAGGAATAATGATCACAAAAAGAAAGTTACATAAAGACACACAATGTTTTTACTACAAAGCCAGTAGTACTGCTAAAAAAGATAATCATGATACCAGTTATCAAAACAACGTAAACGTACAGTCTCTACGATACACGCGCAGGGCATTTACCCTGGTGTCCCATCACGCGCCAGAGGTTTGCTTCCGGAAACACAATGGCCTTGTCATCAAGTTAGCAAAACAAGGCAAGCGTATCTTACTTCTATCTTCCTAACAGCGCGTTAAATCTAAGATGTAGGACTTGTTTGGATATCCAAAGAGTAAGGATAACGTGCATCATTTAAGGGAATCTCATATTTAGCACTTTAACTCTTTGATTGTCTCATTTCAATCACTGATAGCATGTTAATTAAAGAGGCCCATCAATGCAACAGGATAGTGTTTTCCACTAAACTTTCATAAATTAATTTTTCATAAACGTTATGCCACTAGAGGGTGCACTTTACAATACCAGAACCAAACATTGGGGAATAAAATGATGCCTTCGCTAAGGACCAAAAAAAGTTTCCGTAGGCAATGTCAGACCACATAATGTCATTTCTATTTCAGCTGTTGTGTACATTGATTTATATGGAATTAACACATTAAAGAATTCTTGATACTATTAAGAAAAAGACGTTTTCGTTTAGTTTACAGGCATTTAACAGACGCTCTTATCCAGAGCGACTTACATCGTATCCAATTATACAGCTGGATATATACTGGAGCAATGCAGGTTAAGTACCTTGCTCAAAGGTACAACGGCAGTGTCCTACTGGGAATCGAACCTTTCGTTTTTGAGGACCTTTCCATCAAAATTAAGATGACCTACTCTTAACTTATTTAAAAAATGTATTGTACAGTAGGTTATGACAAAATATATTGCTACCTTACAGAGATATCAACCCATTACTTTAATATGTGGTTTTACTTGACCTTGAAGAAACAAATGCCCATCTATGAGTTACACCATTAGGTTATATTATCCATACCAATATCTCAAGACAACATGCTTCACATTTAAACTGACCTATATACGTAACATATTTCATATGTAATCAATATGTATATTAATATTCTGAAATCTGTTATTTTATTACAATATGAAAATATGATTTTTATTAAAATAAGAAACATATAAAAATATGAAACTTTAAAAAACTAAACACAATTTTGTTGGCAGGTTAAACTGTACCTATTTCTTCCAAATGATGTCTAGATTTATGTATTCTTATGGCCATTGCTTAAAATATTTTTGAGTAAATGTTGTAAGTAAAATAATAGAGAAAAATTAGAGAATGGGTTAGTTTATTTATTTATTTAACTTATTTTTATTTTAAAGGTACAAATGAAACACTCCAGATATTATTCAGGTAAATAAATGTCGTAATCATGACATCTGAAAATATGTGGTCAGTAAAATCAAAACTCCTTTAAAATGTGGATATCTGTTCATGTTACACACAGAGAGGGGGACATCAGGGCCTTCTTATAGGAGAGACTTCTGATCTCCAGTGCCTCTCCATGCTTAAATCCACGACATGGCATCATCAGCATGCTTATTATGCATTTCAGGGCTGAGTCTCTTTTTGTAAAAAATCAAAGTTCACAGCTAGCATTGACTTTTACTAATGCCCTCACAGCAGTTTTGCTTGTTTTGCTTGTCACTCATTGTTATTTATTACAGCTTGGAATAAATGATTATGTGTGAGCAGCTAGCAATATATGTAAACATTCTTGTTACACATAATTATTTATTAAAATATTTGAATACAATTTACATGACATGTCTGAGCTGTGTGAATTTGAGGCAGGTTGAAGATGATAATCTAGAATCACAGAGCCATTTGCTCTCAGTTTAATGAGTTGTTTGGAGTTTTAATGATTAAAAAAAAAAAACAATGGGCGTCTGCCACAGCCATACATGAAGTCATTGCAGGCCTTTGGCGGTAAACATTTTGCAATCCTTATATTAACTCGGTAGTGTTTGAACAATTCCCCCTTGGGAGTGATTATAAAAATACAAGGTGGCAAGGCCTTCTTTCCATAACTAATTAATGTGTTGTTTTGGAAGTGTTCATTTCCACTCTAGGTCATTTACAATAGTTTATTTCAAGCTAACTACAAAAACCAGAATATGCCATGTTGTCTCCCTCCCTATTCGCAAAAAATGGGTACATGTGCGAACTTACATCACTGTAGTGAGAAATAACCTTTTGACATGACGTGCCGTATCTTCTTCTCAATTGAGTGTAATTGGGTTAAACGTAGGATATCAAACAGTTCAACGATTCTTTCCGGGCGTTGTCGAACAAAGTAATTCGTGTATGAGTATTTGTTTTGGTTGGCTATACGTTATGCTCTGGTCCTGGCAAGCAAGTGCTACGGCAGCACGATCGTTCATTCTCTGGTTGGTGGTCAATACCACTTCGGAAACTGCACGGACCCTTGCACATGCTGGGCGGCAGGATAAAGCAATGGAGAGAGAGAGAGAGAGAGAGAGCGAGAGAGAGAGAGGGGAGGAGTCGTGGGAAGGAAAACGCAGCTGGAGAGCCACACGTTTCCCTCCTTCCCTACATAAAACACAAGTACAGTAATAATACTCTAGTTGCGAGACCTTTGTAAGCACACACAATTTTCTACGGGTACATTGTCTTGAGAATTCTGGCAGGAATGTAAAGAGTTTCAACCAACTGAGTTGGGAACTGCTGGAAGGAGAGGTTGAGAAAAGACAAACTTCTCTAACAGCGATTTTGGATACGATTTTAAAAGGGAAGTTTTTTTGTGCGCAAAAAACCGCGAAGCGCGAGACAAATCTACACCTGGCAGGGCGAACAAAATAAACGTTAAATGCTAAACTGTCCTCGCGCACGTAAGTATGAGAACGGAATGAACTGGAAAGTAATTTTTGTGAATGGCATGCTCGCTGGTCTTTTGAAAGTTCGATAAAGAAAAGTTGAGTGCCTGCAGCGCATTCTGTCAGCGATATCATATTTCACACTAGAATATGTGGTTTGCAGAATTTATAGCTCATAGAGAAAGGGGTCGTAAGACCAAAGAACGGGAAAAGTTCGAGTGAAGCTACTATTCGGCCCTGCCCACCTCCTAAAAATGGAACATACCACTTTAAGCTCGTCGTAATATTCATATTTATCAGCATTCTGCATGCATTATATATAAGGCGTGCTTTGTCTGTGTTTATTGAAGAGTGGGATATATTCTGAAACATCTCTCCTTTTCTCCGCTAACATTTTGTGACTAATATTATCTTGGAAAGAAAAGGGTTATTTGCATAGTCGCTATTTTGCACCGTGGATCAATGAAGTTTAACCAACCGCGCGTCTGATTTAGCAGTGGTTAACGCGTGCAGAAACTGATTGCTAAGTGATGCAATCTGTGCTGTTTCCTCTGAACTTGAATGATTTTTGTTTATTAGTAGATTTGGACCTGGGCTGCATGGTTACATTTATTTGTGGCCTGAACTTCAAAACGAAAACTTTAGGCAGAATAGAAACGTGGTGGCCTTGATGAATATTAAAACAGTTGTCCTGGCATGCAGTCCTATGCGCATTCTTTAACGTACTTGCCACATATATATTTAATATTGATCGATTATATTGATTCATATTAATCGACTATAAATTTGGCAGCTTATAACAACCAGATCCTAGCAGTGCAGTCGTATTTTACCAGAAATCTGGTTAAGTATTATACATGAACATCCGTTCATGTATAATATCTTTGACATTGTATTGTATTTTATATTTGGTGGGAGTAACTCCTGTCCATCTCTTGACCACAATTCCAAACAGTAGCCAATTGTGCAAAAAGTGCATGCAAAAGTTATCCTGGCGTATCTCGGTATAATTAACTGGGGGAAACATGCTCCCAGAAAACTAATACGGTTGGTTTTTAAAATTGATTATTTGTCGCCAGGAGACTTAAAAGTCCTGATGAAAGTATTTTTTTTTTGCTTTCCCCTTTTCCTTTTTGCACTGTGCACTTGAAATCCTATTCTATTGGCATATGCTGTGGTGAGTGCAATCTCCAGTGCATGCTGGCCCATTTGAAAAGGCACAAGAAAACAGATGAAGTGCATCGACGTTTAAAAGCACCCGTTTTAAGACAGCGGTGTGAAGACCTGGAATGTTTGTTTGAAGATGCAGGCTCCGGGGAGTGCAGAGGGAGTACCTCTGTACAAAAGCAAGTTGGATTCTGTGGTGTCGCAGTACAGTTTAGCAGTTTAGTGTAACTTCACGGTGGCGATTAAATCGTGACTAACTTGCTGGTCGTACCGGTGAAGGAGTGGATGCATCTGTATTGTAGATATTGGAAGAAATTTCACAGTTCAAACTACAGCATTTAAATTAGTGTTCAAAAATGTAAGAAAACATGTTTCATATTTTAATTTGCTTTCACAGTTTTTTGCCTGTTGAACATGTCGCCCTTCTCACGTAGTTTCATTGCTGTGATGAATCTTTTCCTCTGTAGTAGCCATTCGCTTACAAATGAGCCAGTCGGCACTAAAGCTGCAGCAAAACTCGGAAACCAACCATCAACGAGGAGAATTTTCTCCCCTGAACTTCTAAGAAGTACGGCCCAGAAAGTGCTCAGTGTAGCTCGTTGGGAGGATTCAACTGAAGCATAGGCTGCAGTAATCTGCAGAATGTGCAAAATGGAGCTTAGATGTGTTCCTGGCATGTACCTTTATTGTCTGGGCAACCTTGAAAGGCCTAGAGAGAGGCCTTCTCTTCAGCTCTTCTGAGAGTGCACACTTTCCTTCCTGCAAGGAGGTGAGCTCTAAACTCTCTGATTTGGACAGGGCTAAAGCAGCACCCGCCCTGCCTGTAGTACCCTGTAAATGTGTCTCTGGACCATGGCAGAGGGAAGGTGGGGGAGCGTCCATTTTCCCAAAAATGCTTCTCGGAAACACTCGCCCGCAGGGGGACTGGTTTGGCGCCGCAGTTCCGAATGGATTCGGGCCCCGGTGTTGAGCGGCACAGTTCCATGCGGACTCTCATGAGGCTTTGCCGGGAACGTCGCCGAGCACCCCGTCCGGGTCGGGCGGATAGAGAGTGGGGATTGCGCCGATGACAGATTCAAAATGGAAGGTTGATAATGAAATAAAAGCCCTCACAGCTGGACTGCCCATTAACGAAGGACACTGTGACCTGCACCTCCCACCTTCTGAGAGAGAGAGAGAGAGAGAGAGAGAGAGAGAGAGTGAGATGCAGAGAGAGAGAGAGAGAGGAGAGACAGACGGAAAGAGAGAGAAAAATGAGAAATGATTCCCTAAACTGTCCTTGAAATACTTATGTCCTCCTCCTTACTCGAAGATTGAAGGGAGGGAACTGCTTTTATCAGACAGTCTGACGCGGACCCCTGCAGGAGGAGATGTGATGGAGGGACAGAGCGCAATCGTCACCAAACCCCAGGAGCACGGTGGGAAAGAAAATAAAGCTTTTCCAAAAAAACAAAAACAAATGTTGGATTTGATGGTGGTTGTTTGGTCAGTACTGCGGGTCATAAACCCAGGCTTTGGTACAGTGTCCTTTGCTTTGCCCGGTCAGTGGGGGAACTGTCCCAGTGCAGTTTGCTGTGCAGCGCATGCAGTGAATGTGGCTATGGCTCGGTATTCAGGGCAGAGCCTGTGATTCAGCTAAAGGCTTTGAAAGAGTAGGGTTTTTTGGAATGTTTTCTTAGCCAGTGTTCTAGAACTCCATTGCTTTCAGTCACCAGTAGTGATTGTTACATCAGCAATAGAATGGTCAGTTAAGAACGTTCTAATCACGTATTTGTGATCTTAAAACTTCAAGGGTTATATTGAACTTAATAAAAGATATCATCACAATGGAATACCACTTTAAAAAAACTGATGAGAAAGTACTGGCAGGCGGCAGGGGTACTTTGTCAAATAGTTATTTTTCTCCGAGCATAACTGAGGAGTCTATTAAAGTGTCTCTTAATATTTAGAATGCTTCGATGAAACAGGAAAGCATGGTTGGCCTGAATGGAACCCAGAACATAAATACTTTTCTGGTAAGGGAATTGTATGAGCCTATTATTCAGCACTTATAAAAGGTTTTTACTGTGGGGGTAATGCAAGGGTGGGAAGATGATCTGCTGTGGCGACTTCTCCTGTTTAGAAGAAGTCGGGGTCAAGTCGAAACATCGTGGATTAATGTGCGGATGATTAGAGGGAAGCCGTTGTTTGTTTCGCTCTGTTATGGAACGACAGCGTTTTCTCTCTGTGATTGCTTGCAGATGTAGACGCTGGGACAGAAGAGGCTGGCCGTAGGAGGAGAGAGAAAACAGCGTTTGAGTGAAGCCCGCTCTCATAAGTAAAGAGTTCAAGGGCAGCTGTGGACTGTCCCGCCTGTAATCAATCTAATTTAAGGGAAATGGGCCAATTACAGACGGTCGCAACGAGGTGTGTTTTAACCGCATACCGTGATGTGGTTGATCGTAATTAAAGGAAAATGACACGCAGGCTTAAGTATCTTAGCGGAGTGAATTGCGAAGACTTGGAAACGACTAACAAGGGGGCCATTACGAATGATTCGGGATTCATAAAATTCAAATCTTCAGATTCACGGGCTATGCGTCGCCGCCTGCGCTTTCACGTGAACGCGGCTCGCTGAAGCGTTGCGACTGCGTTGCAGCTGCATTGCCACAGCGTTGCTTCAGGATAATCCTGCATGCGTTACATTACATTACATTACACTACACTACACTACAATACATTACATTACACTACATTACATTACATTACGTTTATTTGGCAGACGCTTTTATTCGAAGCGATGTACAATGAGTGCATACCAAAGGTTCTTGGAGCAACTACAAAACACAGGTCCCGATAAGGTACAATACTCATTTTGTGCAGTTATTCATAGCCGTGAACAGATTGAGTCCAGTTCACTCAGTACAAAGTTACTCTGACCTAACCTACGCTGAGTCAAACTAGCATGTGTGTATGTGGCATTGCACACGCGGGCCTCTATAGTGTAGCAGGGCTGGTCAGCGCAGCTGGAGCGATTTCCAGTGAACGGAAGCACCAGCCTTCTGCACACGGGGGTACTGGAGCATGCATGCACTAGTGTGCTCCCCCCCCCCCCCCCCCCCTTAGGGTCAGCCATTCTACATGGGGGTAGAAAAGGAAAGAATGGTGGATAATAAAAAGTTGTCATACTGGAACCCCCGTGACAGGTGTTTGAAGTGAACCTGTTGATATCGGATATGATATGATATGATTTGATTTGATCTTATGATGTGGTATGTGATCTCAGGCTGATATGAATGCCTTGTCCCTGCTGGTGAAACTGTGCCAAGCCTGAGTAAGTGCCAGAACACAGCCGGGTTCAACTTACAAAGCATCATTCAGCATCGCCCGGGTCGTCTGGTACAGTACCTGGTGCTGTAATGCAAGGCGCAGGAGACAGAAACGAAAAAGGAGAACATTGGGATGCTATACTGTGTTTTAATCCTTTTGAGAATGGACCTGTCATAAATGTAGGGCAGGGAGATCTGCGGTCCTGTAGGCTTTCGATACACCTGATTCTAATAATTAGGAGCTCAACAAGATCTCTAGCTGTGGAATGAGGTGTGCTTTGTTTGGGTTGGAGCGAAAATATACAGAAGAGTAGATCTCCAGGAACACAGGTTGGGCACCTGTGATGTGGCGATAGTGTAACTCGTGATTTACAGTATACAGTATATGTATGCCTGTATGTATGCCTGTTACACACCGGGACATGACTGAATGTTTTTTTTAACCCTCTATGGTGTGAGATCACAAATGTGTGATTAGAATGTTCTTAACTGAACATTCTAATGCTGATGTAGCAATCACTGCTGGTAACTGAAAAGCCATGGAGTTCTAGAACACTGACTTTTGACAAAACATTCCAAAAAACCCACCCTTGAAAGGGTTAAGGGCAATCACGTGCCACAGTGCAGGCGCTGGATGTGTACTTTTTCACAGCCCGAATAGCCTGAATGCACTGCAGCTTCGCTTTCCTGACAAAAAGGCCCCATGTCCTCCCGCAGTGTCCCCCCACTTCCAGCCCGCTGACCTGTCATTATGCAGTTTGCCTGGCCCGCCCTGCGGCATTTCTGAAACGCGGCCAGAGGCGGCTGAGGCTTGCGGCCGCGGATTGTCACGGTCTGCGATTGGCTCTCGCCTGGGTTTTGAAAAACAACGCAGGGCCAAGCTGCGGTTTGATCCGTGCCTCGGGGTCGGCGCGCTTCGGGGTGGAAAACGGGCTCCGAGGAAGACTCCCTCAGGGATCCTGAAGCGCATTTAACTCAAGACCTGGAACTTCTGGAAAAAAAATTTAGAAGAAGAAGAAGAAGAAGCG
The DNA here is from genome assembly GCA_039654925.1 of Anguilla pacifica. Lineage (NCBI taxonomy): Eukaryota > Metazoa > Chordata > Actinopteri > Anguilliformes > Anguillidae > Anguilla > Anguilla pacifica. Next base: position 9,150,309 of record CM077291.1, on the reverse strand, counting down.
GATGAAGAAGAAGAAGCGGATCCTGCGATTTACTGCACCCTGTCCTGGCAATAGGAGGGAGCAGAGAGGGAGCAGCGTATGAATGGTAGTAAAATCTGGCTTGTGCCCCCCCCCCCCCCCCCCATATTGGGGCTCTGAGTCAGGCCTGGGTGTATTTGGTGATCGGTACCTGGCCCTGACAGTGCTGTAATAGAGTTGTTCGGATCCTGGGAAGCCTGCCCAAGTCTCCGGTTTCTGCTTTTGGAACTGGAGCCCCCCCCCCCCCCCTCCACTAACGGTTTGCGCACAGCGATTCGCGGTCCCAGGAAAATCCCAAACCCCGGGCTGGTTCTTCGCAGACGGTCTTTAAATCAGTAACACTGCAGGGACCTGAGACAGCTTTATTCCAGTCTCTTTTGAAAGCCGTGGCAAACGAGCAGAAATTCCTGTCAGCTGCAATAGTGGAGAATACACATCAACCACATAGGAGTGCTTATCATTGCATTTCATTGCGTTATGTGAGTCTACTTATGGATATGGAATTGCACTACTGTGTCCCATTTTGTGTGGGATGAAATGCTAACCTTTGGTCAGCTGTGTAGTATCTGTAGCAGTTTAGTGTATGGAAATGTAACCTTATTAAGCATATAAATGTCTATGCTTATTCCTTATTGTGTAAGTGAATGGGAATGCATGGGACAGGGTTGACCTGAAGTCAATTCACAGTCACTTTTATGTGCCAAAGATACCTTGAACCTGTACTTGATGGCCTGTTAGATCAAGCGAAGAAGATGGGAGTTAAATCAAGTGATCCAGGGGTATGGCCTGAGAAAACTACTAAATCTGTCCCTCGAGGCCAGTGATGCCGGTTTTCATTCTTCTCCTCCAATCAGGACTGATTTAAACCTGGGACACCGATCAGTGTCATTAATTGGTCAATTAACCATCAGGTAGAAAAAAAATAGCAGTACTACTGGCCTCGAGAGGGTGTGGGTGAGTTCCCAAAGCTGCCAAAGGAGGCGCTGTCTTTGGTGGAGTTTGCGTAGTGACAGAAGAGAGAACATTCTGTAGACTGATTATCAGTCTTTGTGCTGTAACAGACTTCCAGAATTAATTCAATTATTGCCCGCCCCCCAAATTATTCAAATGTACTAATCTAAAATAAAATGTGCTGTACAGGCAGTTGAGAGGCTTCAGATTCAATTAAATTGACCTGGATCTCAAAAAAGTTCTTGATTGTGAAATGAGGCAACTTTACTATCAGTATTCCTGAAGCCAAAGAAGGACAAAACTGCAAACAACCCCAAAACTAAACATTATATATATCAAATTATTGTATTTGAAATAATTTGAATTAAATGTAAAATCTTTTCTGTGAAACAGTGCAGTGTCCTTCAATCGCTTAGCAAGGCTGGCCCCTTTCACTGAGAACAGCAATAACGACATGCCACCAGTAGAGGGCGTAAAGGCCACTAAAGCGGTCACACGCCCCGTTGAGTTCTCTTAAAATCAATACGTTTTTTTCTGTGCACCTAATCCGTATAATCTCATTCGCATCACTGTTTATTTGTGCGTGTGCTACAGTGGTCAGATCAAGCCATTGAGAGGGCTAAGGGAGACTTGGTAATGTAAAAGTGGTGGAGAAAGAGGCGGTTTCTTCCCGTCACAATTAAGCCCCGAACTCTGTGGAAGCTGGTAGGGCAGAGGCCAGTGCCTGGATTCAGCTTCCTATGCTGCCTGTTTATCTGACTGGTGTATCAGGTAACCGTAGCAACCATTACTTGAACAGGGCCGTTTTCTAGGCGCATGCGTATATGTACTGGGCGGTTCACATATGGGGCGACATAGCTCAAGTGTTAAGAGCGCTTGCCTGGCAGTCGGAGGGTTGCCGGTTCAGTCCCCCGCCCTGGGCTTGTCGAAGTGTCCCCGAGCAAGACACCTAACCCCTAACTGCTCTGGAGAATGTGAGGCATCAATTGTAAAGCGCTTTGGATAAAAGCGCTATATAAATGCAGTCCATTTACGTGTTTGTCTCGATAACTGACGTGGGCCAGCTGGTCGAAACGTCGCCTCTTTATTAATCACTGACTGGGAGCATTCAGAAGCTGGGTGCGGGTAACCGTTATCTTTTACGGGTTCATATATTCGTTTGCCCTGCACCCGTCTATAATTTTTAGATGTGCGCAAATTTCTTGTCTCCTTGTTCGGTCACCAGCTTGTCCCCTTTCTGTGGCCCTCCAGCAGGTGACAGGGTAATGCGAGGCGCACCATGGACGGCCAGTCCCAGTCCAGTTCAGCCGCGGAGAAGAAGAAGAGGCTGGAGAGCATCGTGGGAAGCCGGCGGTCCTCCGGCCGGGCCGATGTGAGCGAGAAGGCCGTGGCCTCCAGCACCACCTCCAACGGTAGGGAGCGGCGTTAGCGGCGTTAGCGGAGACAGCCCGGCCAAAACCCCTCCATCTTCTCTCTGCTCTCTCCCCCTCTCTCTTTAAAATGGAGCCGCTTTCAGACTCGCAAACGTTCTGTCAGCTTGGAAAAGTAATTGCAAGTCACCGGTTCATTTAAGAAAAACAAGACCGGGTCAAAACCTAGTATATGGGCTGGACCGGCCGACCAACGGTGTAACTTCATAACTTGGCCGACCAACGGTGTAACTTCATCACTCAGTCACTCAGTCACTCAGTCACAGACATTCACGTTTGTAGGGCTGGTCCCACTGTTGTGGTCCAGCCAAAAATCTGTCAAAGAAGAAGAACATACCAGCAATATGGGGGGGAGGGGGGGGGTGGTGTTGGGGGATTAGATGGATGTTCCTGAAATGGCAACTGTATTGCTTGTGTTTTTGTTGTATTGCTTGTGTTTTTGTGTGTTCTTGTGTATTTTGGTATGTGTTTGTCTGTATTTGTGTGTGTGTGTGTGTGAGTGTTTGAGCGTGTTTTCGTATGTAAGTCGATTACTCTGTCCGAGCTTGTGCGAGAGTCTTTCTGAGCATTTCTGTTTGCGGTGTGTGTTTGTGCGAGTATTAGCATCCGCGTTTTTATCTGTGTGTTATATTGTGTCTGCAGTGTGTGCGACAGTGAGTGGTCTGCCTCTCCTGGGGCGGTGATGATGATGTCAGGTTCTCAGGTCAGGTCTGTAAAAGGACACTTCAATCTGTTTCAGATGAAATAAGACGCCGCCTGCGTTGCGAGTTCTCTGCAGTTAAATAAGAGGGGAAAAATGTACATCAGCACAGGAAGCTGGGGGTCAGGCTCGGGGATTTGGAATCCATCCTTTGGAGCAGAGTTCCACTCCCCGATGGCCAATTCGGTTCTTTAATGAAAGGCTAAGTAAACAAATCTCACCATAAATCACCGTACCCAGCCAGACTGGAAATATTTCATATGAGATGGGACTCATATGAGATGGGACTATGACAACCACTCTTATGAAAAGCACTGTATAAGAATTACAACAGTGGGATCTCTAGCAATGCTGAAAGCGGCAAGAGTGTGTAACTGGGGAAAAAATAAGTCGGGAGCCCTTCTGTGAATTTAACCTTTGACCTTGTGGCCTGGGAATCTAGGAGAAAAAAATCTGGACGCCATTTGCGTTTAATCAAAAGTCATGTAACTGGCTCAGAAAACAGGAGAAAAATATATACCAGGAGTCTCTGACCAAGACCTTTGACCTTCGACCTTTGACCTTTGTGACCTGAAGCCAGCAGGGTTTTGTGGGGCTGAGAAGATAATATTTGTGCCAGTTCCCCTGCTGTGCTGGCAGCCTTGAAGCTGCTAATCGAAAAAACGCCAGGCGCTTCTGTAGCTTTGGCCTTTGTCCCCGTAACCTGAATATCTGGGGAACAGCAGGGAGAGCACTATCATCAAGTTCCCTCAAAACCAATATAGTTAGGAAGACTGGAAATAAAGAAAAATCAGACAGGAGCTGCTGTAACCTTGCTGTAAAATGGATAGTGTTCTAAGGTCCTGTGAATAAAATGCTTGTGACCAATAACGGTTGGTGTCGGTTGGCGTCGGTGAGTAGAAATGGTTGCCGCTGACAGATGGTGGGATTGACCTGAAAAATGGACGCCATATAAAAATAAGTGCAGAACATAACTTCGCACTGCTGTATAGGAAACACCTGGGCTGAAACTATTTTTTTTTAAAGCCCTTGGAATCGATACCGAAGTTGAGGATCACAGACTGACTGAGATTTGAACCTGAAATTGGAATTCTTTCTGTCCAGCACCTGACCAATGCCAGAGGGGCACTGTTGTCTCACAAGTAGGAGGTCCTGGGTTCGAGTCCTGGAGTTTGCGTGTCCCACCTTTGTTTCCCGTAGGTGTCCTCCAGGTGCTCCGGTTGCCCCCCACAGCCGAAAACATGGCCCAGGGTCCAGAGACGAAAAAATTATCCTGCCTGGCTATTTTACATGCTCTTACAGAAATGTCATTTGTTACAAGGATGGACAGTCGGTGGATTTTACAATGGACTTTGGAGGTCAGACTCAAGAAAATGTCATTTACAGCACATATATATATATTCTCTTTCTATGGTCTCTTTCTCTGTCCACCTCTCTCTTTTTTCTCTGTGTCTCTCCTTCCTTTTTGCGGTCTTAACGGCTCTCCTCTTCAAGTGAACTTGGTAAAATTCTGGTGTAGTTACGGCTCAATCTTGGTCCAGAGGGAGCGCTCTCCCGCGGTTGGCTAAATGGCCAGCCTGCTCTTTTCACCTTTTAGCCCAGTGCCATCTCTCCTCCTCTCTCCATCACTCTCCCAGCAGGTGTACCTCTCAATCTGCGGGTCCTTTTGTTGCCTTCCTGGAAAAAAAAAAAACCAAGTTCGGCCCCATGGCCTGAATAAACCCCATCATCACGAAATAACTTCCAAAAAGAAAATTGTTGAGAGAGACATCCGTGCTTTGGCTTTTCTTACTACATATCATGTAAGAAAAAGTTCCTGCTTGGGTGGGTTTTCTGAGAGAGAGTTTTTTAAACTCCCCAGTTTTTTTGATAAAATGTGCTTAAGAACAATTTTCGGTAAGGTTTTTACTTTTCAGCTTTGGCTGTCTGAACCCTTTCTCTCTTCTGCCCACAGTCCAGGAGCAGGTATGAGAAATGGGACCTGGTTATTTTGCCTTTTTTTTTGTTGATGAGATTTTTAATGTCAGTCTCTTCTCTCTCCCCCTCTTCTGTAAGTGTATCTGCCTTACCCACTCATTTCTCCATTTACCTCCTCCCTCTCTCTCTTCCTCTGAGAGAAACACACTCTGATAAGAGGTTATGAGCAGTGACACTGATATCTGTTAATTGGTTGGTAACTGAAGGGGGAAGTACTGCCCCAGCAGTACACGGAACAAACTGTGGCTAGCTGCTCACTCTCCACACCTTCACTCCCCGGATGGCTGATTCATTGCATTACATTACATTACAGGCATTTAGCAGATGCTCTTATCCAGAGCGACTTACACAAGTTTTTACATAGCATTTGCATTGCATCTGTTTATGCAGCTGGATACATACTGAAGAAATACAGGTTAAGCACCTTGCTGAAGGGCACAATTCCCTGCCTGGAATTAAACCTGTGACCTCTCGGCTCCTTACCCATTATACTACACTGCTGCCAATTCAGTGGAACATTATTGATTCAGTTCAGGGTCCTACTGAGTCTTTTGGTCGTGTTGACCAGATGGTGGAGGGATGGGGCAACTTATTTTCAATCACGGTTTTTTTTTTAAACAAGAGCGTGGAATTACGGAAACGTGTTTCGGTAACCGTACTTCTTTTGATGTACCTTTCCAAAATAGCATAACTTCTTTTTGTCCATTGAGACTATTATTCCCCGCGTCAGTGTTTGTTTGTTTACCAGCTGGTAGTTTGGCGCGGTGATGTGTAACGGATACGTGTCTCTGTTGTTTCAGCGTTGTGTTTCATGTCTGTGACACCAGGTGTCAGGACCAGATTTCAGACGGCATGCATACAGGTCTGAGCTCCTGTTTCAGTCATGCCCCACTCTTGGCTTGACATAAAAGTATCAAGACATTTTAATATAATGTATCTGCCTGTGTGTGTGTGTGTGTGTGTGTGTGTGCATGTGTGCGTGTGTGTGTGTGTGCGCAGTGCGCACCATGGTGTAGTTTTCCATGATTTCCTTGTTTGAAGTGGGTAAAGCCCATATTGCTGATGAGTCAAGTGCCTTTATGACATCATTGCCAACTAGCCCTGTCAGAACTGTAGCGCTGTCAGAACACGCCCGTGTTCCAATCCCATCCCCTCAATAGATCTGTTCCCCTCAGTCCCCTCAGTGTGAGTCTGCAGTGTGGGTCTGGAGGGCTGGTACTGAGGAACCAAACACGAGTGGTCCAGTCTACCAGGAAGTCAGTGCGCCACTCCAAACAGTGCATGTGATCAGACAGCTATGGGTTTGAGGGAAACTCCACAGCCACGCAGGGCTGACTGGTATTTCAGTCGCAAATCATCTCTCTCTCTCTCTCTCTCTCTCTCTCTCTCTCTCTCTCTCTCTCTCTCTTTCTCTCAAGGCGGACGGGCTGAATGTACTGCTTTTCATTCCCACACTATTTTATTATTATTATTATTATTATTATTATTATTATTATTATTATTATTATTCTTTATTATATTTTTTTTTAGGGAGGGGTTTTCGATTTGGCCATCATTTCTATTTTAAATGTGCGCTCTCAGATGAAAGTCGGTGGGGTGGGGGGGGATTGTGGGATACACAGCGGGGTAGCAGAGCTGGGATTTCTGTCCTCATTTATTTTTAAGCCCGGCTGCACCTTTGGGGATTTTGTGTGTTCGCATTGTGTGCGTTCAGCCTAGCGTTGCCCCGACTGCGGACAGTGAGGAGGAGTGTTCCACAGTTCTGCATGGTTTTTGGCCAAGGGAAACAGACCCCTGGCCAATGTACCGCCCCTACTGCTGCCCTTTGTTGATTTTTTATTCTCATGTTTTTCCTCCAAGAATTACTCGGAATGACCACAGCCTATTTTTTGGGTCTTCCCCTTGAAGTATCGTGGACTCGGCCCCTTTTGGGAACGCAGTTGAAATTGATGGCACACAGCAGTCCTTTGGGGGACGCGTAAAGCGGACATGTTCGTTCACTCAAATGCTCGTTCAGCGCGTTAGAATTTTATGGCTGACCCATTTGGTCAAATCATATTTCCTTTGCATTGCTTTTCCATGTTTTGGAATTCTGCGTCAAATAGTGTTTTTTAAGGCAGTGAGGTACTCATGTAGCCCCTTCCTGTGCACTGCACTCCCTTTTTTGTGATTAACTTTTTTATTCGCTTTTCCAATAAATGAAAAACACGATGACATTCTGCGGTACCGTATAATGTCATTGTCCCGTGCTCCAGACTAAAAACTAGAGGTGACAGATCCTTCTCTGTGAGGGCTCCCCAGCCCTGGAATTCACTGCCTGTTAAAATTCTAAAGGCAGAGACAGTTAGTCCCTTTAAAAACACATTTTTTTAGATTGGCCTTTGGGTGAATTATTTGATCATTTTATGTTATTATAATTTCATATTGTGTTTTTTCAGTGTTCTCTTATGCTTTTCATGCATACATGTGTACGTACGTATGAATTCACATGGAACAAAAAACACTATCTGCAACATAATGAAATCAAGTAGAACTGATGTAAATACTATGCAGTGCACTCCTGCAAAAAAAAATAAAAACACTGCAGTGTTTTTAAGACTTAAGGAGTCTGAAAGGGGAGACAAAAATCAGATTATTGACTTTATGCTTGTGGGTGCATGAAGAATTCTGCCTATCCTACCACAGTGTGAAAGCTGGCATCTGGAAAGGTTTAAATAAACTTAAATAAACAGACTGTTTCAGCTTCAGAGAGACTTCCCAGTAGTGATGGGTGAGACCACAAGCTACGTAAACACTGCAGGCATGAACACCTTTGGAGTCTAAACAGCACGAGCAAGATCTATTAATATTACCACGTTAATTAGGACAACTATTGGACAGATCCAGTGCCAGTGTGTATAGTCTGCCATGTATGTGTATTGCCTTTTCATTAAAAAGTAATTTCCTTTCCTTTAAGATATACTGTTCTATCAGATAATAGTTAAGCCAAGGTGTCTGTGAACACTGATAAAATTCCATTAACATGACGAATCCACATGTTTGGGTTTCACTGAAGTCCAAACATTCACTGGATATTTCCATTTCAGGATGAACCTTGAATGCCCCCAGAATGACATCGTTTTCTAGAAAGAACAGAGACTCACAGGAAATGACTAAATGAATATTTTGACCATCAAGAAATGTCATTCTAAGGGACAGACCAGCGCTAAATGACAAAGCTGCCCCAGCACCAAGGCACAGACAAACAGGCCTACTGAGAATCCAACAAATGGACAAAAAAGACAATCCCCCCTATTGAGACGCAAAATAAAGTGCAGCTGTCAGCTCAGCAAGTGCTAAGACGGTAAATAAATTGATTTTACAGATATCGTGATGGATTTCTTGGGTCAGACGTCTTTGGATCGGATCACATGTATAATTTTGGCAGACTTATGTAGTAGTTACGGAGATCTCTGCTGGAGTTGTCTGCATTATCCTAGCAGCTGGCCATAGTTTTACCTTGTAAGTAAGCGTAACTGTAGCACACACTTGTAACACAGGTCTGTAAGTCCACTGGTGTTGTTCAGTGTAAGGAGAGAAAGGGCTTGTTTTGTGCAGAAGCTTTATCCTCTCTAATAATAATTCTTCTTCACTCGTATTTTCATCCGTCCATCCATCCCTTATCTATACCCACCTCTTCCTGGTCAGGGTCACGGGAGGTGATAGAGCCTATCCCAGCATGCATTGGGCGAGAGGCAGGACTACGCCCTGGTCAGTTTGCCAGTCCGTCGCAGGGCACACACACACACACCATTCAGTCACACGCTCATGTGATGCCCTGCAGGGAAAATGGCTCTGCGAGGGTTCCCCAGCCTCATTTTGCGGTATAAAAGCGTCTTTGAAAGCGCTGGGCTTTTAACGAGGGGCCGGCTGAGATAGGGGTGCGTTCGAACCCAGCACACGGTCCCATTACATCGCCGGAGAAAGACTGTGAGATACCAGAGACAGGAATATGAGCTGTGTTTGGGGAAGAGGAGGTTGAGTGCTACCCCCCCCTCCCCTCCCCCCCACCCCCTTTCCCCCACCGCCCACCCTGTCTTTTCACAGTCCCTCACTGACACCACGGGAGGAAGGAGGACTCTGAAACATAAAAGGCCGGGGAGCTTCAACTTTCGGCCTTGAATCCACGCACAGGAAATGGCCGCCGCTCTCCCAGCTCCCTCATTAGCCTTTTTCATTCTGTGGCCCCCGGGCCCCAGCCGCGTGTCAAAGAGTCCGACCGCCGCGGAGATTCCCGCCTTTCTCCGCGCTCTCTGGCCCGTCGGTGAGTCTGACGGGCCCGCCAATCTGACGGAGAACTGGCGAAGGCAAGCGAGTGGGCGTAAAAAAAAAGAGAAGGAAGACAGGAGAGGTTACGGATTAAAGACACGTCGGGCTGACGGTCCGCTGGGTCGCTGCTGAGTTCAGGCTTTTTGGCTGGCGTTTCTCCCGTTGGGAAATGTAGTCAAAAATGTGCGTGCAAGCTTGTTCCAGATAATAACAGTCAAATTATTTGCACGGGTTGATAGGATAATATGTCAAGCTGTTGCAAAGCTCCAGTTTTCCAGGAATGGGAGCATTAGGCAGTTTAAACCAATAGAACGGATTAAAACCGGCAGGAAGAAGAAGCTGAATTTCAAGAGGGCCCTCACATGTGCCATGGAAATGGGGGGATAGCAGATTTTCCTCAAGTGTTGAGTGAGGGAGGGAGGCAGAAAGAGAGAGAGACAGAGAGTGCGTGAGAGAGAGAAAGAGAGAGAGAGAGAGAGACAGAAAGTGCGTGTGAGAGAGAGAGAAAGAGAGAGAGAGAGAGAGAGATGCTTTGCATCTGAAATACCAGTCAGCCCTGTGTGACCCGTGGCCCACTGTACTCAAAACCGCTGAGTTCAGCATAACCTGCAGTAATGAACCTCCTCTCCCCGCCGGAAGGGTTTGTAAACGGGAAGGAGGGCAAGTCTGACTGAACGATTAGCGCAGTGCCTTTGACCCCTGTGTCAGAAGCGAGAGCTGTCTCAATAGGGTGAGGGTTTACTAACGGGGTGTGGCTAATTGACCGCTTCTGTGAACAAGCAGTGCAGGGAGGGGATGGTGGGCGAGTGGGCGGGTGGGGGGGGGGGTGGCGGGGGGAGGCAGGGGTTTAGGGGTTTGGCGGGGTGAGAGGTAGTTAGTGGGAGACGGCTTCTGAGCACAGATACTGTAAGTGCAGCAGAGTGGAACATCCGGCACTAGAGCAAGTAACCACACTGGGGGGGGGGGGGGCACTGAGATGTAAAACTAATACCACCTTCTCATTCATGGGCAGACTCCAAGCTGAAGCATACTGAAAGTGGCAGTCTTCTGATTTTCTGTGGTCAAATTGCAGCAAAGCTGCTTTGTCTTTGTTCTTTTGCTGTGTTTGGAGGCGTGTGCTGCTCTGTGTACGTTGGGAACGCAGTTTTGACAAGGGTTTGAGGAAAGCAGAGGATCTCTGACTCATCCATTTTTTTTTTGCGGCTGTTTTTCTGAATTAACTGCGCTGAATTACTCTGGCTGCGAGCCAAGGCGACGTCTGGAGTCCGCCAGGAGAGGGGCTGCTCGCTCTCTCGCTCGCTCTCTCGCGCTCGCAATCTCGCCATGTAGCTGGCCCCGGTTGCCATGGCGAGCGGAGTGTCTCCCTTGCCCGTAATTCCACCGCGGAATGCAGCGAGTCCTGAATGAGCTCCCCTTTCAGGGACAGACAGAGCCGCTGGCCAATAAGCACGGCGAATGAGATGGGACAGCTTAGCCAAGCGTGTGAGCTTAATGAGAAGTGTTTTGGGGGCGGGCTGAAGTTTAGCAGTGACTGTATCTGCGGTTAAAAGGCTGGTGTCTGGGGATCTGTGTGTGTTCAATGAAGCCGCACAGTCAACATGTTCATTTGGCCCGGAAAGCTACATGTTTGTCTCTTCGAATAGACCGGTGACGAAAGCCAGACCTATACTTGTAATGTTAAATTGATGATCCTGTACTACAGCCATGTATGAAAAGTCAAGTTCTTGCATTTAGCCTATGAGTTTCATTTGAGTATTACATTCAGTATAATAGCATTATGGCTCTTCTTCTTCTTTTTCTTCTTCTACTCCTTCTCCTTCCTCAACAGAAATAGGTTTTGCTAATGTGATCCATCTTTTGCTAACATCAGAGTCTGAAAAATTAGTGAAAGGTGTCACTGGCTCTACAACCCCTAATTTGGTCCCTTGAAGTCTTGACGCAGGCAGACTATTTTAAGTCCATTTGCGCAAACATTTGTCAGAAGTCATACCTGTGACCTTTAGGTTACAAGACCAGCTCCTCGCCAATTAAACTACGCTGCTGCCTCGTTTGTCTCCCCTGCACTCTTCATGGAATTTGAAAGACTTTCTAAGGAATAACCCCCCCCCCCCACCCCCGCCAAACAGCCTTGGAAAATTTGACTTTGTTGTTGAAGGCTGTCAGAAGGATCTGCTCTCATCCTACATGCCTTTTAGCTTCAACGGATAAGCAACCGTAGTTGTGATCGGTCAACTGCTACACTTTCCTACACTTTCCTCATTTCTGTTCAGATAAGCCCCCCCCCCCTTATTTTTGCAAGGGAATCGTACATTTACCTCCTTTTCCGAGCCGTCAAGCACCTGTACAAAGAAGATTATCGGGGGGGAAATGAAGCGGAGAGATGCGGCCCGGATAACTCTCATGAGCACGCTTAACACTCAGCAGGGGAGCCAAGAAAAACTCAGCTGTCATCTCTCTGGGATTCTAAGCTAGAAAAAAAAAATCCTAATTTTCTGGAATTTTCCTCTGGCATACAGCTTGAAATAATAATGTGGACAAGGATAGATGTGTTTCCTGGATCCACATGTGCTTTCATGATTCAAACAATATGTTCAGTTTTCTGACACCTAACGTGACAGTTCATAAAATATCATCACGGTTACTCCCTGTTTTTCGTAGAAAGCAACGCTGGCTAGCACGTTAGCAGGTTAGCAGCTATGCCTAGCCTTTCGGAAAAAAAGTTTGAAGGCTTCTCTTCACAATTTGCATAATCAGGCATAGCATGGCTGAAATTGTACCTGTGATGATGTAAATAGTCATAATATGACCCACCTCTTGTTGAAAAGGTATAAAAATGCACTTGGGTGCGCAAATGTTTGACGTGTGAATGTGAGGCGTGTGTGCGATAAAGACGTGGTACGTATGTGTGCAATGCCCAGGTTTATCCATGACGTGCGTTTTTCAGATCTTCGTTTCCAAGTCCGTAATCCTGAGCTAAAGCCGAAATTGGTTCCGTTTTCAGATTCCTTTTGGGAAAGGAAATGCCTTTATTGTCTGAACTCACAGAAATGCAGTCTAATCTGTCCAATTCCGGTGCTTCCGGTGTCAATATTGTCACGCAGTCCTGGAACCAGAATGGAACTTCACTCCCCAGAAATCAATCTCCTTCAATTACTGAGCTGTCTGTACAAACACTATAAGTGATCCAGATGCACATTCCAGGTGTGGGGCTGTATTGCGGTCGAATGTATGAACTGCAGGTGTGTGATGTTGTTTTTGACTCCGCCCCCCCTACTTCCCGTCCCCCCCCCACAGAGGATGGGAGCCCTGGGCGGCAGCACCACAGAGAGAGACGCAACGCCCTCACCGCCGCCGCCGCCGCCAACTTCGGCAAACCGTGCCAGGAACCGGCCACCGCTGCCACCGAGGAGCGCCCCCAGCTGGTGAAGACGGAAGCGCACGCCTCACTGCCTCATGTGGCTGACTACGCCCTGCCCTGCCGCGGGATGCTCTTCCCCGTGGACCCCCGGAACGGGTACCTGGATGCCCAGTACTGTGAGTCACCATCAGTGATCGCTGGAGACTTTGCTTGGTTAGAAATTACTTGGTTATTATAAGTATGAGTGAGAATAACCAATCACAGGGCTACTACCTGGCTACAGTGCAAAAATAACTAATCACAGAGTTTCTTCTTGACTGTAATGCAAAATTAACCAATCACGGGGCTACTTCCTGGCTGTAATGCAAAAGAAAACCAATCGCAGGGCTACTTCAAAATTTGTAGGGTTTTGTATAGTGTAGGTGCTGCTCAATGAAATGACAGCGTGGAAATAGTTTCACACACGCCTTAGCTTTAGTTGGGGACTAGTCTACGTAATGTGGACACATTCAGAGAAAGGAGAAAGGAATGGCTATAAAGAAGGTGCTTCTTGGTTCTATTAAAAGAGAATTAAAGGGAATTCTCCCACAGAGGCAGTTTGAGGCCTTGTGTTTCTGAACTCTCCATGCTGGCCAGTAGGGTCAAAGGTCAGATTTGAGTTTATTTTGTTGAAATTTGAGAAGGCTTCTCTGTCTTTCATTAACCATCTAGTGGGCGTAGGAGACACTTCCTCTCGTTCCCCTCATCTTCATGCCCCCGGGGGGTTATGTGAATAGCTATTTATGGGGGAACATCTGTAAATGCCCTGCAACGTGCTCTTGTTTATATGGTTGTTTTTGGGAGAGAAAGACATGCAAACAGCCCTTTCCCCCTCCTCCGTACGCACACCCTTTACAGGAAACTGCAGGAATGGTGCAGTGTGATCTTGCCCGGAGGGACCGACTTGTCAAACCTTCGAGCCCTCTGCTTCATTTACTGTTTTATATCCCTCTGTTTGTGGAAGAGGAGTGTGTGAACACAGTTTCCTGGATGGCCTGGAGTTAAGAAAATAAAAAATAAAAAAAAGGAAAAGGGACTTTTACGGGCTGGTGTAGCAGGTGTTACAAAAAATAAAATAAATGCACAGACTGCCAGGTGCCCTGTGGTCTGGTATTGACTCCTGGTTGTGCAGATGGCAGTGCCCTTAGCCTGGCACTCACTGGGTCCTGGCACAAGAGTCACTCCTCTTACAGGTTAGGCAGCTGCAATCAGCCATACACCAGAAGTGTACTCATCCGATACAGTGACTGTGTAGCTTACAGCTAGCGGCGTGCCTTGGACCACCTAGCTTAGCTAGCGGCGTGCCTTGGACCACCTAGCTTAGCTAGCAGCGTGCCTTGGACCACCTTGGTTAGCTAGCAGAGTTACTTGGACTGTGTAGCTCAGCTAGCAGAGTTCCTCGGACTGTGTAGCTCAGCTAGCAGCTAGCCTTGGACTGTGTAGCTCAGCTAGCAGCTTGCCTTGGACTGTGCAGCTCGGCTAACAGAATACCTTGCCAGGGCTCTACTAGATGAGGACGGTCCTGAAAAATACGATTGGAACTCCAAAAATGTTAGACATAAAAAACAAATTGCGGGTTTAAAATCGGCTTTAAAAAAAAAAAAACACCCCCTAAAACACAATTAGCCTGCGCTGTGAGCTACGCTCCTCTTCCTTGTCAGCGGCAGTATTTCGTCCACATTCCACAAATCCGCGCGCGCTCCGAATTTCCCCTCTGCCTGTGGTGAGTGCCGAGCAAACGACTGACCTTGAGGCTAAGATAATATCCGAGTCCAGGAATCCAGCGTCCGCTGTTTCTTTAAATCACTCGAAGTGTAAGACCCTCAGGGGCGGGGGGGGGGGCAACATATTTGACCAGATGGGAGTCAAGTATGTCCAGAGGGCCATTTTCTTCTCTTTTTTCTGTGATTTTTTGGGATTAATGGAGAGGTCTGTAGTCCCGACTCACTTGGTGGCACGTAAATGATGGTTATACATGGACAGGTTTGTCTCTCTCTTAACTTGCAGTAGGGTTGTGTTTGGTAGCAGTGCATGTGTATGCTGGTGGCTAGTGTGGTCCCAGTGAGCAGAAGCCAGAATCTAGACGTCTAGAGGGGTGGAAATCTAGCTTGAGACACATTTTGACAGAAACGGACTAGGTTAACACCAGTGTAGCTCAGGTTTTACCTGGATACAGCATGGCTACATCCTAGTCAGCCAGAAAACTTTTGCTTTTCAACCAAATGGAGCCGGGTTTTCACTTGATGGTCAAGGTGGCGTTTCACCAACTTTTCAATTCAAGCCTAAAGACGATTCAGCCTTTCAGGTCAAGCTAGTCCTTACGTTCATTGTGCGAAGCAGATCTTGATTTGTGGACCGCAGAATAGCATGTTGAGATTTCTTTGTTCCTCTTCACTAATTTCTCTCAGTTTTATTTTGAACTTTTTTTTTCAAAGTAAAAAATGTATGAAAGTATGAGAGTGTGATTAAACTTTAGCCAGCTGGCAGGTCACTCGGCAGACAGCGAGGAGTAACAAGGCTACTCACAAACAGCTTGAATTCAACGTGCTTTTCTGCTTTAATTATATTTTCGATTATTCTCCTTGCTGTTTCCCACACTTATTGGTTGTCGTAATTCACTCTGAGCAAAGCTTTTTCAATGCTGCAATCAAGAACACTTAGCATGTGCTTGCCTGTTGTACAACAGCCCCTTCACAGCAAGCGCATTTGAGTAATTTATGTAGACGTAATTAGGCTAACAAGCACACAACATTCTGGCCCTGCAATTAAGTGAAATGTTCCAAAGTCACCAGAAGCTCCCACTGTGATTCCCAAAGCATCTACTAAACACGTCATTTACACATTAAGGTAGCTTAGGTCAGCATAAACAAACTCCAGCCTGGGTTCAAGGGTACTTCTTATAGTCTGAGTAAGACTTTCATTGTGGATCGGTAAAAGACAATAAGTTATACGTTTATTGACGTAATGACTACGTAAATTGATGCCGACCACTCGACCCATCAAGATTTGCTGTCTTTGATTTTAGCATTCCACTAATTAATCCCTGTAATCGTATCCGTTTTTTGCTGCAACGATTTTGACAATGAATAGTTGTAATTGAACTCCATACCGTTTTCAAACAAAACACTGCATGCTTTGAACTTAAAAGTGAGTACGTTTTAAACGGAGAAAGTCTTTTAGGAGTCTGTATATGTCCCCCTTGTAAAGTCCAGATGTTCAGGAAACGTAAAACAGCGCGGGTCTGTAAATCATCTCCCTGGCTTTGCCTTCAAGCTCCGGGCTTTTCACATCTTGTTTAGCAACGCGGGCTCGCGGGCCGGGTCAGTCGTCCGCCCTGTGTCGTCGCGCGTTCTGTGCCCCGCAAGGATCTCGAAAGCAGCGGTTTGGGCGAAAGGAAAAAAAAGCCCTTTCAGACGAGACGTCTGCCTGTCAGGTCCGTTTCCTAAGCGACTCGTTTTTCACCCAGCAGAATATCGTCTGTTGCAGTGAGGTCATGGAGAACGGCAACATCGTCGGGGCGCTTTTACAACACGTCCTTCTTTTTTTTTTTATCGGCCTCAAACCTTCAGGTACGTTGGAAGAAAAGCGCAAGAGCGCCGTGTTTCGATGACCTAAAAAACTGTGAGGTGAAAATAAATATATTATTTGGACAGTTGAGATACGCCAGTGTGCTTTAGGGTGACACCCAATTTTTTTTTCTGAGTGTACCCTTGTGGAGAAACAGATTTTTTCTCGGTTCTAATTTAAATTCAGTGTAAAAGTGCACGGTGCTTCCCTAATTTTTCCTTATTACAGCCCTGCTCGTTCCCAGCCGAGCCACACCAGACTTAGTTTTCCGTTTGAGGTTTGGCCCGGGTCGAGTCTGGCCTGGAGTGGACATCTTCCCGCTCATTCCTGCATGGCCCAGTAAATGCATGTCCATGTCAGGAATGGTTTGTGGAAACGTGACTTCTCCTTTTTTTTGGTTTTGAGAAACTACCAGCGTACCCTTTAAGTTTACCAGGGAGGAAAGGAAGCAGAGAAAGAGGGTTTGAGGGGAGGGATCCATTTTGGCTGTGCGCTGCGAGTGTCTGATGGACGCTCGTCGGCCGAGACCGACACGCAGGCAAGACAAACCAGATTTTGGTCCCTCATCTGTTTTTGGGGGAAGGGGTGAGAACTGTGTGATGAGTGGAGTTCACTAGTAATTTGACAAGCCTGAAAAAAAAGGGATTTGTTTTTAAAAGGGGGAATGGAGAATAGAGTTGTCTTTACAATCTGTGAAGGCAAGGCTTTAAAATACATTAAAAAAAACATGTCATAGGAGGAAAGAAAGATGTGAGCCAGCCGCTGGCTTTTGAATGAGAGCTGAGTGAGTCTTCCCAGCAGCCCCACCTCCACCCCCCCCCCCCCCCCCCCGACTCTGTTTAACTTCCTCTGAGTGACAGCGGTTTTCCTTCTCTGCACTGGAAGCGCCCCGTGTGTTTGAAATGGGTGCCAGAGCGTGTTTACATTGGGGCTGCTAAGGTAAACTGCCGTACGAGTCAAATAAGCACTTGTCAACAGCAGGGGAGCGGGTGGGAGTATGGGAAGCCAGAGGTGGAGGCAGTAAAGGATTCTGGGTATAAAAAAAATAAATCCAACTTGAGGAAGAACTGGAGTTGGAGGAGGGTCTCTGCTCGTGCAGGGGCATCTTCAGCTTGGCCGTCTGACAAATGCAACTTGAGATCGTTTCTGTCTTCATCCACTTGCTTATTGCTGTTCTGGTATTCTCAGGTTCAGTGTAAGCTGTCAGGGAAGAGACTTCATGGCTGCCATCTTAAATTCTGTCGGTCTTCAAGGGAGCGTTTGTGTGACTCGCGATAATCAAACCCAAGACAAACAGAAACTCAGCGCTTACTTTAAGCTCAGCAATATTTCAGCATTGTACAGTGCATTAAAAGGAAAGCGAGACTCAATGATATTTTTTTGTATTTTCCGATTCGGTCTGACTGCCTTGTGTCATGCCTACTCCTCTTGATTGAAGGTGACTCCAGCTGTATTCCCTCATGCTAATGTTTACAGAGCTTTGTCCTCTTTGATGTGCAGCACATCCAGAGAAGCACACTTGGAGTGAGCCCAGATGACAAATTGCAAAGTGAAAAAAGCGAACAGGGCGTAACGTACGGTAAGACGGCTGTGTTTTCTTGGGCAACGGGGTCTGTGTTTGGCCCCTGGTGTAGAACCCCGGGCTCGGAGACAGACCGAAGTAGAAACAGCTTTTCGGGGGGAACCTCTCCCTCTGGCGACCCTCGAACGGCTGGCACTCGCGACCCCGTCGGTTTACGCTCAAAAAGGCAGCGTTAACCCCGCCCCCATGCAGACGCCTGTCCAATAGCAGGAGTCTCTGAGCTGCCCGTTTCGTGATTGACACGTGTCGGGGTGCGTGGAGGTTCAGTCTGGTAGCCCCCCTGAGATGCAGTGTCATGGTTTGTCCTTACAGCTCACACTTTAAAAATGACTGAGACTCATCAAATGAAGACATGACTGTCTTGGCAGCCTAAAATGTGTTTTATTATGGGGAATGAGAAAATAAACAACTTTTATTATTATTGTTAGTGATGCTCATGGCTCCTTTTATGGTGCTGGGAAACTGGGATCACCGATAGCAATCCCCTGGCCTTGCAGCTGGCTGAGCCTGTGCATCTGTCCTCTCTTACGCTGTGTTTGTGTCTGATATCATTTGACCCCCCAACTCTCCTCCTCTCTCTCTGCTTCTCTCTCTCCTCCTCCTCCTCTCTCCTTCTCTCTCTCCTCCTCCTCTCTCTCCGTCTCCAGCCACGCCTGCCTTCTTCCCGCCGTTCCAGCCGCCGGTGCCCATCGATGACCGGCACGCTCAGGGGCGCTACGTCTACGAGCCGCCGCTGCACATGTGAGTACCGCGAGAAACGTAGGCCTGGAGCAGACATCCCTATACCGCCATTTTGGGACGAGTGTTAAGGGTGTTTCTGTACCTGTGTGCGGATGCATAGTTAGTCTTGCAGGAAATGTTAACTTTGAAAATGCCCCTTTGCTCTGGTTGGCAGCTCATGCTGGTGAGTTCTTAACCTCAGAACCGACGGGTGAACTGGACCTTAATGCTCTATGATGTCTTTACCCTCCGTGTGACCTTTGCTCTGTGATGTCACAACCTCAGCAAACAAATGTAGCTGATAGGTCAATCTGGCATGTCTGCCCTCTTTGACCCCCATTCCATGCTCTGGAGACCTGAAGAGGCCTCTGGTCTCTGAAGAGGCCTCTGGTCTCTTCATAGGAAGCTAGGAGTGTGAATGCATGTTTGCAGGGTTATGGTTAGTTTCTCAGAAGGTCTTCGATTAGCAGTCTGATAGAATTGGTGTACCGCAAGTAGATTTAATTTCAAAAGGAATCCATTTAAAGTTCTTGTGTCGTAGTGTATATTTTAAAAAAAATATCACAGTGCAAATTGTAACAGATAATATTAGATGAATCCATGCAGTTTTATTGACACTCACCCTGATATTTTATCCATCTCACTTTCCATATTGGTGGTTAGTGGTTCAAGTTTGGCATGTAGTATGCGTGTCCTCTAGCATAGCTGAGCACATCTAAAGTCAAAACCCTGAAAAGACGACTCTCTAAACAAAGCCCTTTACGTTCTTTGTGAGGGCATGGAAAGGCTTGACATTTTTCAGCTTTAAACTTTAAACAAAACGAAAAAGAAGTAAAGTTCATCTAAGGACTCTGCCGTCCTTTTTTGGGACCGGTGAGCGATATTTATGTTTCCTGCTTTCTTAACTGGGGCTGACTCAGTCTGTAGCGCCGGTCCTCCCCGTGTCTAATAATGAGCGTTGGCCTTTGGCAGAGCGCATGAACTCGGACGCTTTCTTCGTCCCCTTTCTGGAAAGCTCTCCAAACGCAGGTCGCCGAGCTCTCGAACGAGCTGCTTCCTGCTCGTAAAAAAAAAAGCAGGATTTTACCCCCGCCCTTCGTCCCTGCTGCGTTTAATCTCTTAATGCTTTTCTCTTCCTGTATTGGTCTCTCGGCTGTCTGACGGCAGGCGCTGAGAACCACGCCGTCTGTCAGCGTCTGTTCTTTAAACACGACGCTTCCTTTTTTCGTCTGCGGCGCTGATGATGTCATCAGCCGCCCGAACGAAAGGTTCCGTCCCGCCGGTTTGCCCTGTGAACCCAGCGGAACGTCGCCTCGTTTTTTGTTTTCTCTCGCGGTGAGCTTCGGCAACCTTATCAGCACCACGGCGACTTCCCCGCCGTGCGTTTGGGTACAAGACCGAATCCTTTTAAAAATAATTTCATTCAATTTGTTTAAGGGAAAACAAGCATTAATTCCCACCCCGTCATAGCCAAGTTCATGATTTGGTTGGAGGGAGTGGAGATGAACTGCCTCAAATTCAAGGCCTAGTTCTTCTTTTTTGGAAGTCAGTTAGTTCCCTAACTGTTAGTCGGGAAATGCGAACAGGTCGCGAGTCTCGTGGTAAATTGTACAGAATTGTGATGCATGCACGGATTGTGTACAGCGCTCGTGAACAGCTGTCCCATCAGTGAGCTCGTTAATTAGGGCTGTAAGCACCTTCCCTCGTTAGGAGCTCTTAAAGGTAGCCAACACGCAATTACACTCTGATCCTGTAGCATCGTGCACTAGTGTCCTCAACTTTCAAAAGCTTCAGGGCTGATGTGTCTGTATACAGGCCTACTGCTGTTTTGCCAGGTTTCTAGTGCAACGGTGTTCTTCCATCACTGACTGTCTCTAGCCTGGCATGATTTTTTTTAAAAAAGAAGATGCTGGGGTGAGTTGGGGGGCATTTTAAGAAAACAGCTTCTGTTTATAACTGGCAAATTACTATCAGCATCCCAGGATATATCTCTCCATCATTAGCCTGTGTTTATAGGCAGCTAGCGGTTACCTTTCTCTTTAAAAAGTGAGCAGTGATTGAAAGCTGGCCCTACAGTAGCACCATGCCCCTGAGGTAGGCGTTAAATCTTAATGGCACAACAGTGGCAATATTATTTTATACTTTCACTGCACCTTATTGGCATGCAAACAGTATATTTTACAGGAAATGGTAATGCAGCCGTAAAATATACTGCTTAGTTTTATAATTTTAAAATATACATTCTACATTCTGTTATGAATAGCTAAACAAGGGTACCTCTGTCCAGTGTAGCATAACGTTAAGCGTTTCTACGTACACCCAATTAAACCTTTTTTGGAGGATGCCTAAGCAGAGCTGCCAAGTCGTAGCTCTCGACTAAGTTAGAAACGCAGACCCACGTAACATGCAGTCTGTTCACGTAAAGCAGAATACAGTTTTATGATGTGTCTGCTGAATTCGCTGATCTGTCATTCCGGTCAGGGATCTGTCTCTTTCTGTTCCACGCGACGGCTACGGCAAACAGCACCGGAAGACTTTTCCAGAAAGCGCAAAAAGGAATCATGTGAATGAAAACAATGAAAAATGGAACCCGTTTAAAAAAAAAAAAAAAGCACCGCAGTCAGAATGGAGGAATGACACGTCGCCGTGACCACGGCGCTAACGGCGGCGTTCCGTGCGCTGCTTAATTGTGAGAAGATGTGAGGGCCCTCTGAGATAGACGACGGGACGTCCCGCAGGCCGGCACCGCGGAGCCGCGGCCAAATGTGCAGTTTCCATTACTCTGCCTTGGCCCCGACCCCCCCCCCCCCGCCCCCCCGGCCCCCCCGGCCCCCCGCGCTTCACCGGGGAGGCCGGTTAGAGCGCGTCGGAGTCAGAGAGCGGCCTCGTAAATCCTCCCCCGAGCACCCTCGCCAAAAACCTTTCTTTACTCTTCCTCTTTTTTTCCCCCCCTGTTTTAATAGTTCCCTTCATATTTCGGTCTTTCTTTCCTCTCGCTTCTTGCTTTCTGTTATCGTTCTCTCCCCCCGCCACCCCCTGCCCCCCCGTGTGAGTGTGTGTGTGTGCGTGTGCATGTCTGTGAATTTGTGTGTGTATGTGTGTGTGCCTGCGTGTCTGTGTGTGTCTGTATGTGTGTGTGTGTGTGTGTGTGAGAAAGAGTGTGTCTGTGCGTGTCTATATGTGTGTGTGTGTGTGTGAGAGAGAGTGTGTCTGTGCGTGTCTATATGTGTGTGTGTGTGTGTGTGAGAGAGAGTGTGTCTGTGTGTGTCTGCATGTTTGAGTGTGTGAGAGAGAGAGTGTGTGTGTGGGCGTCTGTGTGTGTCTGTATGTTTGAGTGTGTGTGAGAGAGAGAGTGTGTGTGTGTGTGTCTGTGTGTGTCTGTATGTGTGTGTGTGTGAGTTTGTGTGGGTGTGTCTATGTGTGTGTGTGTACGAGTGTGTGTATGTGTGTGTGTGTGAGTTTGTGTGGGTGTGTCTGTGTGTGTGTATGAGTGTGTGTGTGTGTGTGTGTCTGTGTGTGTCTGTATGTGTGTGTGTGTAAGTTTGTGTGGGTGTGTCTATGTGTGTGTGTGTACGAGTGTGTGTGTGGGTGTGTCTATGTGTGTATGTGTACGAGTGTGTGTGTGGGTGTGTCTATGTGTGTGTGTGTACGAGTGTGTGTGTGTGTGTGCTTGAACGCGCTCACTCTCAGGAGGGCCAGCTGGGTGATTTTGTCAGCAGTGTAGTTGTACAGATGCTACAACTGCCGCATGTGGCTTGACATTGGTTGGCATTGCCTTGCAGTATCGCGCTGTCGTATCACATCCTGAAGGCTGTCCGTCACACGAGGAGTATTAAGACTAGCCGTTACTGAACGCTTTCTGGTTCAGTCCATGGACTGGTTCTGATCCAAGGAGGCGTCATGTTATGCTCAAGAGCTGTCCAGAAGGATAGGCTGGACTTTTATATTACCCACTTGTCACAAGTGAGAGTCTGCAAAATATATCACTGTTGAGAATTAGTACTTCATCTGTTTATGATGACAGAGAGGAATTGGACATCATACCTCTGTTGAGTGCTAGTGTTTGTATCTGTATCGGTTTATGGAAAATTGGAAGTCGTGGTGCTTTCATATTTTTATACAACATTCTGAAAAAGGTTGATTTACTCCTATATTGTTGGCTTGAATATAAATGTAATAAATATTCTCATATCTTTATAGATAATATCTATACTGGTTAGACACAGAGGTTTACGAATTACAAGATTCCTTTGACTCATTTTTCGCAGCAATTTCAATTAGCAAAACTTGCCCATTTGGGATAAGGGATGTATGCGATGTATATTTGGGATATTTTCAGCGTTGAAATTTAACCACTGATGCATTTTAAAATGAAGCAATCGTTAGCAGATAATGCTTGTTTCAAAAACACTTAATTGTCGCGCTCCACGGTGTCACACAAACTGCCCTAAAAGTGTCAGACAGCCTTGTGTGCCCTGCTCTTCCACCCCAAGGTGAGATGGCAGTGTGGTGTGATGGGTACGGAGCTGGTCGTTGTACCCTTGAGCAAGATGGTACTTAACCTGCATTGCTTGAGTACATATCCAGCTTTATAAATTGATGCAATGTATATGCTATGTAAAAAAGTTGTGTAAGTCGTCTTGGATAACAGTGTCTGCTAAGTGCCTGTAATGTAATGAAATGTAATGAGACCTATGGCAAGGATGAAACCTAATTGTATACAGAAGTTGAATTGATTTAGTGAAATACATGTATGGTTAAAAGCATCTGAACGTTGTCCTAATATGAGGTGGCTATATTCAGATAACTGGGAAGTGATTAAGAGTTTTGCATTTTATGGGAAAACATTTCTGTTGAACTCCATTGTTAAAAATGAGTTGACGTGACTGATTTCAAATGAGCTGAAAAGACCTATAATACCATTGAATTGTTGTTCTGCATCTGATGTGGAAGCACGCGACTGTGACATCTCACTGTGACGGTGCAACAATATGCATTAAACAATAATCAATAATCAATATTCAGCCTTAGAACATTTAGAGATTGATTTATTTCGCTCTGTTAATGTGGCCGAGGCTTCGGGTCGTTTGTTTCCCCAAAATTGTTGTAATTGAGTCATCTGAGTGGTCATCGCACTGCGATCTATTTATTGTTCTCGAGAGGCATTTGTTTGTACGTCCTGACAGACTAAAGCATAATGATATAAATTATAAGAAGTGTCTTTATTGGATCCACAAAGATGTTTATTGCTACAAGTCAGTCTTGGCCCGGTATCAAGTGGACTACGCTTTCATGTCCTTTTTAAACAAATGCAAGCCAGAAAAAGGCTAAGTAGTGTACCATTGACTCCATAGTGGCGCATGGCCTGGGACTGCCAACCAGCACTGAAAGAAAACCTAACAATTTACATGTGAGTCTGCCTGAGGCCAAACTAATCCAGCCCCCCCCCCCACTAGGGTGGTTTAATGTCCCCCGTTGATCGGAGTTTGGAAAGCCTCTCCTTCATTATTGCTGGTGGAGTGTGTTGTAAGGCCGAGGCCTTTTGTTTGCTCTCCACACATTCGCCGTGTGTTTGGGAGTTGGCGCGTCGACCCAGCAGCTGTTGACGCCATGACATCATCCACCTTCGGGCCGTTGGAATGGAAACATTCTGCAGTAAAAGCTGCGGGAGATTACCGAAAATGACTTAAATGCACGGTGTCAGACCGGTTATGGAGGGAAAATAATGATGGCATGACACTCAGAGACAGCCTATTTCTATAAGTCCTGTCTACCGGGTAGTTAATTGAATCCAAATGTTGGGAGCCAGATATTTTTTTGTTTGTTATATAAAATCGCCCATGGAAATGAAGCAAACATCGGGAGGACTGAATGTGTACAGAATCAATCCCCAAATTTAGAGATCAGCCACTTCACACTTACTCTCTTCACGCTAGCGACAAACAATATTATTATTCATTCACACACACAGGTACACACACACACACACACACACCCACAAAATAAGGTAAAAAAAAACAAAAATGGAACAAACACACGAGTGAACCGCGTCAACATAAAAGAAAATAATGCTTCTTCTCTGCTCCAAAATGTCCCTGAAAACTTAAACCCTCAGACTATTAAACCTTAAAACTAAATTAACCTTCCTGACAGCGGTCATGTGTACTTTACCCAACAGGGACTGAGGATGCGGAGGCTAAACACTGAAAGGGGGTTGGGTTCATTTATGGTGAGGACTGGCTTATCCAAGAGCTTACTATAAAATTACTATTAGTAGAATAACTTTTAAGTTATGAAATGAAGGGCTGAGCACCATAATATTATTATCAAAACCTGAATCATCCTGGTAGCAATTCAGTTTAGCTATTGAATACCTCTTACAACGAAGACAGGTTTACTCCTGCTCTTGACAGCATGGGTGATGTTTATAAATAATAATTGCTAAGTAAACCCAGTTTTGACGTAATTCTCGGGCAAAGTATACCTCTACCATGTGATAAGGCCATTAATGAAACTATGATTCCCACTTTAATCTTGTGCTGCCGACGAACTGTAAATTACAGACCAGGTAGACGTGGTGACGACTGCTTATGTTAGAATCAAAGACATTTAATTGACATCTTCAGTATCTCCATAATGTCACAGCTAGCTGTTTTTTATTTTGTTAATAGTTCAGAGCACTCCGGAAGGCGCACTGGTGGTAAGGCAATATCTATGCTGGGCCCCGAAACTGTTTTGTGTCCAGTTTTATTTTTTTTCCAAGAGTTATAAATCCTTCCAGCGAGAGGCAACCCAGAACACCCTGTATTTGTCTTTTAGTTGCTCAAGGAATTTCCTTTGATGTTTGGTGGAGAGAGGGGAGTAGGGTGAAACGAACTGCGTTCCCGAATGTCCCGTAAATGCTTTGATTGGGTCCAGATCGAATGACAGAGCGGGTCACGGGTGGCCTGTGGGTAACACCTGTGCCATGCCCGTCTGTGGTGGGTGACTGGGTGACCCCACGTGCTCTTTGGGTAGGGGCGTGGCCATTGGGGAAGACACCCCTCCTATTAGGAAAGCAATTCTTCAACATGGTGATTAATGGTGAGGGTGATAACTCAGAATCATTAAGTTGTTAATTAGCATTAGCCTTGTCTTGCCGTTAAGCAGTGATTAGCGGTTGACTGTGCCACACCATGAAAATACACCCCTACGCCATTATGTAGGCTAATCGGTGGGAACTCTTCACTGCGGGAAGTAAGCACTGTGGGGCTTCTTTAGGTGTGCACCTTCTGTGCACACATCTGTTTGTTTGGAGCATTGTGAAGGATGACTCATCTGACCACATCCACTGCTTGGTAATAAATTATATAAATAAATAAATAAATAAATAAATGAATGAATGAATGAATGAATGAATTAATTAATTAATAAGGCGACAAGCAGCAGCAGTTGTGCATTGTGTGTTATTAATATTGGGTAATTCTATGTTTTTTGTGTGAATTGTTTGTGTGTTGATTGGTGTGTGTGTTGCTTGTTGTTGATGTTTGTATTTACTGCTGGCTGTGCAACGACTTGCCCCCCGGGGATAATAAAGATTACCTTACCTTGCCTTAACTTGTGTGCACACATCTGTTTGTTTGGAGCATTGTGAATGATGACTCATCTGACCACATCCACTGCTTGGTAGTAAATTAAATAAATAAATAAATGTGTGTGCATTTTGTAGGGTAAGAGTTATATCCAGGGGACATGGTAATTAGCCATGGAGGAGGGAGGATGGAATTTATTAAAAAGAAAGACCAAAATGAAAGACAAAAATGTAACCAAAAAATGGCAAAAAAAGGTTTAATTGGGGTATGTTAACTGAGGGAGGCCTTTACTGCAGTTCCTGGTGTGAGCTCTAGTTCCCTTTCCTCAACTCCATACAGGGTTGTGATGTAGAAGTGAGTCCAGTGGTGGTTTAGGTGGGCTTAGATGGGCTGGAACCCAGGCCGTTCCTGTCTCAGACAGAGGTGGAAAATCCAGGTTCGGAAAGTAAAAACACTTCCCCAGTATTTTGTTCCAATCGTCTGGACCGTGACCAAATCAGCACACTTGTCTACTATTGAGTGTACAAGTTGTATACAGCTAGTATGCAACTTGCATACTCAATAGTAGGCAAGTGCAATGATTCTGTCAGGGCCTTCAATTTGCTAATTAGCACAATTCATCAGCCAGGATAAGTGAAATCAGTCATGGGTGGTAGAGACGCATGGCAGGACTTTTACTCTCTGACCCCTAGACTTTCCACCTCTGGTCTCTGGGCCTCGCTGGAGGTCATTCCTGGCCCCGCTCCTAGTTGAACTCTCTCTCGCCCCAGCGGAGGAGCCCGTCCAATGAGAAGCCTGAGCAGGTAGACCCAGTGAGCCAACCATCCTTTGAGAATTTGATTCAGATTTTGGAGAAGTTTGTCATCTCTATAGTCATTATTATAAAATGTATTAACCTCCTCAGGCACGTAAACGAGGACATGATTTATTTTTCCTTCTCCGAAATGTGCATTTTAGCTGCACTGCACTGTGTCTGGATGTGGAGGGAATTTTGGTTTCTGTAAGCTGTGAATGAGGTACAGTCTGTATTTCACAGGAAACCTTCTAACTGGGAGCAATATATTACTTTGTGGTTGAAAACCAGCTAGGCTAACTCGTTAAAGTGCCTTGGGTGCAGTTAACAGAACTTCCACCCTGGAATTATGGGTAATAATCAGGGTCACACCTGCTTATTCATATTTAAGTTGCACTCATCTCGATTCGATGGGTTTCTTGACAGAGACACGCTTTGTATTTGGTGCCTCTACACATCCGGTAGATAATGTGATATGGGACAGTTGGCTTCTTCTCACTGCGGTGAAATGAGTAGGCAACTGTAAACCAAGTTCTGTATATGTAACTATTTAAAATTTATTATTTTGATTGTGTGGGGTCTTTAAACAATTGATCACTGCTCTTTAAAAAAAATGCATTAGAAAATGTAAATTCTATCACCAATAGTCAGTTTCTGATGATTATTCCACGATTGTGGAAAAGTATTCTGCACACATACTCCGCCACACGTATAATTCATTATCATGGCAGAGGTGAAGGTATAAACTTGCGTTTTGCCTCGTGTTTTGTTTTCAGACCGTCTCCTCTGTCGGGCAGTCCCTTTTCGGACATCTCCCTCATCCGGATCTCGCCCCACCGGAGCCCCTCGGTTGGGGGGGGGGAGTCCCCGTTCAGCGTGACGCACCCCTACGCCGGGCCCTACATGGATTACCTCCACTCCCTCCACAGAAGCCCCTCCCTCTCCGTCATCTCCGCCGCCCGGGGGCTCAGTCCGCCTGACGGTGAGTAGACCTGGGGAGGGGGCGGGGGGGGACGGGGGGAGGGCGGGGGGGAGCCTGGGCGTTTCAACTGACACCTGCGCCTGGTGATGTAGGCCCACCTGAGAGGCGATGCTCACTGTGTACAGAAAAAAAAAAATCTAAATTTGAAATCAGAGTTAAATGTCCAGTGTTAATTCAGCTCTTAACCGAGTGCATGTGAGTCCACCAGGGGCCATATGTAAAAGTTGATTTGACACTGAACATTTTTACTGTGTACAATGCTATGCATTTATAATGAACTTGAACTGACACCCAGTCCCTAAAAGTCATTAATGTGCGCATGAATGAGATCACCTGTGTGTTAGAAGACCCTGTGTCGTGCTAGTACGCTACTTTGGTCGAACGCTAACCTGCAGTTCCCTTGGCTGTCCCTGGTTTTAGCATCCCTGGGGATGGCACTGAATGTGCAGTCTTACATCAGAAGCTCAGCAGACCTGGTTTGCATCACGCACTAGATGCCAGAGCCTTATCAGCAGTGCTGCCAGCCTCCTCTGTCAGATGTAAATGAATGCACTCGCGCAGCACGGGGTGGATGATGGGAATGTGAGGACGCACAAGGTGAATTAATTGAGCGGGAGTGTTCTGAGTGGTTCTGGGGTTCTGGGGAGGCGCCCGGAGCTTTTAACAAGTGTGCAGCAGCAGTGATCTCATGCTCTGCTCGGCTTTTATGCTACTGGGGGGGGGGGGGGGGGGGTATAGAGAGGGAGAGAGGGAGAGGGAGAGGGAGGAGGGAGATAGTGAGAGAGAGACAGAGGGAGAGACTGAAGAGAGTGAGGAGAAAGAGAGAGAGAGAGAGGGAGGGAGAGACTGAAGAGAGTGAGGAGGGAGAGAGAGAGGGAGAGACTGAAGAGAGTGAGGAGGGAGAGAGAGAGGGAGAGAGTGAGAGAGAGAGAGAGTGAGGAGGGGGGAAAGGGGTGTATGCGGGGCGGGGTGCCCCCGTGGAGGAATGCCAGTCGCCCCCTTTTGCCCCGTCTTTGTAAAACCTGATCTAATCGGAATGACTGACCGTCAACTGAAAGACCTCTATTCATGCCAGTGGTTCCACCCCATCCCCATCCCCACCCCCCTCCCCCCCCACTCCCCACCCGCCCCCTGTTCTGTGCACAAAGGCAAAAAAACAAACTGAAGGGCGCTCATTCGCTTCCACGCACCTTTAACCCTTTGGATAGTAAGACTCAGTGTTCTAGAACTCCGTCGCTTTCAATCACCAGCAGTGACTGTTACATCAGCGTTAGAATGTTCAGTTAAGAACACTAACATTCTAATCGCATGTTTGTGACCTCACACTGCAAAGGGTTAAAGAACGTGGACACTGGACATGCCCCCTCGCTCGTTTTCGCCCTGCAGAAGCCCTGGGAAAGAATGAATGCTGTGGCTTACGTGTAAAAATAGCCAGATATGAGCGCTGTGCATCTTGTGCAGGAACGTAGTTGATGAATCATGGCTCAGGGCCCTCTTTGGTGTTGAGCCTGAGGGAGGTGTCCATGGCTTCCTCAGTTCCCCCCTCCTGAGAGAAGATGAGTGGGATTGCAGTGTCGGGGTGGGGGGTGGGCCCTGGTCTCCATCACGGCCTGTCCTTACATCCCATGCCTAAGACCGGCTCTGTTCTACATCACCCGCTGTCTTCAAACTTCCATGATCTAATCCCTTTGTCTACATCTTGGACTTTCCAGACCACCATTCATAAAGCCAATCAGATTCCAGTGTAAGACTGGAAAACCACAGTGTTTTTGTGTTTTACCAACCTTGTGCTCCCACTGAGAAGACACTGCTTTGAAGGAGTGTTTTTTGATAGGTTTGAGAGGGTGGCAGAATGGCACAGGAATTTCATATGGTTTTTTTATTCCACATGAATTTATTGGGTCTGAGCATTTTTGTTGTGCCCCCCCCCCACAAAGCTCTGTAGCTATGAGAAAGCTTTTAACCAAAGCCGTTTGTTTCCGTAGAGACGTGTGTTTACACTGCGCCTCGCCGTGCCGCGTGCAGACCAGACGAGGTAACACCGGGTCTCTGTTTCGCGTTGTGTTCCTGTTCCTCGCACTCGGGGCGTGAGGTGACTGGCAGCGCCTCAGACAGGAAGTCAGCCCTGGCGTAGCGACCCGACCGCTTGTGCCAGACGGCCTCTCCGAGATAAAGGCTTAAAAAAAACGGTGCTGCTGGCGGATCTCCCGCGGCAACGCCGGCTCCACGAAAAAACATCCGAGCAGATGCCCGTTCATGCCGCTGTAAAAAGAACGTGCAGAGATAGAAAGCGAGAGAGAGGGAGGGAGGGAGGGAGGGAGGGAGAGAGAGAGAAGTTGCTGAACTTTGTTGTCCTTTCTTTTATCTGCTTTTATGTTTTTTTTTTTCCATGTTAAGAGTTTACAAAGATTTGATTCTGCAGGAAGGTATGAGTTGGGTGCTGGCCTGGAAAAAGGGGCGGTGAATATGCTTGATGACGCTTTGATGATTCGGGAAAAAATGTACATTCATCTACATTCTCTTCCATTCTCTCGGGGTTTGGGCACATCAGGGGCCAAGCTTTAGATCGTGGGGCAAATTATGGAGGCCTTCTTCTCTGTCCCTCAGATAAACTCCAGAAGTACGACTTGGTTAAACCCAACAAATGACAGAAATCTCCCTTCATTGTGCAGCTAAATCCCATCAGAGTTTTTAAGTCATATAATTTCCTCGTAATCATTGAAAATCAGTATCTGCAATTGCTTCCCCCCTGATTAAAGTGAGCAGTGTGCAGATTTTTTTTTGTCCATTTACCTCTTATTTTTATAAACTAATTTCTCTCGCTCTGTTGCTCCTTGCTCTCCCTTTCTGCACAGTTGCCATGACCGCAGCGGAGTACTACCACCAGATGGCGCTGCTGGCGGGGCACCGTAGCCCCTACGCTGACCTCATCCCGCCCGTGGGGCTGACGGCGGCGGCGGCGGCCGGGACGGGCGCCCTGCACATGGAGCACCTGCACGCTGCCGAGGGTGGGTCCGCGGGACCGCCATGTTAAAATTGGGATTCGGGTTCTTTATTCAGTTTGGGTTTGTTCGTTCTGCCTGGTCAACATTGCCAGTGAGGCTGCAGCAGTCGTGTCGATAACCGACCAGGCGTTTATGTCACATTGGTGAACCATTCCAGCCGTTCTTATTTTCTAAATTGCAACTCCCTCTCTATGGGTAGGCCTGTAGGCCAAATAATACAATTAACACAGACACCCTGAATCTCTCTCTCTCAAACACGCGCATGCACACACATGCATGCACACGCATGCACATACACAGACACACGCATGCACACAAACACATATACAAGCCATCATTCCACATGACTGGGGGGGGGGGGGGTGGTCAGCTGTCTCCAGGTTGTGGGACAGAGAGCAGGTGTAAGGTTTGAAGATTGATTGGAGGTGTGATGGAGGGCTTCCATTCCCTGGCCTTTAGGTTTGTGCTTTTTAAAATGGATGTGAGCTGTAACAGGTAATCAGTGCATTGAGATGAGGAGGGGTGTGACTTTGGGAAGAATTCTAGACAAAACGCGCAGCTGCGTTCTGCAGTAATTGTGCCGCTCGCCCCAGTAAAACAATCCGCTGCAGCTGCCGCCATATTATCTGAGCCACGCAATGCGCCACCGCACTGTGGAGTAAATAACTATCCGATTAAACCTAACTGCGATAGCAAAATCCAGTTGTTCCACTCCAAAAACTCGGTATTATGAGTCTTGAACGTCAGTTATGTTCACGAGAATATTCATGTTGCGTGGGCAACTGGTTAAAAACCGAATGGTTTCGAGCCGCGGTCGAGCTGCATTGTGTGTACATTGAGCGAGGGATTAAGAGCATTTGTGAGGGGTTGAGAGTGCACAGGTGTAGGGCGGGTCACTGTGAGGCTCACAGTGTTGGGCTGTACCCGATGAAATGAGGAAATGGATATGTATAATTGAAGGGCGTTGATTCGACGTATGGGCTCTCCCTGTGAGGGGGGTGGGGGTGGTGGGGGGGGGAGCACAATGCCCTCTCTGTTCCGCCCCTGGGGAACCCAATGAGTTTTTATCTATGTGAGATTTGTGGGAGATGGTTATCGGACCCCGGTCTGCAACGCGGCGCGTTGAAAAACGAGGCGGGGTCTACCGTTGAGCGGGCGCGGCAGAATGCGGAGAATTTCGCCGTAATGAAAAACCCGTCTTCGCTCGATTCCCACGTGTTCTGAAATAGTTGCGTGAAAGGCCGTTGAAGGGAAGTGAGCATTCCACTGGCTGTCATTTTTAAAAAAAAGAAAAAGAAAGCAATGTCTCCATCCTCCCCCTTTGCTCTCCGCTCTGTCCCGACCCCCAGCAGGGTCCCAGTTCCCCGGCCCCCGAATGGCGTCCCGCCCCAGCCGCAAGCGGGCCCTGCCCATCTCGCCCCTGTCGGAGCACAGCTTCAACCTGCAGTCCGTGATCCGCAGCTCGCCCAACTCGCTGGCCAGCATCCTCAACAGCTCCCGCTCCAGCTCCTCCACCAGCGGCTCCTACGGCCACCTGTCCGCCGGCGCCCTCAGGTGAGGGGCCCCGCCCTTTTTCCGCGCACGTGACCTTTGACCTGAGCCGCCGCAGGCACCTCCTACACGTTCAGCAGGTGCCTGGTGCTAACACACTGCAAAAAACGTCTTAACAAGTGTTTTAGTCTTGTAATAACACTTACAAATCTTTTTTTCTTCTTCTTTGAAGTAGAACATATGAGCTTGTTTTAAGTTACTTTTTACTTAAAAGCGTCTAAAAGCGTCTGCCAGATTAAATATAGAGTACTGTAACGTAGAACCTTCCCATCCCTACCCTGTCTCCATCATTCCTTCCATCCTGTTCACTGATCTTTGCCCTACTTAAGACTTCAAACAGGTACGGTGTTTGGCACTAAAACTTAACCCCCCCTCTTTATATATATACAACCACAAAGAAAGCCAGCATAACCCAGTGATTGCGTGTCAAAACATTTCAAATGGAATAGATTTTTTAGAAGTTATTATTTTTAATAAATGGTTTCTCTCTCCTCCATGAATGAATTCCAGAGGTATTTCCTGTTGATTCCAATTCCAGAAGCAATAAGGATTTCACCAGCACGGCTGGGCAATAAAGCACGTCTTTATTTAACAAAATGACAGAACGCGCTGTCTCTTCTCTGGCCAGTGATTTAAGGCAGCCTGTAGGTCATTTTCAAACAAACTGTTAACACCGTATCTGTGCAGACAGTGCACAGATGTCCTAATGCAAAAAAATATATATAAATAAATAAAAGAATTGGCTGTGTATATTAAAATCCTTTCTGGCTCTTGATGTCAGATAAATATAAACACCATTCCTTTGTGTAAATTCAAGTCCTTATTGAATTATGGTCTGTTACTGTAAAAAAAAAGAATATATATTTAAAAAGAGTACACAGGCATTCTGTTTGGGAATTTAAAAAAAAAACAGCCAAAGATAATATGGAGACCTGGTTCTTTTCAGAGTAGATTTCCATTAATACCCCCAAACTGCCCCTTTTTTCAGTAGGGGGTGCAGAGAATGTGGAAGGGTTCGTCCCTCCCTGTGAGAAGCCGGCCCGTCCGTCTTCGGAGGACATTTTGTGACGAGCTGAATCCGCGCAGTGTTTACACTCGATGGAGCCAGAGCCAGGATGTGCTCCTTACCTGGCTGCTCTCTCGTAAGGATGCTGAAGCTCTCGCTCTTGGCCCTGCGGACTGTGGTTAGAGAGAGGCCTTCTGGGAGGCGCGTGATTAATTTCGGCAGTTTCCCACGGAGGCAGGGTTTCAGTTGGAAGGGCGTTCCCGGCATAGGCGTAGATTTCGGGGGGGGGACGCAGGGGATACGTCCCCCTCAATATTCAGCACGTGCATTACCCCCTGAATTTTGTGTTTTTCTTTACATAAATAAAGACATTTCCACCATAAATTGATGCAGAAAAGGCACAAATTGGTGCATAAAAATTCACCAGAATGCAGGAAATTAAGTGTTTGACGCTCAAAATTTTCTGGGGGAGGACCCCCAGAGCCCCCACTTAATGTGCCCCCCCCCCCACACTTAATGTTCAAACAAAACCAACACCACTGATTCCCGGCCATGTCACGCAGTAGGAACTCTGTGACTGGTGTGTCAGTCCTTCACCACAGTGAAGGCACAGCTCATCTGGTGGAGTCTGCACCCTCCCAGACTGACCCTGACTGGGAATTACAGAAGAACGGCCCAAAAACATTTTTAAAAAAAAGATAATTTGTGTAATATAAGCATTGATCATTTGCGAATCATCTTTTTAAACTTAATCAAGCGGTTTCACTCACTGTTTATCTGACTTACATTGTCTGCATACACGTGTAAGCTTGTTTATTGATTTCAACAAACTTAATTGGTCAATTATATTGACAAAAAGCAGAATACAAAGTTAGTCCTCTGGACCGAGCTCGAAACAGCTCCTGAAGTAGACGACGGCTTTGAAAATGAGGAAAAAAGAGGGAAGGAGAGAGAGAAGGAGAGAGAGGAAAGGATGAGGGCTGGAGAAGTAATGAGAGACAGATCAGGGAGAGGAAAGGATGACCAGAGGGCAAAAAACAACAGGATTGATAGGGACAAGAATCCCCTGAGAAGACGAGAAAATGAAAAGGCTGTTGAAAGATAAATTGGGATGGGAACTGGCCAGCCATCTCACAAAGCATTAAAATCACTGTTAGGAGGGGAAGCACGTGCGCTGATGCCCAACCCTGCTTGTGATTCAGCTTCTGATTCACGTCCCCGTTCCTCGCGTTGCGGACGCTGCCTCATCTTGACTGCACGTGGCGTGGAGTCACACGCACACGGGTCGGAGGGGGCGGGGCGAACGGGGGGGCGTACGCAGGTGAACGCGTGGCCTGCGCAGCCTAATTGTGTAATGTCCCGTACGAGGAGAAGTACCGAGGAGAAGCGTCGGTCTGCGAAGATCTGCGCAGATCTCTTGCGTCGTGTTTCTGGGTCAAAGGTGACCAAGCTGTCCGCGGCCATTCGTTTTGATGAACAGCCGTATTGTTAGTATTAGCAATGGCAGAAATGTAAACCATTTCGTTGCTGTCAGAAATTATTTTCTGCGTTTGGCTCTTCGGTACAGCAGATGTTTTCCTTAGTGCTAGTGAAGATGACAGTTCTTTTCTGTATGGAAAAAATAAATGTTACACTTCCATTTATACCTTTATTCCTTCATTTCCATCGCAGGAAGGACTGACCCATCTTATTTGCAGTGTCCCGACAGAGTTGAAGCATTACAATAATATGTAGTCAAAGTGCTATATGAACTACAATGAGATTTTTATGTGGGCAGAGGTTGCCTTGTCAGTAGATAGATGTTGACCGGTCAGCACATCTGTTTCTTTTGTAAAACTTAAATGTTGAAAATGTAAAGTTTTCATTCTTTTATGTAACCTTTATTTAACCTTGTGAAAGTGGCTGAGAATAAATTAACAGCACTGACCCTGCCAAGGAGGCCTGTGTCAAAAATGCAAGAATTCATACAAATTAGAGTTCAAAAAGTGTTCATGGTGTGAATATTTTTGTGATGTTATGTGACTTGCTCTACCCAGTTGTATCCTCACACCCTCTCTTTCCCTGGCTTTGCACCCCTCCCCTCCGTCCCGACCCCTCCCTGACCCCTCTCTTAGCCCGGCCCTGAGTTTGGCTTTCCCCCCATCTCCCTTGGCGATGCATCACCCGCACAGGATTGGACGGCCGCCGGGGATCATGGGCGCGGCCTTTGGCCACAGCCCGCCCCTCATCCACCCCACCCCCACTTTTGTTGCCCAGCAACCGCTCCCAGTAGCACCCCCTGGACTGGGGCGCACAGAAAGTGGAGCGATCACGTCCGACTCCTCACAGGTGAGGGAACCCCGAAATCACACCAAAAATCACCCCGCTGTCAGTTTCCCCGAATAGTTTCAGGCGTGCTGGCCTGGTGTCTCCGTCACCTCCTGTGTGAGGTGTGTGCAATCATGGACCTAAAACACTGAATGGAGAATCTGTAGCCCCCCCCCCCCCCATGCTTCCTGTATCCCAGGAGAGCCTGGTTGTGTCCAGAAGAGGAGAGGTGGAGAGATGGGAGCTCGGGTCGCTGCAGAAGAGGTTTTTTTTAAAAAAGGCTGGTCTTGCGGAGGGAGCCATATCAAGACCATAATCTTGGGCTGACCTGGAGATTGGATCGTAGACTGCATCCTCACTGGTGTTTTTGGCTCCCCCCCCCCCACCTCCTCACACACATCCTGACAGAGTGAATTACAGTGTGATGGGTAAATCCACTGTTGGTTTACAACATCCAGAGCGTCTGTTTAAATAGCAGCACAGCACATCCTTGCTGGTTTTGGCCTCGATCGGACTTGGAGGCTGAACATTTCTGTCTCATGCCAGAGGGACGAGGTGTTTCTGTGAATCATGTCCCAAGCAGGATTTTCTTTTTGCACTGTTTCATCTGTAAAAGTGTTTAAATCGTAGCTCTGATTATTCCTGAAAGGAAATTAAAACTGAAAATGCCGTGAATACTTTGTGTGTGTGTGTGTGTGTGTGTGAATGCGTGCGCCTGTGTGTGTGTGTATGCGTGTGTGCATGTGTCTATATGTGTGTGCATGTGTGAATGCGTGCGTCCGTGTGTGTATGTGTGCGTGCCTGCGTGAATGTGTGTGCGTGTGTGAATTTGTTTGTGCGTGTGTGAATGTGTGTGTGTGCGTGTTTGTGTGTGTGCGTGTGTGTGTATGCGTGCGTGCGTGTGTGAATGTGTGTGCGTGTGTGTGAACTTGTTTGTGCGTGTGTGAATGTGTGTGTGTGCGTGTTTGTGTGTGTGTGTGTGCAGAACAAGCCCACGAGTGAGTCAGCCGTGAGCAGCACAGGGGACCCCAGGCAGCACAAGCGCCCAAAGACCAGGCCTGAGGATCAGCTGTCCAGCCCCGAACCAGGAAGTCTGCAGGTAGGGGCCAATTTGTGATTAACTGGGGAGCCTTATTGGCTTCTTATCATGAGCTTGTCTCTCTCTGTCCTTGTTTCTCTCATCTCTCTATATATATATTTCTGGAAATATCAATTTCATCTCTCTCTGCCCATATCATTTACTATTGGATCTTTCACTCATTCACATGCGCACATGCGTACATGCACACACGGACTCACAGCACATGCAAGCGTAGAACAATGTGTGAAAATTGTAAACATTTTGTCCCCTTCCCATTCAGCTCCTCTTGACTATAGGTTATAAGGAGAGAAGTCCCACTGATCTTATGAGAAAGTGTAAGAA
Source organism: Anguilla pacifica (assembly GCA_039654925.1). Lineage (NCBI taxonomy): Eukaryota > Metazoa > Chordata > Actinopteri > Anguilliformes > Anguillidae > Anguilla > Anguilla pacifica. The sequence continues at coordinate 9,113,021 of CM077291.1, read as the reverse complement.
ATTAAAATGAACTCTCTTTCTCTTCCCTTCTCTCTCTCTCTCTCTCTCTCTCTCTCCCCTTCTCTGTCTTTCTTTTCTCTAACTCTCTCTCTTTTTCTATCTTTGTTCCTCTCTCCCTCCCATTCTTTTCTCACTTAAATACTTTGGAGCTGTGCCTGGCTTGGCCTCTAAAGTACTGAGGCCTGTCAGCTCTAATGTGAACCAAATGTGCTGAAGAGGCACCGAACATCTTAGTTTCTGCTGGGACAGGCCTGGAGCTGTGTGCTGTAGCACCAGTCATCACTCATGTGTGTGTGTGTGTGTGTTTCTGTGAGTGTGTGTGAATGTGTGCGTGTGTTTCTGTGTGAGTGGGTGTGGGTATGACATAGGCCTGGAGCTCTGTGCTGTAGCACCAGTCATCACTCGTATGTGAGTGTGTGTGTGTGAGTGTGTGTGTGTGTGTGTGCGTGCGCGCGTGCGTGTGTTTCTGTGTGAGTGTGTGCGTGTGTATGACATACAATACTGTACTTTACCCTTTTGCGTAGCACTGGAGCAACGTCCCTTCACACCAACCGCATCCAGCCTCCCCTACAGAGCTCTGAACCCTGACCCCTTTCACCCCACGCCCATTACCCCGCATGGCAACAAGAGCTTTATTACCTGCAGCTGTAGCCTCTATCCCAGACAAGCCCCCCCCACACACACACATTTTCAACTGATGTTTAAATATGTCATGGATAATGGAACAACCCACACGCACAGAATGGGTGGGTGGGGGAGGGGGGGGGGGTTCCTCACGTGTGGCCTACACCAGGAGGTGTGTTGTTTTTTAACCCTGAGTGAACATTTTGTGGCCCATTTTGTTCTCTACATTTTTTCTGTAATTCCTTGGTACCCCCCACTGAAGGCCTAGTTAAACCGCCAGCCGTCAGTGTTTTGTTCCGCAGCTCATGGTCTTGCTCTATTGAAATTTTAAGTCACATTTAAACAGCATGGCCCTACACCAGGCCTGCCCAGCCCTGTTCCCGGAGATCTACCATCCTGGAGGTTTGTACTCCAAACCTAACAAAGGGCACCTCATTCAACAGCTCCAGATCTTGTTGAGCTTCTAATTAGTAGAATGAGGTGTGCCAAATTAGGGTTGAAATGAAAACCTACAGGACGGTAGATCTCCAGGAACAGGGTTGGGCAGCCCTGCTCAAGCTGCTGAATGAGGTGTGCTTTGTTAGGGATGGAGTGAAAACCTACAGGACGGTAGATCTCCAGGAACAGGGTTGGGCAGCCTACCCTGGTGTAAGACATGCAGAGTGTGAATGAGCTGTAACTGGAAGGCATGGCGGTGTGCTCCAGCAGGAACAGGAGGACCAGGGCATAGCGCTGGGCGTGACGATGGTGAAGGAGGAAGGGGAGCAGGAGGAGGGGAAGCAGGAGCCCGAGGCCGTATACGAGACCAACTGCCACTGGGAGGCCTGCTGCAGGGAGTTCGACACCCAGGAGCAACTGGTGCACGTGAGTGAGCATTCGCATACGTACAAAACCATACACCCATACGCATACATACAAAACCATACCTGCCCATATACATATATACATACAAAAACATACACACGCACACGTACAAACATACATTCTAAAAAACACACTCACACATGCATACTGTACATACAACACACACACACACATAAATAAAAAACCATACACACACACACACACACACAGATACAGACATCGCACGCACACACACCAGTCTCATCTTGATATAGCATTCATCAACGCAGACTGTGCAGACTGCCGTAACCTCTTCTGAGGCGTAGGGGGCGCTCACACTGTTAGCCCTTTCAAAAGCGTGGTGAACCCTGACCCCCACCTCCTCTTTACTCTGTTCACCCTCCCATGGAGCCATGCTTCTCCAAGGAGGTATCAAAGAAATAAAACTTACACTGCACCCCTTTCACAATGGACTTCTCCCCCCCCGTGATATACAGCATGTGGTCTATTGTTTTATGGACCAGGACAGGCAAAGGCCTGTGTTGCGTTTAAGGCTCGCATAGACTAGTTTCCGGGTTTTCATTCATCTGCTGGGTCTTGGCCCCGTTCATGTTCCGTTTTTGTAGTTCCAGATGAAACGCTGGAGGGTAATGGATTCACCCCCCCCGTTTTTGGGGGCTTTTGAAAAACCAGACGACCGCACCGCTTCCTTTTGCCCTCCGCCGTGACCCGTCTGGTGGAGCCGCCTGATCTGAGAGAGCGCTCGTTTGATTTTGCGTTGGGCGTCCCAAGCGCTGGGGTTCCAGGTTCAAGCAGTGCTGGCGATGGTGGTGATGGGGCTGATAATTACTAGTGCTGCTCATGTGCATACCTCAGCCACACACAGACGCAGTTTTAGCGGGCCGGGAAATCGAATAGAGCGTTTTTACTCACCCCATCCACAGAGAGATAAACAATCTAATGGACACACTTAAGTATGATCACAGAGCTTTCACCTTAGTGGAAGATGAATTCATAGGTTTCTCAAGAAATGCAGCTTGCATAAAGGTGCCCGATACAACTACTCAGAGTTTATCTGGTAAACAGACCCCTAAACTCATAGCCAGTAAAAAATTAATGAACACAACAAGCATCTGTCCATTGCTTTCTATCCGTGGCTGTGCATGGAATTATTTATGAGAACAAAGCAGCACAACAAATTTAGAACTGTATACGCTATCAATGGTGTATCCAACCATCTCTTCCCTTGTGAAAAAATAGTATGCTAAAGTATGTCTGAAGCATACTATTTTATACATCAGAATACTTTAAATGTATTTTAAGTTTACATCAAGTATGCTTAGTATGTTATTTTTTCACATGCGTTCCCTGATTCTGTGGACTTGGACTGAATTTGGGTTTTATTGCCGGGTTATGTTATGAGAGGGGGGGCCGGAGCTCCCAGCCTGGATGTCGTAGCCAAAATGCGGTCACGCCTGTCCCAGGACGGGTCGTCCCTAAGACGTCCCGCTGTGTGGACCGTTGGCCCGCGCCCTAACCGAACGAGGACCTTGACCCCAGTCACCCACCACAAATTACTACCCAGCGCCGGGTGCCCGTGATTTCCCGGATTAGGAGAAGAAAGAGGTGCGTCTGACCCAAAGAGAAAAAGGAAAAACAGACACGGGGCGCATGTCATATTCGGGGTTCACGCTGGGTATTCAGTTGCCGGTGTATTTTTATTGCGGTTCCGCTTTTGAGCGAAACGCCACGAATGTTCACTGCTTCTGCGGAGCTCGCGCAGATTCAGAGTTGTGTTCCCATCCCGCTTTTCCCTTTCCATCTCGAGTGCCACCCGATGCCAGCTCTTTTGCCGTTGTGCTGTGGAACAGACTTGCGGCGACTTGCGAATTCCCCTGCTCTCAGAGAGAAGTGACGTATGTGGCTCCGTTGAGTTTCTGGTAGAAAGAATAAATTGTGAATTGTGCCTCCTGGCCCCCTGCTCTGGGTCATTGGCAAAATGGATTAGGCATGGATTAGGATTAGTCATATCATCTGTCTGGAGCGCACTGACCTTCACTAAATTACACATTCCAGTTTTAACCCCTCAGTCACCCCCCCTGCCTTTTCTTTCCCTCTTTGTCACTCATCACACTCGTTTTATCTCTTTTATGAAGGACTTCTGGATCCACATCACAGCAGAGAATGAGAATTTGTTGGTCTGTGTCTGATAGAACTACTCGGAGTTGCGTTTTGAAGTTTATCTGGTAAACAGACCCCTCCAACTCCTCTGTGTAGCATTTTTGTCCGTTTTCAGTCGTTAAAAAATTAACAAACACAACATGCATCTGTCCATTGGTTGATATCCATTCATTAGGATTACTATGAGATGTTGAACCTCCTGCAGACTATAAAGGTGACACAGGGACACCCTGCCTCACAGTTCTCTGTGAAGGACAAGCTCTTCCAGGAGCATGGTAGTGTGTTGTCTGTGAAGAACAAGCGCTTTCCGGGAGCATGGCAGTGTGGTTTCTGTGAAGGAGAGGGTTCTTCTATGAGCATGGCTGTGTGGTTTCTGTGAAGGAGAGGGTTCTTCTAGGAGCATGGCTGTGTGGTTCCTGTGAAGGAGAGGTTCTTCTAGGAGCATGGCTGTGTGTTGTCTATGAAAGACAAGTTCTTCCAGGAGTATGGGAGTGTGTTCTCTGTGCAGGACAAGTTCTTCCCGGAGGATGGTCATGTGTTCTCTGTGAAGCACAAGCTTTTTCAGGAGTGTGGCAGTGTGTTCTCTGTGAAAGGACAAGCTCTTTTGCAGGAGTGTGGCAGTGTGTTCTCTGTAGAGGATGAGCTCTTTTGCAGGAGTGTGGCAGTATGTTCTCTGTAGAGGATGAGCTCTTTTGCAGGAGTGTGGCAGTGTGTTCTCTGTAGAGGATGAGCTCTTTTGCAGGACCATGTCCGTGTGTTCTCTGTGAGGGAGTCAGATGTTTGCTACGGGCGTCTGTCTCTGTGCTCTTTAGTTCCCCTTCTCTTCATAACCTTGTTGTCAATCTGCACTTCAGCCCGAAGGACTCTAAAAAACAGACACGATGCTGTAGGGGAGCTGCAAATTGCCATTTTGGCTGGTTGGACTGAACCCTTGATCTCCCCGTGGCCCGCCCCCCACCCCTCAGAGATTAAAAGTTGCCACGGCAGCAGAACTGTCAGAGCCCATTGCGATGGGGTGGGGGGGCGGACGTGATGGGAAGTGACAGAGTTTTGCTTGAAATCCCGGAAAAATCCAGGATTGGCTCCAGGCTCATTCCTTTGCACAGTAGTATCCAGGGGAAGGAAGGAAGGAAGGACAGAAAGAAAGAGAAAAGGAAAGAAAAAGAAAAGGAAAAATTAAGAAAGAGAAAGAAAAAGGAAGAAAAAAGAAAGAGAAAGAAATACATCAATCTCCCCATCATTCTTTCCCCCCAGTGAGGAGGGAATCAGGGACTAGTATCTGTGGTCTTTGTGGTCTGACACCTTTTAGAGTTAAAGAGTGAAGAGAGCCAAGCTGGGGAAAACATGCTGTTCTAATCAGGGACTTCTCACATTCAAAACTAGACTGTGAACAGAGGAACCATCCATCATGATTTCACAATCCATGAGTTTATACTGTAGGAGTTCCACCTGGTTTTTCAGTGCGGAGACCTAAATATCTCACTTCTAATACTCAGCTCATTAGCATCTCCGGTGCACCCTGCCCCCTTGTGGTATTATTCTGATATTACAGCTACCCAGTTTCTACAGTCTGGTTGGGTCTTTCTCTCGTCAACTTTACTTCATACATGAGAAATCTTGGAAAAATCCAAGCAAGTTTTTTTTGTGTACTGAGTGTGATGGTGTGTGTTCTGGGTGTGATGGTGTGTGTTCTGGGTGTGATGGTGTGTGTACTGAGTGTGATGGTGTGTGTTCTGAGTGTGATGGTGTGTGTTCTGAGTGTGATGGTGTGTGTACTGAGTGTGATGGTGTGTGTACTGAGTGTGATAGTGTGTGTACTGAGTGTGATAGTGTGTGTACTGAGTGTGATGGTGTGTGTACTGAGTGTGATAGTGTGTGTACTGAGTGTGATGGTGTGTGTTCTGAGTGTGATGGTGTGTATTCTGTGTGATGTTGCGTGTTCTGTGTGTGATGGTGCGTGTTCTGAGTGTAATAGTGTGTGTAATAGTGTGTGTACTTGAGTGTGATAGTGTGTGTACTGAGTGTGATGGTGTGTGTACTAAGTGTGGTATTGTGTGCTCTCCCCTTACAGCACATCAACAGCGAGCACATCCACGGGGAGAGGAAGGAGTTTGTGTGCCGCTGGGAGGAGTGCTCTCGGGAGCAGAAGCCCTTCAAGGCGCAGTACATGCTGGTGGTGCACATGCGCAGGCACACCGGCGAGAAGCCGCACAAGTGCACGGTGAGCCCCGCCCTGTCCTGCCCCGCCCCGACCGGCCACACCCCGCCGCATCCTATCCTGCTATGCCCTGCCCAGCCGTGCGCCACTCTGCCCAACCACACCCTTACCTGCTACACCCTGCTCTGCTACACCAAGCCAACCCCACCAACAACCAGCATTAATGGGCCAGAGTGCTGTCTGACCTCAAGTGCATTCTGGGAGTGAGGTGCTGCAGATGTTTGACAGTGTGGTCAAATCCACAGGACTTGCTGGTGAAACTGCGGGACACCATCAGCAACAGTTCCTCTGTCTCAGACTCTCTCTTAGTCACAGGCCACAAATGAGACCCTTTTCTTCCACATCATACATCATATGTGAACAATTTAAAGCTGTTTTGGCTTCCCTACACGATTTTGACATTTTATATTAAGAAGTTGAACCGGGTGCCAAAAGTTGGCTGTACTTTATGAAAACCTAATGTACCATTTATGTTGGATGTCAAAATATTTTGTATTGATTTGAAATGTGCGGTTAATCACAATTTTATGCTTGTGCTTTTCGGACACCATGTAGAATAATGGGGGGAGAGGAAATGATGTGTATACGATGGTATATAATAATATTATATGGATTGATTATTGCTCATTTGTGCCTAATAATTGATAAAATGTGTTATTGTGTGTAATTTTCCACAGTTTGAGGGCTGTGTGAAGGCGTACTCTCGGCTGGAGAACCTGAAGACTCACCTGCGCTCCCACACCGGGGAGAAGCCCTACGTCTGCGAGCACGAAGGCTGCAACAAGGCCTTCTCCAACGCCTCCGACCGCGCCAAGCACCAGAACCGCACACACTCCAACGAGGTACTGACACACCAGAACCGCACACACTCCAACAAGGTACTGACACAGCGAAAATCCACTCTTCAGCAAGCCCCACTGCATTAGAAAGCATGTGCCTTGCTGAGTACTGACTGGGGTTTTAAACCTTGACGTTCATCCAGACCTGTTCTGTATTCCTATATTAAACCCTCCCCCTTTTGCCCCCCACTCAAACTCCTCCTGTGCCAGTCCCTGCCCACCAGTTTCACCAGCACAGTTTAAAACCCTGCGCTGAACCCCCTGCTCTCCCTCCGCAGAAGCCCTACATCTGCAAGATCCCGGGCTGCACCAAGCGCTACACGGACCCCAGCTCCCTGCGCAAGCACGTCAAGACCGTGCACGGGCCCGAGGCCCACGTCACCAAGAAACGGGGCGACGCCCACCCCCGCCCCCCGGCGCAGCCCCGGGACCCCGGCAGCCACGGCCAGGGCAGGCCCCCGGGGCAGGTTCCCCACGGGGGGGCCCCCGACCGAGGGGACTGCAACCACGCTACCCCCGAGGATGCCTGTGTGAGGGCGGTGAAGACTGAGAGACCTGTGGTGTGTCATCCGTACTTACTCAGACTCGGTCTGGAAACTGAGCGTAAAGACTTCAGACTTCAGTTTCTGTTTTATAGGGGTGTATATACGCTTCCGCTTCGCAGTCTGGCTAGGTGACGTTTCCGCTAAAGCCTGTGTTCATCCTGTGCTGACATGCTTTGCAGTCTGATCGGGGGACGTTTCTGCTAACATCTAACGTTGTGTAGCTCGACTGGGGGAATACAGAGTGACTGTGCAGCTCCGGTGGGGTCTATTGCCACTGGGGTCATCATTAAGTTTCACTCTAAACTGCCGTTGGTATTTACAGGGAGTCAGCAGGGTTTGTGAAAGAGACAGCTATGGCCCCAATACTACACAGTTGCAAAACATTCTACTGGATCAGCATTATGTAAACCTTAGGTTTTCCATATACAGTGTAGTCATGTGTGGTGTTGTTGGAAAGCCGATGTCATGGGGAACAAGTTGGTTTCATCGATGGTGTGGTACAGTGGCCGCTGAATGAAGATCCTGGAACACCATTCCAAAGTGAACGATGAGTAATCCAAGTTACCTATGAGTCAGCAGCCAGCTGGACTACAAAGGTTAACCTGGTTTGACAGGCTTACAGAGATGGGGTTTTTCAGGGTATTTTGAGACTGAAAGGAGCGCTTCATGAAAGGCATTGTGTTCTTTTTAATTGGGGTGAGAACATGAGGGTTTTTTCAGAATGCTGCAGAAATTAGTTCCTCTGGTCATTGTTCTTGCTAGTCTAGTCCCTTAGGTCACGGACAGCTTTGTTTTACGTGAGCATAAACAACCCAATTTGGCACTCGCCAGCCACCAGTCCCAAACAAAGTCGTCGTCTGTCCTCTTTTCAAAAGGAGCACAAACAACTTGGATTTCCAGTCCACATATTTGATTATGTCATCCTGTTTGCTGGAGAGCTCAGTGCAATTCCAAAGCCATGGACAAACTGTCTGTTAACCAGGCAGATTCTCTCATTTGGGCCTGCACCATATAAATGCCATTTGCAGTTGGAAAATTAGCATTGTTATTAAGTGTAGAGATAACAAGTAGGTAGAAATAATACATATTTGTGTTTGCCCATAAGGAACTAATTGAAACTGATTTATAACTGATGTATTTTTAATTACTTTACTCAACATTGTCTATTTGGTGGGTTCAGGGTATGAAAAATCATGTAAGTGATAAACAAAGTAAATTGCTTAAGGTTCATATACATTAGCATTCTACATCATTTCAAAATCATACTGTATGGTGGTTGCTTTGACCCAGTGTTTCTTGAACTACGGGCTGAGACCCAAAATGGGTCATGGGAGTGTATGAGATTTGTCCCGGAATGGGTCTGTAGTCCACTAGGCTATGCTAGTATATTTGACAGGTCCCCGAAAGGTGCTAAATTTCTCATTTGGGTCTCAGTATTAAACAGTTCAAGAAGCAGTACTTTAGACTTCAGAGGCCTCTTACATTGACAATGTTGGTCATTCGGTGTAAATCATCAGGTGTCTTCTCTCCTTTCTCCCCCCACCTCTCTCTCCAGGCATCTCAGCCTAGCCCTGGCGGTCAGTCTACACACAGCAGTGGCCAGTCCCCCCTGAGCGCCCGCTCCAGTGGTGAGGTCCAGCTCTCCCTAAGGTGGTGCCCCGTGGGTGAAGAGGAGGAGGAGGGTGATGAAGAAGCTCCCATAATGGACTCCACTGTGTCAACCGGCACCCTGGCCCTGCGTGGCCGTGGAAACGCTGCCCCTCTGCGGTGGGTGGAACACATCAAGGTGGAGCGGCTGAAGCAGGTCAACGGCAGCCTGCCCCGCCTGAGCCCCACGGCGCCCCCTGGAGGCCCCGTGCTGCCGCCCATCACAGGGGGTGAGACCTGCTTTCTTTCGGTGTGTTCACGAGTTGAGAGTCCAGACTGCTTATTGTTTTTTTGAGAGAATTATGCCTTCTGAACTGTGCGTATTAATGGTCTGTCATAATTACAATGTTAACCACCACAGTAATGTGGTGTAGCCCAACTTGCTTGCCTGGTGAAACCTTATGAAACAGATTTAGGCCTATATTGATAAAGTGCAGAATTAGGATTAGGATTAGAATTAGGCAGGATCAGGTTTCCCCTTTCCATATCATAACCTTACTCTTCATGAGACAACACCATAGATCAGTGGACTGATATTTTTAGAATAGTTATAGTGATCTGAGCTGGGGTCTGAATTGGATGATCTTATTTTTAAAGTACACTTGTAAGGTGAATGCCTCTTCCCTTTAAGCTTACTGACTGAGTTTTCTCCCCCCTGCCCACGCTTGTGTCCAGGAAGGGGCAGCTACGGGGGAGTGTCCCTGCGGCCGGAGCTGTCGGGGACGGACGTGACGGTGCTGAGCCTGCTGAAGGAGCGCCGGGACAGCGGGGGCAGCGCGGTAAGCTCTGCCTACCGGAGTGCCAGCCGCCGCTCCTCCGGCATCTCGCCCTGCTTCTCCAGCCGCCGCTCCAGCCAGGCCTCCCAGCCCGAGGCCGGCCACCACGGCCACCCGCGGCGCCACAACCTCAGCGCCACCGACTCCTACGACCCCATCTCCACCGACGCCTCGCGCCGCTCCAGCGAGGCCAGCCAGTGCGGGGGAGGCGGGCCGGGGGGCGCCCTCACCCTCACCCCCGCCCAGCACTACCGCCTGAAGGCCAAGTACGCGGCCGCGACTGGAGGTGCACCCCCGACACCGTTGCCTAGTATGGAAAGGATGAGCCTGAGGACTCGCATGGCCATGATGGGGGACTGCCAGGACACCGTTCAACATGCACTGCCCCCGCTGGCGGGGAGGACTCATCGCGGCAGCTTTGGAAGAAATGAAGTCTGTGGTGCATTCCCTCAAGAGGTCATGGGTAATTCTCTGAGGAGGGCCAGTGACCCAGTCAGGACTCAAAACCATGACCCCCTCAACCTGCCCAGGGTGCAGCGTTTCAACAGCCTCCACGACCTGAACCCCCTGCCCCCGCTTCCAACTCACCACCCGCCCATGGAGGGTGGAGGCCCGAGCCTTCAGGGGTACATGCGCTTCAACGGGAACCCCCAGCCAGGCCCTCCCCCGGCCCATCCAGAGAGCATCAGGGAAAACACGGAAATGGAGGCCCTTGCAGTCAAGCAGAGAGGAGGAGCAGAGGTGAGCGGGGTCCCTCTGCTCGGGGAGGAGGACATGCTGCCCGATGATGTGGTGCAGTACCTCGTTTCTCAGAGCCAGGGAGGGACGTACGGAACAGCCTCCGCCGGTACGTCTAGGAGCAGGAACCCTAACGGGATGGCATTGGGTCAGCCGTACCAAAGCTCGGGACAGCAGGCACAGGTTGGCGACTCCGGTGTGGAGGCCATGCCCGTGCAGTGGAACGAGGTGAGCTCAGGGAGTGCAGACAGGTCACCCGAGATGTGGAGCCAGAACGCTGGCAGCCCTTTTAGCGCATTTGGCAACATGATGGTACAACAGCAGCAGCAGCTACTGCCAATGCCCATGGAGGTCCAGCATCCATATTCCCAACTCCAGAGTGACTTCCAAGAGGTTAACGCTGACAGAAGTTTCACTGATCACTGCTGCAAGCAGGAGACAGAGGCAGTTACCCGAAATCCGTGCAGAGCCTCCTCCTTAGAGGTTTCCCATGAGATGCAAATGAGTAATCCGTCCATGCACCAGGTAGCACAGGCCACCATTTCCCAAGTGCCCATGGGTCTGATGCGGTCGGCCTGTCCAGGTCCACCTCAATTCACCAAATCTCAAGCCAGCTTTCAGGAGAACCAGTCTGTACACAGGCTATTTCACAGCAACCCATTACTCCCAGAGGCTGGATCACAAGACCCTGCCACAAACCTCCACTTCCAGGGAGTATCCACACAGCAGCGGCCCAGTGGAGCCTACAGGATCTCAGCCAGACAGCAGGGCTACCCGACCATGAGGAGTACTGGCAGTAACCCCACTCTCAGCCAGCAGCAGGGATTGAGCCTAGCGGGAGCAAGGAGTGGGAGTACGACTAACGACTTGCACACCAGTCAGTTGAACCTGAAGATGGAGGATCATCCCCAGGCTGGCCCCTCAACCCAGCTGCAGTTAGGCTTCCTCAGCCAGGGTTTCCATCACCTCCATGCCTCGGCCTCCCAACTGCCCTCCTTCTCCAGTTCCCATGGCAACATCCCACCCACCGCCACCAACAACTCCGCCCTGCCCTCTCCGGGGGATGGCCGGGTGACTAGCACGGCAGAGGACGCCGCTGCAGGTCCCTTGAATGGTGCGGCGCTTGAATTCGACGCCGTCTTAGACGATGGGTACGAACGCGGTAGTCTGTTCTCGGAGGTCCTGAGCCCCCGTATGTTCAGGAACCTCTCCCGGACTTCGTCCCGCCTCACTGGCCCCCGCGCCTCTGTGGCCTTGCACAGCATGCCTTCTGGAGTCAGCAACATGGCCATCGGCGACATGAACTCTCTACTCACCACTCTTGCCCAGGAAAGCCAGTTTCTTGCTGCGATGCAGTAGGTGCTCGGCAGATTGTGCATCTGCAAAAAAGGGAATGTGGAAGAGGAGAAAGGAAAATGTTTTCATTGTCGTTTTAAACTAATCCCCTGAAAGCAGGGGCGGCACAAGACCTGTGTATTTCCATTTTATGGAATTAAGGCTGTATTCTGGCCCTTATTTTATATTGTTTTATAATAATAATAAATTGAAGAAGGTCCTTCAACCCAGTTAGACTAAAGCAGAGTTCTGCAATGTTGACGTTTACTTGCCAAGACTGTTGGCATGAATGTGCAAATGCATTCAATATCAAGGTCAAATTTAAACTGGTTTTTTGCTTTGTCAGCACCTTGAAGGGCAGGAAGTTGTCCTCATGTCAACAAGTTAAAACGGGTAATAAACTGCATTCAGATCACCCCAAAATAATGTTTTTTTTTTTTACCATGCATCAAATCAGTGTTTTAGTGATATACAGTGAGTCTTCCATGTAATTTGGTTCTCTGACATTCCAGGTAAATATACAGTTTTCAAACATGACTATTTTCAAATCTTTTCTTTTAAAGACACAGTACAGTCCACTGGCAACCCGTGAGTAAAAAATGGGAGAGGACAATAAGTTCAATTAAGAATTTTAAATTCTTCATGAAAATTGTTTGGAAAACAAGTCTGTCACCTTCAGTTGAATATTGTGGCTAGGCCTTATATGAAGACAATATTTCTGCTGTTTTCATGCACTTAAAAATGTTCACTGCAAGTGCGCAGACTTGGAGAGACCATCAGTTTCTTTATTACAAACAAAGGTGCATGTCATGTATAAGAGGGCTCATGTTTTGCTATGATGTTTACGCACTTCACATTCAGTTATGTTTTAGTCCAAACCTGCCGCCAGTATCTTACTGTTATAGTGAAAATGATTTAATGTAATCCAATCTCATTGTTACCATCTAAATAATTATTGTTACCACATTAAAGACAGTTTATAAAAACTACTAAGCTGCTGATGTTTGATCCTTTCTAAAACTGGCAAACAACCACAGTAAAACATTATGAGGATTACAATTAAATAAATGGCCATGTATATTGCACACATTATCAAATATTAGAATAGATAATGGAGTATGTGTATACATTAATACAATTTTTATATAATGAAATATATGGTCTATATTTGACTAGATTTAAAATATGTTCTTTTTAAATCTATTCAAATATGGATTTCATATATAGTCATAATACATAATTTATTATATAATCATGATACTGAAATAATTTGTCATTTGGGTCTAATTGTATTTTTAAGCATGATGTGTCTATTGTAACGGCATGAAAAGATCATGAAATGTATGCCTTATTTCTCTTGTAACCTGAAAAAAAGAATATTTCACAGTGAGGTTTTAAAACTTAGTGATTTGTGAAACATTAAAAATCACACGTCAGCTTTAAAAATAAAAACCAATGGAGTGTTTGTAGAAAGAGAATTGTGCCATTTGATAGGCTGAATTTTGTGCTTATGAAGAAAACTAGCTATAGAATATGGTTTTTCTTGCCTCTATCCTACCTAATTAGTGTGTTTAACTGCATGTTGAAAATGCCACATGGACTCTGTGCTGGGATCCCATGGGTCTTCACCAGGGGGACCAAAATGCAAGTGTTTGTCAGTGGGAAACACTTAACTCCTTTTTAACTGACAAGTTTTTAATAAAAAAGGAAATTTTGTTTACTTGTACACTTTGAGCTTCCAATCGACAGTGAAGATTCAATTTGAAATATAACGTTTGGCCAGTTGAAGCACACAGCCCATTTCTAACAAAAGGAGCTTCGTTTCGTGCCACTGTGGCTGAACACAAAGAGGACGCGTATGCAAAGCACTGAACAGTAAAGAAGGGGAAACGTGCCTCAGTCGCCACCGGTACTGTAAAAGATGGTGAGTAAAACAAGAAATCTTCTTTTCTCACACATTTTCCATGCTCTTACTAGAGTCATATGTGGATGAAACATCTGCATCGAGGAGTGGATAGAAGTCCAGGTACTCAGGAACCAGGGATCGAAAAGGAAAAGCCCACTGGGACCTGAGCTCCTTCATGCTGCGCCTTGTTCCTGTGTCAAACAGATGCGATTACCTTACCACTCTCCAAACGCTCGGGTCTGTTTGAGTGAGAAACTCAAAACTCGAAGTCATAGTGTGACCTCGGCTTTAGCTTTTAATTATACCTGAAATACTGACTGTCCTTTCTTTCCAAACCCAGAAAAGACATCGCTGTTCTGAGGGCGATATTTGTGCCAGCCGGAGAAAACCTTATTTGAGAAACCGCACCTTAACCTAACCTGACACCCCCCTTTGCCCTCCACAAGTTTTTTTTATTTGATTAACTGCAGTAAGTATCTGCACTGACTCCTGCTGCCCATCTGCTGTAAATGATGAAGTTTAAGGAAACTGTTGGAGAAAAACACCATTCAGAGGTAGTGACCAAGTTTTACCATTGAATAATATGACATTGATATTCCAGGACACAAAGCTGGGAGTGACAATCATTAACACAGAAACTGGGTAACTATTTTACAGTCTGTGCTAGTCTGTAGGACTCTCAAATCCATAAAGCAATCCTCCTGTGCGGCACATTTGTTTGTTAGCATTTTTTCCATAATCTCTCAGGGGAGGGCACCATCTAGTGCAACAAAAAGGTAATACCAATTTCACTCAATAGCAATGGGACAGTCCATTGAAAGGATATATATTTAATAGCAAGATTGCATAATCTTGCTATTAAATGCCTTACTGGTTGTTGTAATACTATTTGTAATAAAAGAGTATTACAACAACATCCTAACAGAAACAGCCTGCTTGGACCTCTATGCAATGCACCTGGAACACAGTGTGGGTAAAAGTTAATTATCCATAGAGTAGTAATAATGACTTGTTATTCCCCAGATAAAGGATTGATCCAGTGCAGCCTCCTAATTGCCCCAGCTGGGATTATCCCTAAAGCCAAAGTATTCTAATTCTGGCACACATACTCTATAATGTGTCCAGCTGTGTCTATGCAGCACCAAAATATGAATTCCCATGACACTGAAGGCAGGGGAAGTAATTGTTCAGCAAAGAGGGTGTTGACTGTGTCTTTAAGACAGAGACCTTTAGTCATTAATCACAACATATATTAATTCTAGTTTCTGGACCCTCTCTTCTTAAAGTCTCCCTTGAACAAAAATCCAAATTTGAGCTGAATCATTTGGGAAAACTGACTGGGCTAAATGACAGCAAATGTTCAATTAATTTGCATCAACTGGAATGGTTGTATTTTCCAAGTGGAAAACAAGATGAATTGGGTGATTTACCAAAATCCAAACTTCAACCCTAGACTGAAAATGGACAGACCAACGTAATTCTTAACACTATGTGTATATTTTGGGTAGGCTGTCTGGGATCATGGGCTGATTTAATTCTCATGTAACATACTGCTAAAATAAGGAGATTTAATGTATTATAAATGTGTATATTAATGCTCACACGGTCGTATAAACACTGGTAGTACAGTATAGACTTGCAGAGTGTTTTAACAAAAACGTCAAGCCAAACTAACAGAAAGCTAACCAATAGCTTTGTTACTCTTTAAATTAATCACCTTTCCATTCACATGGTCTGCATTACAAACATAAATTTGAAGTGCAGATAATGTCAGCGCTGTCTACCTAACTAGCAAATAATAATAATAATAATAATAATAATAATAATAATAATAATAATAATAATAATGAAAAAGAATGGTCTTTACCTGGTTATATGGACGATACAGGTAACACGGGTTATTATTTTTCCTGTGTGGATCAAAAAAGGACTGCCCCATTCTCTACTTTGTCTGTTAAAATGAGGAAGATTTCAAAGTTACACTCACTCCAAACGGATTAATGTTACCATGGTATCGTGAAGATTAGCCATTCAGTCTCAGTTTTTAATAAGAAGGTACGACATGGTTCTGTGGAAAAGACTAGGAGGAGCTAATGCTAAGTAATTGTATTTTATTTTTTAATGTGTTACGTTTTCAGAGTAGGGTTTCATGCGTAATCTCGCATTGCTTTTCCAATTAGACGTTGACAACGTTAATGTTTCATTGATAAATGTCAACGGCGTCCAAAATGAAAGGGACAAAACGGAGAAACCTGAGAACTTCGAGGTTATTAACCCTCCTTAGCTACGAGAGTGAGACGATTTGTTACTTGGAGACATGATCATGGGGAGTTGAATGACCAGCGCGCGGCGTGCTAGTTAGCTATCTAATATTAAAGTTGTCTAGTTATTAGTCTGTAAGTCTGACGGACCACTGCACATTGCCAGTGGTGTTCCTGGCATTCTCCGTGTCCGTGACAAATCAAACGCGGTGTATTTTGCGCCTGATACAGTTCGCATGCAGCTGACACAGAATGGACGAACGGAGACCACTGATGCCCAGCCCGTTAGTAAGTCCTCGGAAACCGGCATTGATGAATTGGAAGGTTGCAGTCTTTGACCAAATGTAGCACTAGTCTAGTAGATGTAAAATAGGAGGTCCTGTCCGAGCGTTGCAGCTAGCGAACCGTCCTGCAACTTTTAGTTTCCGTAGACTAACTTGTTGGTTCAGGAGTCTATGGTTGGAATTAAGTTAGTTAAATTGTTTATTTAGCTCGCTAGCTGTAGGCTATTATGTCCAGCTAATGTTAGCAATCTTTTCAGTGGGATTATCAGTGGGAGAAACGAATTTCAACATTCAGCGCACCACCGAGACGTAAGTAGCAACAGAGTCTATTGACATTTAATGAACCAGAAGACATAAAGTAATAAGAAATAATCACCAGTGTTCATCTTCAGTTAATCATTGGTTTCGCATTTGATTTGTTTCCATGTTTGCACAGATGGCGTGCAGGGGGAAACAAATGGGGTAAGTAGGCTGCTACGAGCCGTCATATATCATGGAACTGAAAGTGACAACAAAACTATAGCCATCTAGAGCTAAGCGCACATTTCACTCTACTAAATCGCTGAGTAATTTGAAACTTGGCATTGTTTCAAATTCCAAACTGTGGCATTTAGGTGTAGTCATTTGTTGGTAACTATTTCGTATATCATTAAAAATGTACAGAAAAGATGAGTCAAATGACGAGGCTAAATATGTTTTAGACTACTGGTTTATGCACTCATTATATTGATGTAGACTATTTACTTAGTTGTACGCACCGCGTAAGATGTCCAAAGGTATGTTGGCAGGTAATAAGCGATTTTGCATTCAACGGCTTGCTATTTTAACTAATATACTTAAACTTTTGCCAGTGTTAACATAATTAACATATCTCTCAATCTGTCGCTAATATGGAGGTTGTTACTGCTGAAAGTTTGTACAATGCACCTATTGCTTGCCTTCTCAGGGGATCTGTCTTTCTCAGCTGATGCAACACCTGGATGAATTGAATTTGAGGGGAGAACCCACATCAAAGGTAAGGGGGGTACCTTTTTCAACATTGACTTCCTGAATGCAGTCTTTGCTTGCATAATCCATTGATATAAATGTACAAGGATTGTCCAAAATTTAGCAAGGGTCTAATAATGATAAGTCACTGTGATGGTGCTGTAGGGTATAGTTTGCAGTTTCTTTTCCATTTTTGAATCTAAAAATGAGAAATTTGTTTGGATGGTTTGCAGAGGAAATGTTTGATCATATTCTTCTTTCAGTTGAAGGATACTGTAGAGAAATGTGTAAATTTGGGACAAAAATATTCCAAGATATTTCTACCAACACTCAACTCTAAGTGTAATTTGAGCACTGGATCGGCCATCTGCTACAGCCCTCTGGAACCCACTTTGCTGTAAGTATATTCAATGTCAGTTGTGTTGCATTGTGGGTAAGGTCTGCTTGTGGCTGTCATGCCCCTCTGGGGGTATTCAAGTCTGCTGTTGCTACAATGGCCTACTGTTGGATTTTGAAAAATAGCTTTAGCACTCGATTCCAAGGGCGTGTATGACAGGTGGCTTATTACCACTGACCTGTTCGGGTGACAATAGGATATTCTGTAATGAACCTGTCATTAGTTCCCTGGCTGCTCATCTGGAACCAAACTGAAACCATGCATGTCGAAATAAATCTGAAAAGCTAGACCAATCCTAATGACACTTGGCATCTGTACCATATCTCCTGTTGCCAAGAACTACAAGCTGATGCTGAACCAAGTATCTCACTGCACTCTTTGCCCTGACCTGTGTTCTGAACCAAACATTTTCTTTGGAAATGCTTCTCAAAATGAGCCATCATGGTTAATACTGGATATCTGTGGTGTCTTTTAGCCAGGGGCAACTTCAGAGACACCAGCCGGATCTGAAATGCTACAAAGCCCTTCGGTCTTGGTCCCATCATCCCAAAAGAAAGTACCTCCTCACACCTCGAAACAATCAAGGAGACCACAGCAGTGTAGCTCAGAGTGAGATACCCCTGAGAATAACTCCAGCAGTGGTCACTCACAACCATGGACTGAGGGACAGAAGAGCAGCGGGACAAGGAACCAGAAACGTGGTTTCGAGCCCTTACTGCTTAGCCCCAAACAGGTTTGAAGGTCCAGGAGCTGAAACGAGTAACAGCTCCTCAACAGGCCAAAGCAGCCACAGCAGTCTCTTTATGGACTTCCCCTCGGATGACAGTGACTTGTCGGACCAGGAAAGGACTTCTGTGTCAGACCACGAAAGGACGACCGTCTCAGCCCAAGATTGGGCAACTCCTGTGGAGCTGGAACTGGACCTGAGGCCTGAGCCATTCGATAAGGACGATCCGAAGGATTACTTGGAATCAAGAGAGGATCGATTGCCCTATCCTGAGGTTCTCCCGGCACCCTTAAAGATACTGGACCTCACGCAAAACCTGTTCAACAGAGCGGACTGGGAGAGGAGGCAGAGTTTTATTAGGCAGGACCCTTCCCTGTTTGTCCTCGCCAACCGCCTGGTGGAGATGGAGAGGATGCAGGCGGCCACCATTCAGAGAGAGAGAGCTAAAGTGGGTTGGTCTCGATCGGCCACTGCCATAGGCATGACAAGGAGCACCGCTCGGATAAGGAAAGCGGATTTATTGGGATCTCAGCCTGAAAGCTTGGTGCCAGGAATGGAACTGGGGGGCGAGTGCCCCTCGGTTCTGCATGGAATAGCAGACCTCGCACTTCCTCACACCCCCATGGCTAGGCGACGTTCGAAAACCGCCTGCGTCCCTTCGAAACAAAGCCACGACACGAGAGGCTCAACTGCCAGTCCCACCCTGCCCAAGCATCCCCATTCGAGCTCAAGCAGACCGAGCAAGACGAGCTGCCTTTCAGGCCCATCTGTGCAAGGCTTGTTACTGAACGCGGCGCCATCATCCTACAAAGTGGAGAGGCTAAAGGGCTCCAAGAAAGTGACATCAAGGTTGAAGAGAAAGTCATCTTCCACAAGAAAGAGAAATACCAGACCAGATAGAAAGCTATAATACGGTTCGTAATTTCATTTGATTTCTCATTGTATGAGCAGGCATTACTGTGTACAAGCTTCCATTTGATTGGTCTGGGAAATGAGCAGTCTTTCCCATATTTGTTGGCAGAATCCCAGGGTCACATGCACCCAAGTTGCAGTGCAACGTGGCAATGTACATTTTTGTCTTTAAACAAGCCAATTTTGGGACCATATTGGTGTCCTTTAAAACAGACTTCACTTACTAAGTCACCAGTCCCAGTTCTGCATTCATGGGTGTCCACAATGCAATTTGATCCATAATAATGTAAACATTTTGAAAATACTTGGCCAATTCAATTATGTCATTTACTAGAATTAAAGTCTGACAGTTTACACGGAAACTGCAATGGAACCAATAATTGTTGCCCTACAAGCCTTAGGCTATATCATCTTGAGCTCAAGTATTCACTCTCTCCCAGCTGAAAAAGTTTCTTTTTCATACAACTGCTGCATTATCTATCAAGGTTTAGACCTCCGTAGTTTCTTCCAAGTGCAGATGATTGACATTTAAGTCAAGTGTTACTACTGTATGCATGAACAAACTTGTTCATGACTTCGGCATAAAGACATCAGGGAGAGGGTAGGTCTGTTCTGAGACAATTTAACAATCAATTTAAAATTATATGTGCAAGTGGATTAAGTGCATCCGTTTTGACTTAGCATTGCAGAATTCCTTTTTTGGGGCAATAAAGAGCAACTAAAATGGTAACTGAATGAGAAGAGCCATTGGAGTCAAACATTAGCAGCAAAAACTAAAGCACTTTTAAGAAGCGTTTATTATGAAGTGGATACAATTCTTTTTTCCCCTAAGTTTATACTTAAATTGGTTACATTTATGCTTGAAATACTATGTGAATGCAGTTCATTTACAATGTTTATCAAATATCACGTGCAGTGCAAGATCATCATAATAAACAATGATGCAATAAGCATGCAACAATCATTAGCAAATGGTTCAATGGGATCAGAGCTGCTTCCTTGGGTGTCCAAATGGCCAAGTCCAAGTTTTCTAGTCAGAAGGGGAACAGGAAAATGCCAAATGGCAACTTACCCTGCAAGACAAAAAGCACACACAGAATCACACTGTTATTTAGGAAACCAAAAATCAAATTGGAAATATCTGACAAAAAAAGAGAGTATTACCTTATAGTTGGTGGTCGCTTTGGCATAGATATAGCCAAATTACAATAACTAAATTTTCTATATATACTGTTTAATAAATTCTACAATTTTTTTGTTTTGTAAAAATGGAAAAAGCTCAATTTATGCATGTTTTGATGTGTAACAGGTACCTGTGAGAATTGGAGGGGGGGGGGGTACTTCAAACACAATCAATGATACAATTCTCCAATAACTGAATTTGCTAAGCTGAATGCAAGGACTAAGCTCTACCACATTCACAGAGCAGTAATGATTAAAAAAACAGGCCAAGACATCTCCCACACTCAACAAGCTCAACAGAACTCTCTAGAACAGAAACCTTTGTCCAGGTGAGGTGCTCTGTGAGGATCTTCTAAGGGGCTGCACCTAGAATACAGAGAACACATAAACGAGTATCTGGATGCTTTTGCCGATCACTCATAACTGAACACAAAAAAAAAAAGTTAACCGTGAAGTTTGAGGACAAACGGTATGTCAGGACTGGGTCCACTTGTTTGGCCAGGAACTTAAAACAACCTTTTACCATTGACATGTTCAGATCAGTAGAGACTAAACACACGGCCCAGTACATCAGCACAGGAAGGATATACATGACAGCTTACGGACCTAAGCTTTAGGCTTAGGTCTGTAAGACACAGGAGATTAGAACGTTGTACCTTTTGTACCCACGACAAAGAGGCAGTTATCCATGACCAAAACATTACAGCATCATGTTCCTTCAGCACTTGTGAAGAGACAAACCATCCAAACCAAAAGAACTTAATGCCCCCCCCCCCCCTTGACTCTTAGACATTAGTTGACCCTGGTCTCACTGGCCCAAATGTACCACAAAGGAACCCAATCTGTACAAATATACCGAGAGTAGCATAGTTTCCATGCCCTCCCAAAGCATAATCTCCACCCAGACCTTATCCAGACATAGCCGTTGTGTACATTTGGCAATGTGATGACTAGAAAAGGACCCAATGACACATACTGAGCTTTAGATTTTTTTTAAAGCTTCTGTTTACATCTTTATACGCGTCTCTCACATTGTCTTTGATCTACACATGCCATCAGAAATGACCTTGTTAAGTAGATGGAGGTCTTGTCTTTCAAAGCAGAACCAGGCAGTAGAGGACGGTGGACAGAGCCTCTTGGCCTGGAGGCTTAACTTGGCTTTGTCTCTCTCAGCAACCACAGGAAAGAGTGGGAGAAACATCACAAACAGTAATTAGTGTCAAAACACACAGCACTGCTTTTTCTGTCTTCCATAACACCCCCAAATATCAGCCTAAAGTGCAGACAAAAGCTGAAACGGAGGCAGTACTGCAGTAAAGGCACAGGGTAAACAAAATGCAGCATTTCTTACTTTTCTGGTTCTGAATTTTACATGTGTTTGAGGTTAAGTGCTTCAGAAAGAAAAAGGAGTTAGTTCGCAAAAAAGACCACAGAAATTTCTGCAAGGTCTGCAACCATGTTTTGTCAATTTTTTTTCCACAAAAAACTTTATTTTACGCTTTTTTTTTTAATGCATACTGAGGATTTACAATAATTCTGCGCCATCCAGTCAACATGCAGGGAAGACTTCTCAGATGACAAGAAGCAAAACACATAAATCTGAAAAATAACTGCATAAACTATGCTTTTGGTTTTGCGGTTTCTTTTTTTCTGTCCAAGGATGCCCAGAAGATGGTTCAACAATACAATACAAGGGAAATAGTAAAGAAGCAATTACCGCTTGTAACAAGCAGATGCAAAGATCAGAGCAGGAATATCCCTGTATCAAAAGACAACATGATCACAGACATGAGTCAAAGAGGACTAAAACAGAAAAAAGTTTAAATGGCCTTTAAGAAAAAAGCACACAAAGAATTTTACACAACATATAATAGACTGCCATCTTAAGCCCTCACATGCAGTTTTCTAAGATCACTTAATATATAGTAAAGGGTGAAAAACTGACAGAAAGAAAAGGATAGACTACCCCTTACTAAGTCACATTTCTGCAAAGATTTGAAAAAACTTTATTAATAGAAGCAGTACACTGAAGGCGCCTTCATCCATCAGAGCTTCGAGTCCCACCAGCCCCCCAAATCTGCACACTATTGGTTTGCCAAAAAATACATTCAGACTTGCAACTGAATTTTCCTTGACAGAAAATGTAATCGACGTGAGGTATACAACACAGCGTAAAATCTGATACAAACCATCAGCACATCGATTTAAATTTAAATTTTTTTTCTGAAATTTGTGTGATCGTCCATTTTGCGCGTTGCTCTTTACACATGCAAAGTAAAATGCCAGAGAAGCCAGGACTGGATTTTTTTTTTTTTTTAAATAATTTTTTTTTCTCTCTCGTTTTTGCCAGTGTGCTAGAATGCGCGAGAACACCAGTGAAGTTGATGGGTTTGGGGAGCTTACCTTCAGTGTACTGAAAGTGGTACACAACCTGCTTTAACTGAGGAGGGCAGGCCGTCCCTGCAGGCGGACTCAAGGAGGACACAAGACCCACGCCACGGGCGTGCCATGCTGCCGGGCCTGTGCACTCACACCTGGGGGAGACGCGGATATAGACAGCATTTACGCCGGCCTGCGCCACACACAGCAACAGCTGCCAAGCCTGCACCAGACATCGCGCGCGCACACCTGTACGGTGAGGTCTACCTGTACAGCGAGGTCTACACGCACTAGGCATCGCACGTGTACACCTGTACGGCGCCAGTACACCTGTACAGCGAGGTCTACTGCTTGTACACCTGTACGGCGCCAGTACACCTGTACAGCGAGGTCTACTGCTTGTACACCTGTACGGTGAGGTCTACCTGTACAGCGAAGTCTACACGCACTAGGCATCGCACGTGTACACCTGTACGGTGAGGTCTACCTGTACAGCGCCAGTACACCTGTACGGCGTGGTCTACGTGCACAAGACATTGCGCGTGTACACCTGTATGAGCGCGGTCTACACGCACAAGACCTCACGCCTGTACACCTGTATGGTGCAGTCTACACTCACGAGACATTGCGCATGTACACCTGTACAGCGAGGTCTACACGTCCTGCACTGCGTAAAGGACGCATGCAATCTTCAGGGACTCGATCTGCTCAGTCTTGTGCAGCCTTGGCAAGCTATAAATGACCATAACCCTTCCCTCTCTCAACCTGAACCATACAAAGCGTATTTTCAATTACTGCCTTCAGCACCGGTCTTTTACAGGGGCCCAAGGACGAGCACTTCAAAAATGAGGATAAAAGGTTTATTTATCCAGCGCAATAAAGGGGATTTTTTTTTTTTTTCCTCTAAAACTTTATTCGGATGGCCCATAAACATCGAAGCCAAACCTTCCCACCAAAGCCAAACTGTAAGTCAGACCGGTTTTGATTTGAGGGTGTCCTGCAAGTAATCCAAAAAACGGAAATGTACATGTGATTTTTTTTTGGACCCCCTACCCTTTGATTTCTTAATAAATTCATAATAAAAGCAAAAACACGGGTATGTATGTGCATCAAAATAACAATAAAAAAAATAATGTTAACTATTTTTAAAAAATGTTTCTTTTCCTAGGTACTCTTCAGTCAGTCTCTGCAGTTACTAAACAAATCAAGTTTTTTTTTTCGGTTTGTTTTTTTTCTCTGCCAGACCCATAGTACTTAGTAAGTAGCAGTGGTTGCAGTAGCGCTGGGTGAGCAGGTCAGATCTTCTCTTGGATGTAGGGGTGCTGCAGGGCCTGGTTGATGCTGATTCTCTTGGCGGGGTCCAGCATTAGGATTTGGTCCAGCAGGTCTTTGAGCTGGACCACCTTCTTGCGTTGGTCCTCGGGGAGGCGCTGGCAGCCAATCATGTCCGTGAGCAAGTCCTTGGTGGGGTTGATGGTGCTCATCACCGTCACTTTTTCCTGTGGAAGACGAGCAAGACAGGAGACGGGGAGAAGAGAAGCGGGAGGGGGGAGGAGGAGGAAAAGGAAAAGAGGGAGATAATAGAATGGATATTGACAAGTAGAGGAGAATGAAAAGCAGAAGATCAATTTTATTTGACATGTTTTAAAATATTCATAGGGTTGGCGGTACAACCACCATCATAGTTAAATTATCGAGGAAACTAGGCAACGCAAAGTCATGATGGCACTTCTATTCTGGTCCTTGTGTTTTTTCAAAACGGAACAACTCAATGCAAGAATGGAAAAGAATTACCTTAAAACTGGTACTTACAACATTTTCAATGAGCATCCATAAACTAAAAGTTGCCTTCTGAATTCCAGCATTCTCACAGAATGCTGTAAGTAATACATTCCTATCTGACCTCACGTTTCAGGACAGTGAAGGCATGTACAGTAACAATGGAGATTATTTAAAAAAAAATGTACATCTAGAATTACTGCAGGGACTGCCAGACACAATGACGCACAAGACGATTTTAAAAAGTAAAAGGGTAATGGTAAAAGTAAAAATAAGTAATGGAAAAGACAAAGTAAGTAACGGAAAAGACGAAGCAAGGAACGGAAAAGATGGCGTACCCTTTCGGTCACTTTGTCCACTTCAATGTACAAGAAGTTCAAGTTCTGATCGAAGTGCTGATCCTTGAACAGCCCCTTTCGGATCATCTGTAGTCAGGGGGAAAAAAAAAGACGTTTGACAAGAGCACATATATCCCTGAGGACAGACATGCTCTTCGCTTCATATCCTATCATGTGACACGTATGATATCCTGCACTCTCGGTGGCACAAGCGAGGGACTTGAAGAGAAACAGAGTCTCAGAGGCATAGCATAAACCACATATTACATTGCATTTATTTGGCAGACGCTTTTATCCAAAGCGAAGTGCATACCACAGGTCTGATAAGGTCTAATACTCATTATTTAACGGTTATCCATAGCCATGAACACATCAAGTCCAGTTCACACAGTAAGCATAGGCTAGATCAGAAAGTTATGGTAAGTCACACTAGGAGGCATAACAATACACGTGCGATTAAGTGCTGGATGGAGGTACAAGTGTAACATGAAAGTGCTACAGGAACAAATTAGAAGGATACAGGTGATAAGAGTGATTAGAGCGACAGCACAAATGCATCTGGTGGCAGCTCTCACCTTGTTGGGCATCTTGCCCTTGAGGTCCATGGCGAGCTTGATCATGTGGTTGTTGGTCTTCCCGGGGAAGAGGATCTTGCCCGTGTACAGTTCGTACAGCGTGCAGCCCACGGACCACATGTCAATCCCGTAATCGTAGGGTTTCCCAATGACTGCGGGGGCAAGAGGGGGAACCGCGATCAGGGCCCGGACACATCCCTCAACTACTACTACTACGACTCTGGAGAGCCTCAACCCACCAACAGAACTACACTCCATGTAATTACATGCAATTACACAGAATGTAATTCTAGAATGCAACACGTTCTATGTAATTATGTAATAGATTACTTTGTGGGTGCTCAAATGCAGCCTTGATTCAGCTCAGTACAGCAAGCATTCATCACATTTACACGTTGCACGATTCAAAATGACAGTAAAACTCCAACCATAATGGTAAGATCTACTCTACCACCGGTGACCCCAAACATCTTGTACTGCCTTTGGCTCCAACAAGTCTTATTTAGAGAAGATCACGCTCCAATACAGGCGAAGGAAGACTTACTGATTTCAGGCGCCCTGTAGAACCTGCTGACCAGGTAGGGCGTGATGTCGTTGTCCGCAACATGGGACGCCGAGCCGAAGTCGCAGAGCTTGAGGATGGTTTTGGACTCGTTCACCTGCGGGCGAGGAGGACGGGGATGAGAGCGGTTGGTGGCCGAGAGCGGTGCATGATGGGTAAACCGTGCAGGAAGGCGGCCGGGCTCACCAGGATGTTGTCGGGCTTGATGTCGGCGTGCAGGATGTTGCAGCGTTTGAGCAGCTTGAGGGCCAGGAAGAGCTGCTGGCTGTAGGAGCGCACCGCCTTGATGTGCAGCCCCACGTCCTTCCCGTACTTCTTCAGCACCTCCCGCAGGTTCATGCTGTGGGGGGGGGTGGGGGGGGAGATGCGGCCGCGTTAGCGGAGATTAGCGGGATCGTAACGGGGACCCAAGCAGCCGGGAGACGGACACACGCGCCACAGCGTTCGTAAAGAAGCGCTGACGCAGCTCTTCAGCCTCGAGGAAGAGGAAGAGGCTGGAGCCATGTGGAGATGGCAGAGTGTCCCAGCTAACAAATCCTTCTCGCAATGCTGCTGCAATGTAGTGGCAATGTTATAATGTTGACAAAATTCCAGTAACATTGTGAGAACACTGTGTGCCAGCTGGGGAGGGATCAGCAGGTAATTTAGACAGACTCTGGGGGACCTGAGGGGCTGGAACACCAGGCACAGGTGCTGCTTGTGGTTACGCCGCTAAGCAGGTTACCTGAGGGGCTCAAACACCAGGCACAGGTGCTGCTTGTGGTTACGCCGCTAAGCAGGTTACCTGAGGGGCTCGAACACCAGGCACAGGTGCTGCTTGTGGTTACGCCGCTAAGCAGGTTACCTGAGGGGCTCGAACACCAGGCACAGGTGCTGCTTGTGGTAGAAGTGCCTGAAGAGCCGCAGGCAGTGGAACTTGTCGTCGGGGTCGGCGTCGTTCAGCTTCTTGAGGAACTCCAGCTCCTTCAGTCCCGTCTTTTGCCTGTGGGGAAACAGCGCCACTCTCAGCACAGTCAGGCACACCACGAACACTGAAAAACAAGCCCTTCCTTAAAGCCTTCACCCAACAGCAACGCATGGAGATGCATGTAACAGAACGTGTGTGTCTGTATGTATGTGTGTGTGTGTGTGTGTGTGTGTGTGTGTGTGTGTGTACGTGCTTCCACATAAACGGGTTGTTGCGCTCACATGAGCTCGTTGTTGCGGATGATCTTTATCGCCACCTCCTGGCTGGCGCGGGCCATGTCCCGGGCCCGGATCACGTTGCTGAACACGCCCTGGCCCGTGTAGCCGTACACCCCGTAGCGCTTGTCCAGAACCTCCCCGATGTTCACCCCTGTGGGACGAAGCAGAGGGGAAAAGGCTCAGCTGCCTGCGGGACAAAACAGCGCAGTGCAGACGGGATCACTCCGCGCCGAGGGTCAGTACTCACGGTAGTACCCCTCCGCGTCCGTCCAGTTGTCCCTGAGGTTGGGGTTCTCCTTAAAGTCCTTCCCTATGCCGGCGGCTCGGAGTCTGGCGCTCTGCGGGGGGAAACCAGCGGCCTGTTAGAGCCCCACGCTCACCCGCTCAAGCCCCCACCGCTGGTGTAGCTCTGAGCTGCGTTACTACACAGTGACCTCGGCGAAACGGCTCTACCACTTCAGATGCTCTCCTGTTACTGCGTGAAAAGGCCCAGTCAGCAGAACATGAACTGGCAACTGTGCAACTACTCATTAAAAATGTGAAGACTGCTTGACGTCGGTCATTGTAATCATAACTGACACTCTGGTGATCACAATGCTTTGTTCGGTCTTCGCTTGCACCGTGATATCGGTTGTCAGCAGGTTTGACAAACCCAGTCTTACGTCAATGCCATTTCACAGTGCTTGACTAGCCGTTACATATGCCTAAATATTTCTTCTAGGTGATGCGTTTGCTATTACACTGCACCAAGAAACTTTTTTTTTTTTTTTAAACTGGTTTGTGGAAAAAACCAGTCTTAGTGTGTGTCCCCTGTTGCAGCTTTCAGTGATTACACTGGAGCAAAATTATTTTGTTTCATGTATGACCATTTTGAGTTAAAAAAAAAAAAAAAGGCAGTTCATAGCGTTCAAGCAGAGGGACAGGCTAATTGAGAGGGATTAAATTACCCCCTACTCCACCCACACGCGACACTAGAGAAGGAAATTCAATCGATTCTGCGTACGCAGCCAAGACAGTGAAATGTTCGGACAGGAATCCAAAAGGAAGAGATGGGACTAAGTACACCAGCCCACACATTATCGCTGCTGGGTCCAATTACTTTACCGGAGTTAAGAAATTCAAGTAGGGCTGCGACAAGGTCAAAATCTGGTGTGCTCGAGTTCAGCTTCTTCGATACTCACATCAAAGTACGCCGCGAACATGTCGTCCGACTCTGTAAACATATCGGGTGCCGATGGCTTTTTTGGATTGGATCCTGGAGGAAAGAAGATCGGGCAAGGAAGGGGGGGGGGGGGGGTGGTTCACGAAATTTTAAAAATAGTAATAATTGACCCAGAAAATACAACACAATGAATACTCCCACTCTTCACTCCCACAAAGAACGCAACAGGCTGCCTCTTCACTGGCAGTGAGCATGGTGCTCTGCTAGGCTACACTGCAACGATAGCGTTTGGTCCTACAGTTTTCTGCTCTTGAGCAGAGAACACCGCGTAGGTTGCCACTGCTGCCACAACTGAGCGTGGCGGGAAAAATGTTCTGCCACGCGCCCGGTGAATGCCCACACACCAGACAGCAGCTCGGCTCCACAGCGATGACACTGGCACGCACGCCCCTGGCTTTCCGCTAAGGAGGCCCATAACGGTGGCTTTGCCGATAAGAACTTAATGACGTTTGGACATCTTTTCAAACCCCAGCCACTCTGCTCCGGAAACTCAGGGGTGGAACACAATCCATGGAGCACAATGAATGAAAGCATGACTGGCTGACCTGGAGGACCGATCAAACTACAGAATACTGCAGTTGTGCTGAAAAACTACAAAAATTAATCACTAACCACTCGAGGCTCAACACTTACATTTTCTTCCAAGAAGCACACGTGCTCCGAAGTTGAGAAATTTAGGAGCACACTAATGTAGCCCAATTAGTGGACGTGTAAATGTGCTCCCAAAATGTTTTTCCACTTACACACAAATTCCCCGGAGCAAACGCTCCTAAAATGGGAGCAATGCAGAACCCTGCTATTAAGCAGAGGTAACCCCACAGCGCCCCCTAGCCCTCCCCTGGGCATCGTACCGTCCTTCTCCACGGCGATGAGGTTCTGCTTGGCCTTCATGTTGGCCTCGAAGGTGTCGACGTTCTCCAGCTCGTACTCCTTGACGTCGGCGGCCACGCGCTCCAGGATGTCGTCGGGCGAGGCCGAGCGGCTGCGGGGGCTGCTCTGCGGGCTGCTGGGCTCCGACGGCATGGAGACGTTGCTGTCCTCGTTCACCGCCTTGTACTTCTGCGCGTGGGCCAGAGGGGGGCGGCGTGAGATCAAATGTTAAAAACAAGGGGAGCGGTGTGTGGTCAAATGTAAAAAACAAGCCAAAACCGCCCAAGCAGAACCCACCTGCACGATGGCCAGCCTCTGCAGACGTCTCTGCTCGATAACGGCCTCTTCGTCTTCTTCATCAACATCGAAGTCTTCCAGCCTACACAGGAACGCACGCCAAAGGAAAGACTACATTCAGACCAAACCCCGTGCAGAAGGTTCCGGAACGTTAGTGCGGGCGGCTCTGCGGCGGACGCTCACACTTCGTCGTCGGACTCCTCCTGGTCGGCCTTCATGCCCTCCGACAGGCTGCCCTTGAACTTGTCCTCCTTGTCCCGGCTGCGCCTCCTCCGTCGCTCCCGGGACCCCGAGCGCCAGCGCTGCCGACGGCCCATCCTGTCCCGCTCCAGAGACCTGCGGGACAGAGAGGGGGTGGGGGTCACGTCCCGTACCAGAACCAGGGGTAACAGAGCTGGTTCAAAAAGCTCTGCAGATGCCAGAGGTCTAAACTCCTCGAGTTAGCAAAAACAGACAACTAACTAGAAACAAGTCCTCTGATTTCCTCTTAACAAGGTACGGAAAAAACATTTAAAGATATCTCTTTTCTTTTAGATGCATTGTGGGTGTCATGCAAAAACGTGGATGCCTCCAAAAAAATGTAATTGTCAGAAACAAAGATCTACTCCAATTTCAATTTTCCGTCACAACATTATGGTTTAGGCAAATATGGTTTTGACCAATTTAACTGTAATAAATGTATCTGTGAGACCTTTAGCACATATAATACTGGATGGGGGTGGGGGGGGGGGGGGGGGGGTGTAATTACATATGGACACAGAAGGCTTATGTATTTCTCCCATACAGTTTCAGGGCACCACCATACACTGGACCGGCATTGGACCGGCACTGGACCGGGACGATCCGTCCTCGAGGCGATCCACTCGCCCATCTGAGCGGGGATTAGGGACTGGCGCTAAACGACGTCAACGAGGCTCCGCCCCCTCACCTCCGTCTGAGCGGCGAGCGGCTGCGTCGCCACGGGGAACGGGACCTCCTCCGCAGGGGCGAGCGGCTGACCCTGCGCCGGGGCGGGCTGGCGTCCCGGCGTGCCCCGCCCTCGTCCCGCGACCGCATCCTGCGGGGGGGGGGGGGGGGGGGCGAAGGACACGGCCGCCAAGCGTCAGTTACAGGCACAGCGGTCACCGCCATCCACGCTTAAAGGACCATGCCAGTGTTGCTCATTGCCCATTGTCAACATCGGCCACAGTTTACATAAACCTCGACCATTTTTCCCAAAATTGCTTTATTTTTGAGATGTCGTGTTTGCTTACGTTTTGTCCGGACAGACGTCATTCACTGCCATTCGTGTTGAAACGGTGTGGAAAAACACTCTACGAGACTTGAAAGTTGCCAGGTATAGGTAATTCACCCTTTTGAGAATCACTACGCCGTTTATTTTATCTGAAATTACTGTATTGTAATTAATACAAGCCATTCAAATTTGCGCATAATATCAAGTTCAAGAGCGTCTCATTTAGGCGTATGCCGGCCTCAATAACAAGCACAAGCATCGAGGTCAACGATTGGCTGAAAGTTACACCTCAGACTTGCGTCTTTACCGCTTCCTGGTTACAAAGTCCAATCAGAGCCAGCCAGAGACGTTTTGGCCAATGGAATGCAGCCAAGGAAACGTGTTCCTTACGCGAAAACTGGAAACAGAGGGTGCTTGTTACTGAGGCTGGCTAAAATAAATAAAAAATAAATGATATGATAAAATAAACGGCGTAGTGATTTTCTGTCTGGACAAAACGTAAACAAACATGATATCTCAAAAATAAGGCAATTTTGGGAAAAATGGTCAAGGTTTATGTAAACTCTGTGGGCGATGCTGATAATGGACAATGAGTAACACTGGTATGGTCCTTCAACAACAGGAGCGGAGACCGGCAGGAGGAACAGTGAGGGCGAGCAGCAAACAGTGGAATTAACATAAGAGCATTAAGGGTCTTCAGCTTAATCAGGCCAAGTCACAGGCCCTCCCAACCGCCTGACTTCAACTGATAAACAGTTAAACACTCGGGCTTAAAGGGGGAGTCGGTGAAGGTTTTGATCATAAAGAGCTGTTAAAGGAACACACATCGGCAAATGTACAGACTGGCACGCCGTTTGGACCGAACGTCTGTTACGATCGTGGCATCGCCGTGGCGACAGTGTGACATCAGCGAGTGCACAGCTGAACGAGGGGGCGGCCCTTTTATTCTGGAAGCTTCCGCTGCTCCCACGGGTCCCGGCAGAATGTGCGGGCCGGGCCGGGCAGACAGCTGTCAGCGGATGCCCCGCGTCCCAGAGCATAAACACGCGCGGCGCAGTAACCGAACTTCAGCTGGCCATTTCATCTTCCCCGTTAGCACTTCTCAACCAGGTTAGCAACGGCCACACTCGTAATCCATTACTAAGTGCCCTGAAATATGCAGATCATTCCCATTTAAAATAACCCCCATATTCCTTATCGCCCATGTTTTATGTGATCAAAGAAAGAAATGTGAAAGCTGTGCCTTTAAATCCAACATGCTGTTCCGTAAACAACAAACCAGTAACGTGTGACTATTTCATGTATGCGACTATTTTAAGCTATTATTTTTATATCCTTAGTGAAAGCTTCAGTTCTAGAGACAGTCATTTGGTAAACAAAATGCAGGTACAGGTATTGTAAATAAAATAATAAAACAATATCTCTTCCTTCCAGGAAAAAGGGTGAAGTTACTTGCTCTATTTTTAGCAAGGCAAAATAAGAGCATCAGACAGGTACTTTTAAACGTCATCCGATACTGCAGGACTGCACAGAAGGACAAACGAGTTTGAGATAGGCGGAGAACAATGGGGGGGCCGTCCCACGCGTGACCTCCTCGGGGGGGGGTAATGAGGCCGTGCGAGCTCGGGTCTCACCTGACGGGCGACAGGCGCTGACGCTCCGCCTCCCTACGCCTGCGCTCCAGCGACCGACTGCGCCCCCTCCTGGCGGGGGAGCGGTTTCGCGAGGTGGAGCGGCTCTGCTTGGACCTCCGGTCCCCGGCCTGCGCGTTGGCGGGGGGCTGGGGGGAGCGGCGGTCCCGCCGTCTGGGGGAGGTGCTCCGCCGCACCTGGGGGCTGGGGCCCCGTTTTCGGCTGGGCGAGCGGTTCTCCTTGCCCGACGAGGCGTCCTTGGACGGGGACTTCGCCGGCTTCTTGTCCCGGTCCCTCTCTCTGTCCCTGTCCCTCTCTCTGTCTCTGTCCCTGTTACTGTTACTCTCCCTGTCCTTGTCTTTGTCCTTGTCTCCCTCCGACCGCCTGGCTCTCCGGTCCTTGGACCGGGACCGGCGGTCTCGCGACCGGCTCCGCCTCTCGGGGGACTTGGACTTGCGGCCGCCGCGGTTGCGGCTCTCTCCGGACGGCGCCGGCGCCGGGGGCGACGGCCTCTTGTTGGCGCGGGCCGCCGGCTCCGCCTCCCCCGTCGGAGACGGCGTGTGCCGGTTCCTCTCCGCGGAAGAGCGCCTCCTGCTGGTGGGGGACTTGGACCTCTTGGCCCTGTCCCTGCTCCGGTCCGGGGTTCGGGACCGCTTCCTCTCCTTGGACCGGCTGCGGGCCTTCGTCCTCTCCTTGGCGACCGGCTCCGCCCCGCTCCTGCTCTTCCTCCTCTCGGACTTCTGCACTTTTGCGGCCCGGTCCTTGGACTTGCTCCGGCTGCGCCGCTTGGTCGCGGACTTGCCGGCGTCGGTGGACTCCCGCCGGGGCTTGGCCTCCTTGTTGGCGGCCGAGCTGCTCTGCCCCTTGGGGGCGAGGGTCTTCCCCGCGGCGCCCCTCTGCGCCTCCCCGTTGCGGGCCCGGTCCTGAATCTCGCCCTCCTCCTCGGAGCCCGAGTTGTAGCCCTGCAGGATGAGGCCCATGCCCGACTGCACCTTGCCCTCCATCAGCTCGTTGTCCAGCTCGGCTTTGATCAGCGCCCTCTGCTTCTCCAGGTCCTCCAGGACCGCCATGTCGTCGAACTTGGGGCGCTTGGAGCCGGGCGACGCGGCGTCCTTGCCCGCGCTGTTGGCGCCGGCGGCCGAGGCGGCGCTGTCTTTGCGCCGGTGTTTCTTGCGTTTGTGTCGGTGCTTGTGTCGCCGGTCCTTCTCCTCGGGGGACGAGTGCTTGTGTTTCTTGTGTTTGCTCCGGTGCTTGTGTTTCTTCTTCTTGTGTTTGCTGTTGCCGCCGCCGCCGCCGCCACCACTGTGCTTGACTTCCCCTTCAGGCTTTCCCCCGTCGTCATCCTCGTCCTCCTCTTCCTCCTCCCCGGACACATCGCCATTCTCCTCCTCGTTCCCGCTCTTCTCCGAACTCTCCACCTCCTCTCCCCTGAAAAGTCAAGGACAAAGCAGTCAGGCTTCATCAGAGGGCTACTCACAGTAAAAGCACAGTTTCTCACCTGTATCCACTATCACTTAATGTATGAATAGCTTCTATTGGTCAGCTTTAGTACATTTTTATTGAGCTGATAAAATGGATAGATAATATTTCCAGAAATATTCCCACCACTAATGTGCAGGAGTGTCAGAGGATGTAATTCGAGTATATTGAAGTGCTTATGCTTTCTAGACGGAGCTGTCAAGCTAACTAGTAGGAAATCTTATTCTTATTAGCCAAAGTAAATTTCTCTTTGACCTGTCTATGTATTTAACGATAACTTAATTGCCACTATTAGCCCTTCAACTACGGCGATTCCGTTTAGCTAAATGACCTGTTGCAACTATTTGGCGAGCGAGTTAGCTAGCTAACACTCACCGCGGGATAGCTAATATAACCGGGCAGACAAATTATTGCTCACACAATACATCTAGGGGTTGAAAATGTGTGGATTTGCTAAATAATCTACATTAGCCCAATTACCGGTATTGGTTTGCTGACCAGTAAAACAAAATGGGTAACCTGGCTGGGTAAAGCTGACAGGCTAGCTAACGTTATCTTGTTATATAATGTCCTATCATCTTGCTTGCGCGCAATGACAAGATGTTGTTACCCGTAAACAAACTTAACATTACAGATTCGAGTCAAGTAACGAGAAACGATACACAATCAAAACCGTTATTGCAACTCGGGGCCAGCACATAGCTAACATGTCATCGGATAATGGAACAATCACTTATCAATCGGCTATCCTCGACTGTTTGCTAACCGTATCCAGCTAGACCTAGTTGATTTGTATTTACGTTGTGTATGTCAATAATATGTTGACGGGTACCGCTACTTTTTCAAATTTAAACAACAAAGCCAAATAGGAGCTAAACAAAAAAAAACGAAAAACAAAACAGTGCACCAGGAAAATATTTCGCAGCTAAAGTTACCAAACCGCAGCGTGTGTCAGCAATGCCTAACGTTACAATCTTTCACTAGCTAGCTAGCACCAGTTAAGTAACGTTAGCTGGCTAGCTAACTATTTGTTTTGACTTTTACATTGGCTAGCTTGTTTGGCCTTGGCAATGTAGAGAAGTCATAGGACTGCACTACTCTCGAGCAAACAGTCGACCTTTCCGTGTCCCCCCATTTGCAAAACGCTGCGAGCGTTTCACGTTCCGATGCTGTTTGATAACAATGTAGTGGATGCACGTTTAGCTAAATACACGAGTCACCCCCCACACAAGGCACATAGCTAACCAGCAGAAAGGTAGCAGTAGCACTAGCTAGCTAAACGGCAAGGCTAAATGAGCAAGCCATCTTCGGACCTTGGAACACAAAAATACGCCATCAAAAGAGTCACTAAGTTCTGATAAATTTGTAACGGAAAAGTTTCTTTCAAAACATATTTGGAAATATTTACGAACTGTGATGTTCTTACTCTCGTTCTTTCCCACTGTCCAAGCTTTTGCCGTCAACCTCCATCTCCATATCGGCCATTTTCGTTGTCTCGCCGTCTGCAATGGACATGCGCAATGGGAAAATTGAATAGAAAAGGAACTGAGGAGTAGGGGACCGTCACATATGTGCTTACTTTGTACAGAAGTGAACACACGAGCTGATTTTGGATTGTTACGAAACGGAATCGATAACTTTATTGTAGCGTTTGAAAATAGTCTCGAAACGAAGACAATATTATCGATTGACATTGGCTGAAAATTTCAATTATATTAGCCAAATAAAAAGTTAGCCACATGAAGAATCGTAGTGAATGAAATTTATGAAAATAACAGTTGACAGAGTATTAACAAATCTCAGTTTATAAACAATTGGAAACAACTGAGAAATACCTTATGTAATTAAAATGATTTTAGAAAAATGATTCGAAATCAAATAAAACCAGAATCGCATAACTATCAAGCCGTAAAAGTTGAAGGGGTCCCTAAGGTCAGCATGTAAATCATAGGATGTAAATGCATCCACGCTTCCTGGAAGTGCATTGATGTGATGCTTTCGTCGCCAACAATGGCTCAAGTTAATACAACAAAATGATTTTAGATACCAGTAACTTCGCAACAATTGCACGTCCTTCACACTTTATAAATAAGGTAAGCTAATATTTGCCAAACAAGTGTCAGTGCTGAGATTGCAACTCTAGTTAGCCTAAATAGCTAGCTTACCTAATACTGTACTTATGTATTGGCGAGCTACCTAGCGTTACTTAACTCATCAGATCTCAAGTTAGTTATATCTAGATGTATACAGGACCATAACCA
This sequence comes from Anguilla pacifica, assembly GCA_039654925.1. Classification (NCBI taxonomy): domain Eukaryota; kingdom Metazoa; phylum Chordata; class Actinopteri; order Anguilliformes; family Anguillidae; genus Anguilla; species Anguilla pacifica. Next base: position 9,076,807 of record CM077291.1, on the reverse strand, counting down.
GCTAATATATAGCTATGTAACTGTGCCCAATATAGCTAACGCTGCGTTAATAGCTGATTATCCAGCTAGTTGTGCAGCTTATTCGAAGCTAGCTAACTTTGGATTTTTTCCCCCGCAGCCTGGGAACCTCTCGGCAGATTGTGTGAGAACATGAATGAAGGCTCGCCTCTTTCCGGTGTCAGTGTTTTCCAGGACAGGTTCAGTGTTCTTAAAAAAATATATTTTATTTTTACTATCATAAGCTTCACAGGAACTCGCGACGCATTCCAGGAACAAAACGATGGCCCTTAATATTGAATTTATATTCACGCGTGACATGTATTCTGAATGCATGATTGAAAAATGGCTTAGCAAAATACCGAGTAATTTCTTCCATTCTTGTACTGAGAGCCTGAAATGTCATGTTTGAATATGTCATACTCATTGTTCCGTCGTGCAAGCTTCCAATTTTAGCTTGTGTATTGCTGATGAAGTGATGGAAATCTTATCCCTATAGTTTTAATCATTGTTCTTCACCATTATATTTCTTTTTTAACATGTCTATCCTCGCTGATTTTAGATGAAGCCTCTGTCATTTATGTATTCCACATGTATTGTATTTCACATATCTGCTTAATAATCTTAATACTTTGTGTTTCAGCATATAGCCTCGGATGTATTTTGCAGACGCGGAGGTCCGTTCTTTCAAATACTTTCAGGAGCCTGAGGTAGGCCTACATGTTCCTGCTCTCATGTTTTTAAAATGTTCTAAAATAATTCTACGTGGAGGGGAGAATAAACATACGTGACGTGTGGCTTTCCAGAGATGTCTGTAAGTAAAGTTAAAAATAAGGTTTCTAAGGTGAGAGTCTGCCTCTTCACCAAGGTTTTGATGAGCAAGTTAGAGACACCATTCATTACATACAGTACTGTGCTGAGTTGATCTGACTTTGTGGTAGTTTTTCTCTACACTGAAGAGATTGTGCGGTATGTGGCGTGTAGCTCGGCTAGTTCGCTAGTAAACACAGCGAGATACAGTGAAGTGAAGGCCTTGTAGCAGGTTACCGTGACCTACACTCTCTGGCGACGCAACCCTCAGGTTCAAAATAATGACATTGCTTTTGCCTTTACCTGACTGGTAGCACTTTGTCTTCAGAGTCCTTGTCAGCGGGTTCTGCATCCCATGACCGCCACTGTAAAATGCATACCTAGGGTTTGCTCTATTAACTGATCCTGGGTCTTGCACTGATGTCACGTTTTCTCTCTCCCTTCTCAGATAAGAGGATGAGCCCCCTGAGAGATGTTTTTCAGGACATTCAGCCGGTAACACTGCACCTCCTGGAGGAGAGCGCCACCTCCAGGCTGTACTGCGGTGCTGCGGAGGGGATGGAGGCTCGGGTGTCGACCCTGGTGGAGGCCTTCCTGGTGGAGGTCTACCGCTGTCGGGTGTGCCAGTTCACCAGCAGCCTGAAGGCCAGGATCAGCACGCATGTGGCCGAGAGACACGACCTGAGCCGCGCCTGCCAGCGCCCCCTGTCCTGCCTGGGGAAGGACGACAGCGAGAGCCTGGACGTGGAGGTGGGGGTTGCCGACGGGGAGCTGGATGGCAGCAGCTCCCCCTATGGCCTGGAGGACGACCTGCACTCGGGTGCAAAGGACGGCGAGGACCACATCGACCACATGGGCCTGGAGCGCATGTCTTTCCTCCTGCCGATGTACAGCATGCTGCAGAATATCAGCCCCCAGTCGTGTGACATGGGTCTTGGCTCCAACTCCGATGGTGGCCTCCATGTCGCTCACACCTGCGAGGTAAGTTTCAGGTTCAAGATCGGTGACTTTGCATTGCATCATTCTTCAATGAGGGAGGAACCCACAGACTTTGGGACTGTCTCTTCGATTGTGCTACTCCTGTATTTCATAAACATATCCACAAATGGAAAAACATATCTGCCTCTTCATAAGAATAACACCTCATCCTATGCTTACAGCTGAAAGTTAAGCTTGAGCTATGGCTAGCCCTGGTGGAAATCCCAGCTTGGTTCCAGCTTTATTTGTTAGTCAAGCTGGTTTGAATGTTTGGAGATGGTCAAGCTGGCAACAAGATGGCTGAAATAGCAGGCATGCTGGCAAGACCATGTCCAGCTGGTGGGCCAGCTTGGTACAAATAACAGACCTTCACCAAATTCCAGATGGCATCCAGCTGGAGCAGAAGCTGGTTACAGCTGGATTCCATCTTAGGCTGGTAGCTGGAATTTGTGCGGGGGTTGCACGTTTGTGGCATACAGAACTGACCTGTTGTAAATGAGCTATAGGCCGCTTGGCTCAAGGCCTGAAATGAGCAGTATTGATATCAGTGTCCTTCTCCAGGTGAGCACACTGTTCGAGGAAGAGGGGGGTGAGGCCGAAGAGGAGGCGGCTGAGTTCCAGCTGGAGGACCCCGGTTCGGTGGATCTGCCGGGCGCCCTGTCTTACCCGATGGACTCTGTGGGCCCCGAGGTGCAGGACGAGGAGATGGCTCAGTCAGCCCACCTCATGTCCCTGGGCCTGTGCAGGATCTCCAACATCAAGTGTCTCCCCCGAGCCAGGACCCCCGAGCCCCGGTCCAGCCCGGTACCCGACCGGGGCCCGGAGGACGCCCCCCTGGCCGAGAAGCCGCCCCCGCCGGCCCGTTCGGGCGCCCGAAAGCCGTCGGGCGCGCGGGGGCTGTCGTGCGTCCTGTGCCACGCGGACCTGGCGTCCCGCGGCCAGCTGGAGGCGCACCTGAGGTGCCACGACGGCGAGCGGGGGTTCCGGTGCCCCCGCTGCGGCTGGGCGTGCGCGGCGTGGCCCCGGATGGAGCGCCACTGGCGGGCGCACGGGCGGAGGCGCGGGGGCAGGCCCCACCGCTGCCGGCTGTGCGCCCGGGCCTTCCGGAGCGCCGAGTCGCGCGACGCCCACCAGCGGCGCCACGCCCGGCGGAGGGGCGACACCCCCCTGCGCTGCCCCCGCTGCCCCGCCCGGTGCCGCTCCGCGCGGGAGAGGGAGCTGCACGCCCGCTGCCACGCCCCGGGGGGCTTCAAGTGCCTCCGCTGCGGCTTCACAGGTGAGGGGCGGGGCTTCACTGCGTCATGGGTGTGTCCTCATGGTCACATGACCCGGGCTCTAAGCAGGGACAGTTCATTCCACTCAATTCAGTTCAGCTCTCTTCACGAATCACTCTTTTATTCCCAGGGTTTCATTTCACTGCGCAAACGCGACGCAACTCCAGGGCCAAATATGTATAAATCATTCATAAAGCATCTCTTCCCATATCCAGTCCAGGTCCACGATGAACTATGGGCCTAAACTGATCCTAGGTCAGCACTCCAGCGTTCAGGTGCTTCATAAATACGGAGCCAGGTCCTGCAGGACCACAGTGTCCGCAGGTATTTGCTCCAGCCATGCGCTACACCACCTGATTTCACTAATTACTTTACCGCCGTGGTTCGCAAAGTACCGTAAGCTCGTTAGTGAAATCAGGCGGTGTCGTGCACGGATGGCACAAATACCTGCAGACTGCAGGACCTGGGGTTGAGTATCCCTGGTGTCCTCCAAATCACCATTTTCAGTTTGTTCATTGCAAGTCCACTTCAACAGCTCACCTTTTGGTTTGAGTTCATTCTTAATGTACAGGGATGGAACTGATAAAAAAAAATTATTATGACTCAAAATATGCATATCTATTTTGGTTCTGATTAATTTTTACCAGAGCTGTTAGAATGGTTGCGATCTGAATATAAAATGTTACTTCTGAAGCAATGAAATTACAAGTTTTGGAGCCATCAGGGCAGGACATTGGCTTACCTCTTTCTTGCCCTGTTCTGTGCATGAACTACTGGATGACAGCATTTTTTATTTGCAGTCCATATAATCCCTTCTGGTTGTAGCTAAGAAGCTGTAAGCTCAAATTTACTCTGTCGCTCTCTTTCCTCCTGTAGACCAGTCTTGGGACTGTGTTCACAAGCACATGCTCACTCAGCACAAACACCTGGAGGACCGGCAGACCAGTTCAGAGCAGAACAGCTCCAGCAACACGTAGGTGTCCCGTTCTGAAAGCAGCTAGCATAAATTCTAGCGTCTGATCACTGCTGCCCTGTTGGAAGTCATAAAACAGACCAGTCAGTGCTTATGAATTGTAAGGAGTAGAGTTATTTGGGTACTGATTGCAGCACTCACAAATTTGTAGTTTGTTTTTTAACGTGGTGTGCACTAGACCACTCTCATTACTTTACCAGTACTGACGTAGTACACAAGGACGTACTCTAGAGTAAAATGGCATCTTGCACAGCTCTCACTGCCATAGAGGCATCCACGGAGCTGCAAAAAGTATTTAATGTGTAAAAGTTCCTCTCTTGCTGTCCTCCACACAGGTTCTCTCACAAGGGGGTGGAGCCTGACTCCCTCCGCCTCCCAGCTGCAGAGGCGGGGCCAGAGGACGGGCGGGTGCAGAAGAAGAAGAAGAAGAGGGCCAGGGTGTGGACGAAGGACGGTTTGCAAAACGGAGTTGGAGGTGGCGGTGGAGGTGGTGGAGGCGGGGGCACAGGTACAGAAGAGGAGGCACCATGCAGCACAAGGAGAACCCGGGGGAGGAAGGAGTTCTGCTGCTCCCTTTGTGACAGGTACGTCAGTCACCATCAGCAGCACCTTAACCCAGTTTGTTAATCCAGCTCATTAATCCAGTTCATCATCATCTACGAGTCTGAGTGGCTGTGTGACTCAAGGTTTTTGTGTTGCCTTGGATTTCTCCCCAAACAAACTTTTGTGGATATGTAGTAGCATGTAGTTTAACCATAGGGGGCAGTGTAGCACAATGGTTTGGGAGCGGGACTCTAAACTGTGAGGCTCGATTCCCTGGTGGAGTGCTGTTGCACCCTTGAGCAAAGTACTTAACCTGAATTACAGGTTAAGTAAATTCCCATAAAAATGGATTTTATGTAAAGAATTTAAGCTGTGTTAGTCTCTGTGGATAGAGCATTTGCTCTTAAGTAAATACTGGGGTATGAACACAGTAGATTTTGGAGTAATAATTCTTGTTTAGGATATAGTTCTGTTTTTGACCACTAGAGGTCAGAAGTGGGCCAAAATATGGGGCCACAGAGGGGGTAAAATTGTAGGGGGAGACTTGATGCCTTTCCAAAACATTCCGAGTTCCACAGCAATGATGTCACACTTCCTTTGTTAAAGCCGGGTTATTCCATCACTAAATAACTCCGCTTTTGAAACGAGGCCGATGTGAACCAGAGCCTTGGATCGCCCCTGTGACTTCCTGTCCCGCTGTTCGGCCAACAAACGCCAGTTCATGAGGTCCCCCCTCGACCTTCTTGTGTTTTCGCAAGCGCCCCAGGTCTAATAATACCAGCCGGGCCAGGTTAGAGGCAGAACTGGTCTGAAATAACCCCCCCCCCCCCCCCACCAGAGTTCAGACCCCACAGGGACTGAAGTACAAGCCCTGTGAGGGGGGGGGGGGGGGGAAACGAGCAAACAAACACGTGTCGCATTGCGCAACATTATTTACTGCGAGGCCCGACATCTTTGTCCTGAACCTCTGCAGTTTAAACAAACCCCGCGGCTCATTTACGCAGCTGAATTTTCACTGTGGTTACTAAGACAGGACGCTGTGCTCCCAGGTATAGCAGCGGGTATTAAGGTAAAGGCACTGTCCCTCTGGTGTTACCGGTGTCCCGTTCCAGGGTTAAACACACACTCCCTGTACTACCTCAGCTCCTGTGTCACGTCTAAACCTCTGCCCAGGCCCTCCTAAGGATCCTTCCCTGGACTTTGAGCCCCGGACCCCCAGCTGAGCAACACTGAGGCACTGTTTATTCACTGTTTATTCACTGTTTAATCATTGTCACCACCAAAGGCTGGGTTATCCACATGCGGAAAGGGGCTCCCCACTCCTGCCAGAGGCAACTTTAAATTGACGTGCCGCAGATCATTTCTTTAGAACGGGTCTCGGTCGAATTGTTTTGCCATGGCGACGACGGGCACCTGACCTGCCCCGAACTCCGATTGGCCGGTTGCCATCCATGGAGAAAGTGAGCGGGAAAGTGCTAGTGTGTTCTCTGTGTGTAATCGCCGGGATTCTGAGGGATCCGCTCAAAGCCTGAATGATAACACAAAGTCCATCGCGTGAATCGGCCATCTGTATGCAAATGGCGCCTCCGAGATCGTCCAATCGGTGCGGGCGTGAGGGATGCTCCTGAACGGCGGTAATCTGGGCTGCGGCGCCATGTCCGTCCCGTCCCGCCAACGGGAGCAGCCGCCGCCCCTGCCCGCTTGCCGCCGCCCCTGCCCGCTGCTCGCCGCCGCGGGACGGTAATTTGTCGTGACAGACGAGTCAGGTGTGCCCTGACCGCTAATCCCTGATCACCAGGGCTCGGCAGCTTGTGCCCTACAGCGGCTGCATGCTGGCTGAGCAGCGCTCATTAAATACTGTGTGAGTGTGTGTGTGTGTGTGTGGAGGTGTGTGTGCGTGTGTGTGTATGGGTGTGTGTGTGTGTGTACATGGGTATGTGTTTGTGTGCGTGTGTGTGGGTATTAGTGTGTGTGTGTGTGTGTGTGTGCACGTGTGTTTGTGTGCCAGGTGTGTGTGTGTGTTTGTGAGTGTGTGTGTGCGTGTGTGTTTGTGTGCCATGTGTGTGTGTGCGCGTATGGTTTTTGTATTTGTACCACTATTAGGGTGTTGGTTTCTTTAATCAAAATGAATTGTCTCTTAAGTTACAGGACTTGATACATGACTGGAATCAGTCTGTATCGTACGCTGTCGTCAGGTCTAATATTTATGTAAATAATACTGAAAAGGGGCTCGGGAAACTCCAGCAGTCAGACAGATCGCAGCCGATTTCGGTAATGTAAGCCCGGTTCAGGGAAATTCCGTGCGACTAGCCACCTCGAAAAGGTCAGGGGTCACGTGAGGTCGGAGCTCGGTCGGTTTCGCGCGTGCGCTAAGGGCGGCGTCTAGACGGAGCCCCGCTGTGCCCTCTCCCCGTGGGCCTCCCCGCAGTAACCCCTCATTACGGCGGAGTCAGAGCTCGCGGGGAGGCGTCCCGCGCTGGCGGAACACAGCCGCGGTGAGCCGGCCCTGCTGTAATACTGCAGGGTTTAATTAGGCTAAGAGGCTCAGGGAGCGGGCCGCGGCCCCTCGGAGGAGAAACGGCCGAGGAGCTCGGGCAGAGTCTGCTCGGTGGGGTCAGCTTCCGCTCCGCGCTGTGCCTCCGTCTGCCTGCTGTCTCCCTCCCAGAAAACTGGCCTTTCTCAGAAAAGCAGAAAAAATCTGGAGTGCTCAGAAGTGCAGAAGGTGTACTGACGAAGCTCTTTGGTATGGACAACTGTCCACGGCCTTCTCCTGTCCAGAGACAATTTGAAAAAAGGCCTTTATTATGACGGGTCTTTCATGATTAAATATTTTAAAACCTAAAGATAAAGAGGGGCCTACAGCTCATGCACAGTGGTGGGAACAGCCTTCTTCTCCGAACTTTTACACATTCACGGGTTCAGCTGGAAAGGTGACATGGCAGGTTTGGAATTTGACCCCCGAATCTGGGGGGTTAAGGACTGTCAGCCCACGCGGCGCTCAGGGTACGCCCTCTCTCTCTCTCTCTCCCGACAGGAAGTTCTCCTCCAAGCTGAGCATGCGCCGGCACATGGGCATCCACCGGGGCGAGAAGCCCTTCCAGTGCCCGCAGTGCCAGTACAGCACCCGCCTGAAAGCCTCGCTGGTGCAGCACCTGCGCGTTCACACAGGTAACGCATAGCAGTGCGATACACCTGACTGCCATGTCTCTACATTTCACACAGGTGACATCGTTTTTTTTAACATCAAGGACTAAAACCGATGACCTTCCGGTGCCAGCACCCCTGCTGCCTCAGAGCAGGTGACACTGAGTGTGTGGGTATGTTAAAGAGAATACAGAAGTCATCGGGACTGCAGCTGCGCAGCTCGGTTCTACACCATTACCGCTTAATGGCCTCTGAGCTAGCGGAGCTACAGAGGGGCTCTGGCACCGCGTCCAGCACCGCGTAACGGTAGCGCGTAACGGCTCAGGGACACCGCCACCGCGCCGCGGCCTAACGATGCGCCGCGGGGAGGAAAGTTCAGCTGCGCGGTAAAAAAAAAGGGCGGGCGAGGTACTTGCAGATTGAGAGAGAGAGAGAGAGAGAGAGAGAGCAAGCGGCGGAGAGCCAGGGAGCGGAGGGGAAGAGACGGCACCCTGGCCAGTCGTTTGACAGGGGCCGTTAATTTTTGGAGACCAAGGATCCCCCCCCCCCAGCCCCCCCATCTGCCAAATTGTTCTTCTTTCACAACGCAAGCGATTTCTGCTCTGGGGGCCTGGGGGGGGGGGGGGGGGCCCGTTTCTCACCCTCTCTTTAGCGGTTGCTCCCCTCCACGGGTGTGCCAAGGGGCGACATCGCGTGATGCTGAAAAGGAGGGTGGCGTTCCGTCACCCCGTGTGCTTGTGGTTTTTAAACATGACCATGACCTGTCTATTTAAGGTCTCTGTCCCTTATTGGCTTCTTTCCATGTGTACGGGTTCCACTGGGTCAAGATTTGTTGAAGGCGTGTATCTGGGCCATTGAGGGAGTGCATTTGTGTTTCACCCTTTCAGAGTTGATACCAACAGTTAACGTTCAAATAATGTTGCTGTGAAAGACATCAATGACTGTACCTCAATGACAGCTTGCATGTGCTGTTACTATTTAATTACAAAGCAGGTTATTTATCCAACTATGATTCCGTTTTGGAATGATATAGAGATTAACAGAACCATCCAGTATAACTGTGACAGGATTTGAAAAAATTATTTTTTATGAAACATGGACCAAATCATTTCCCTGGAATCTCTTGGTCCCTGTAGCCGCTGTCGCAGTCATTATCTACCCCATCTCATTACAGCCTGGCCATTTTTCACAGAGGCACTGTGTGTGGAATGCAGTGCAGTGGTAATGGAGCTAGCTCACAGTCGATTTGCTGCCTGTGTGTGAGAGTTGTGGGTGAGGACAGTAAGCAGTCTTTCATTCCTCTTTCCTCCCTCTTTCTTCCCTCTTTCCTCCCTCTTCCCTTCTTCTTTCCTCCCTTTTTCATCCTTCTTTCCTCCCTCTCCCCTCTCTCTCCCCTCTCTCTTCCCTCCCTCTTCCCTCCCTCTCCCCTCCCACTTTCCTCCCTCTCCTCTCCCTCTCCCCTCTCTCTCTCCTCCAGGGGAGAAGCCCTTTAAGTGCAGCCAGTGTCCGTACGCCTCGATCGACGGCAGCTCCCTGCGCAGACACGCACGCACACACACCCAGGAGAAGCCTCACCGCTGCCAGCACTGCGCCTACAGCAGGTAACTCACCTCAGCCAATCACATCCTCTCTCCCTGCATCAGGTAACTCACCTCAGCCAATCACATTCTCTCTCGCTGCAGCGGGTAACTCACCTCAGCCAATCACATTCTCTCTCGCTACAGCAGGTAACTCACCTCAGCCAATCACATTCTCTCTCTCTCTGCAGCAGGTAACTCACCTCAGCCAATCACATTCTCTCTCGCTACAGCAGGTAACTCACCTCAGCCAATCACATTCTCTCTCACTACAGCAGGTAACATACCTCAGCCAATCACATTCTCTCTCGCTGCAGCAGGTAACTCACCTCAGCCAATCACATTCTCTCTCCCTGCAGAAGGTAGCACACCTCAGCCAATCACATTCTCTCTCCCTGCATCAGGTAACACACCTCAGCCAATTGCACTTTTTGGGTTATGACAAGACATTCCAGAAAGGGTTGGAAGTTATTTAGCAATGAAGGCACCTCATATTTAACAAGGCAGAGCATTCAGCATTTTGTTTGTCATGAATACATTGCCTGTTTTTTATATATAGCCTCAGAAAGGGGTCTTGTGCACTGAATGCACCCCAGGTAACTCACTCATCCCAGTCTACCTGCCCCAATCCTTCTGTACACAGCAGTGGACTGTTTCAGCCAGTATGCTTCCAGTACCCTCTGCCCCCAGCGCTGATCCATGATTAGCACACCCAGCTGTAAATCTAACCTCAGGCATTATTTATAGAACATCCAAAGCTGATCCAGTGTCGGTGCAGGGTGGACAGTGTCTGCATCTAACCCAGCATCTGAGCACTGTTCACTGCACGCTATACACATCTGTGCAGTGGGGGTTCAGGCTGTGTTACCTCTATCATAATATTTCCCCCATCTTCATAATGTATTATTTTCCCTCTTCCTCTCTTCTTTCCCCACCTTCACTCCTTACTTCTCTTCTTACCCCTTTGTTTCTGGCTCTATGTCTCTCTTTTTCTCTCTCTGTCTGTGTCTCACTCTTGTCTGTCTGTCTGTCTGTCTGTTTCTATCTATCTTTCTTCCTCCCTGTCCCCCTCGCCCTCTCTCATCCCTCCCTCCCTCCATCTCTCTCCCCCACTCCCCCCCTCCCTCCCTCTCTCTCTCCCTCTCTCTCTAGCATACAGAAGAGGAGTCTGGACCTCCATGTTCGGCGTCACCACACGGGCGAGTCCTTCCCCTGTCACCTGTGCCGTTACTCCACCCCCGACCGGCAGCTGCTGCACCGTCACCTGCGCAGGCACCACTCCTCTGATTCGCTGGCTCAGAGGCCCCGCCCACGCAGCCCTCCGTCCGGGGGAGGAGCCGCCACAGCCGCCGCCTCTCCGGCCCTGTCCCTGAGGATGTCCCCCCTGCAGCACACAGAGTCGCCGAGCTCCTGACACAGGCCCTATGGTGTGTCACTCTGCTGGACCTCAGGGAGACTTTAGCTCTCTCCACATCGGCCATTTTAAACAGCCCTGTGTTTTCTTTGCTTGGTATCTTCACCTATCTGTCTTTTCTACTTCTCTCTCGGATTCTGTCTCCTATTCCCCTCTCTCTTTTTGTCTCTCTCTCTGCCCCTCTTCCTACCCTTCTCTGTCCCTCTTCCTGTCTGTTTCTCTCTCCTCTTTTCCTTCTCTGCCTCTCCCCCTCCCTTTCTTTATCTCTGTCTCTGTCACTGTCTCCCTCTTCCTCAAAAACCCAGTTCACCCAAACCTTTCAATATACATACAATACTAGAGCAAGTCACATGACCATGAGTGGTCACGTGACCTGAGTCGGGCTACAGTGTACTTCCCCTTACTCCCTTCATGAGCCCCGGCAGATTCCCATGCAGGGGACGATGAATGCACACGTACGTCACCACCAGCTGGACTGTCCCTCCTCTCTCAACTGTTGGAACCTCATCTCATCACAACAACAAGTCTGTTGTTATGCTGTTTTATCAAATTGATAAATATATGTTTTTTTTTTTGTTTTTGATTTGCTGGTGTTTGTTTTACGGTACTCAGGGTAGATTGGAATGCTTTCCGCCGTAAATGTTCTGTAACCAACTGATTCAGCTGGATTTTTTTTCACTGGAACATTCTCTGTAAAGCATTGCAGTCAAGAGTTTAACATTGATCCATTCAGGATTCCAGTCGTCTGTATGTCTCTGTACACTACATCCTCCTGGCGTCAGAAATTAGGAACAGTTATTACAGTACTGTTCTCTAATTCCCTAATAAAGTCATTTGCCCTCACAACGACCCCAATAATAATAACAATAATCTTTTCTTTGCTCTTTCCGGTAACCTCTCCCTGATTTGATACCCCAAATCGCAGTCGTGGGCCTCTCCTGATGCTATCCCATAATCGTAAATGCCGGTGTGTGCACACGCTGAAACAAGCGTGAGGTAAACTTGATGCTTGCGTGTGGCAGTCGTCCAGGTGCTAGTGTAGGCAGCTACTGAGGCGTTTTAAAGCCTTACAGCTCTTTGGCTGCAGCACGTGAGCCCGGCGTTGTTTGGAGTCACCGGACCGATTAGACGGAGTGTGTTATCATTACATTACATTACAGGCATTTGGCAGACGCTCTTATCCAGAGCGACGTACATCAAAGTGTATAACCATGACCAGGAACAAGTATGACGAAAACCCTAGAGAGAAGTACCGGTCCAAGTGCAGGGAACAACCGCATAGATCAACTTGGACCCTGAAGGTTAAACTGATTAACACTAACACAACGAGAACGGCAACAATTATTGCTTGTATTTTATTTTATTTTATTTTATTTTTTATTAACTCCACTGCATTAAGACAGATTATCGAGTGCGCTCGCTTTGTAATCAATCACAGACGTCCCGAAGTATGTGTGCGATTTCCTGACAGGGCTGTGGAAATGTGTGTATTAGCTGAATTATTATTTTTTTTAAGCTAGCACCTCGGCTCAGTCCCTTCAGGACAAACTTTCCCATGTGTTATCGAAACAGTTTTTCAATTTTTCAGTTCATTGCATACCACTTTTGACAGAGAACTGTGACTGTCACAGAGACGCTTTACAAAGTAGCAAGGCAACAGAGTAGCAAGGCATTTTGTGTGTGTGTGCATGTGTGCGGTTGTGTGTGTGTGTGTGTGTGTGTGTATGTATGTGGAGAGTGAAGTTGGGAAAGCAGACAATTAGTTGCCTTTCCTATATCAGGTTCGTCAAGCCAGAAGTGTTGTTTGTATTGTGACAAGGAATGACCTTGACCGTCTGGCTGAAGCCCTGTGTGTCTGTTACATCAGCATACGCAGGTGTGTTCACCTCAGGTTTCAGGTGCACTTGTGTGACCCAGAGTGTCCGCAGGTTAGCTGTGCTAAGCGAGCATCACTCCATGTTTGGACTGTCTGCAGGTTAGCTGCCCTTAGTGGCCATTTTTGATGAAGCTTATGAAGCTTTCAGCTGGGAACCAAGGATACGCTCACCCACACTGCAGTAGTGTGAACTGGCACCAAGTAGCATCTCTGATTACTGGATGTCTGAAAAATGGTTAATGGGAGAGTGTGTGTGTGTGTGTGTGTGTGTGTGTGAGTGAGTGAGTGACCCGCACACATATTCATTAGTTAACTGCAGTGTAGCCTATCCTCGGTTTCCCTGTTGCTGAATTAAAAAGTGCATTAAAATATTTTATTGCTCATATCAGTGTAATGGAGGAGCCGTGTGGTTTCGGATCCCGTGAGTGCGCCGTATTGGGAACCTGTAATTGCTCGCCGTGTACTCTGGGATACCCGTTTCAGAGGCCATCTCAGGTTAGCCTTGAGTGTGGATCAGCAGGCCTCCATCACGCATCATGTGGGCTTGCATTTATCCACCAGACTCCTTGGCCTAAACCCAACAAGTGCAAGTAGCCTGCGTTTGCTGCCTGAGCAAAAACATGGGTCCTTGATAAATGGGAACCCCCCCCCCCCCCCAATTGTCAATAATCTAGTACTTTAACCCAGACTTAACACCTGATTAGGTGTTGTTCATTTAATGTAAAATTGTTCATTTTAATAGTTTTGTTCTTGTTTGTGTAACTTGTAACTTCTTGCTCAGTAGGGTAGGTTGACAAGTTGTCAAGCAAGTCTTGTACTTGTTATCTTTCTTGAGACTTTAATTTCCCGCTCTAGAGGGATTTCTGTCATTCAGACCCTGACATTTGCACTTGTGTTTGCTTTGCCACGAGAGCGTCTGCTATACGCCAGTAAAGTACAGGATACTTGTCTGACCTGAACTGTGTTTTTATGCCGCCTCATTACAAAAATGAGTACTCCAAAGCTTGCTTCTGAGCTTGTACCGAGAGCCTAAACCCGAGTCGTGACATTCACGGCCCTTATAATTTAGTGTCTTTGAGACGAGCCCACGGTGACAGGGTGGCGCTGGGTTAAATGAGCAGTCTGTTGTTTTGTGTTTACCGTGTTCTGATAGATGCACGTTTAAGGGAGGGGGAGAGTATTTAATCTCCTGCATCTAGAGCAGTGATCTCAAACTGAAGGCCTGGACGTCCACGGTGTCTGCTGGTTTTTCACCGTCTTTTAGTGCTTAATTGTTTAGCTTAAGTCACTGATTGGCTAACCGTATTTCCAAGGCCTTAATTGGCTGCTGATTGAGAAGAAGCTACAGATCCATGCAGGGAGTGTTGCCTTCTCATACTGGAGTATGAGATCCCAGGTCTGGAGGCATAAATGTGGCCCATCCCTCCACCACTGTCATCAAACACTGGCAGAGGTGGGAAATCCAGGTTCAGGAAGTAAAAGTTCTCCCCACTATTTTATTCCCATCACCTTTTTTTCACTTTTACTTTCTGAGCCCTGGACTTTCCACCTCTGAACACTGGCCTGTCTGTTACTGCCACCCAACACCTAGAACAGTTTCATTCTTATGCACTGGGTGGTTGTGATCAGGGTAGTGTTTTTTGTTCGCTAATATTGAAACAGTACAAACAGGAACTCTCTTAATTCTCAGAACAGGCCCCTGCTGTGACACATTAAAATGTTCAGTGTTAAATCAACTCTTACGGAGTACATATGGTTCTTACTGGGTCTCACGTGTACTCTGCTAGAGTTGAATTAATACTGGACATTTTATCATTGAAGCCTGATAGATCCATGCAGCTATTACACTCACACCCAGTTGGCTGTCTGGTTCCAGACACTCTACTTCAGGGCAACAGAGCGCATTATTTTATCAGGTGTGTCTCGCATTCTGATCGAGAATATGACTAGCTGCGGTGGAGAGGTGAAGCTCTTCGGACGCTGGTTGAAAAGGAGATCTCCCATTCTGATTGGAGGCCTGTAAAGCAGAATAACTTGCCGTTCGTTCAGACAGGACGCATCTTATTCAGACGAATGATGCCAGCGTCCTGCCGACATTAAAAAGGTTGCTCAGGAACCATTAAACGCACGTGACAATGACTTGCACTACGACTGCCTTTTAGTACCACTCATCAAAAATGTATTATAACAGTACATTATACAATGCACCTCGCTTATGCTTCAGGGTCCAAAATTTATCATTGCCCATTTTCTTTAAATGTCAGGATACCCCCCCCCCCCCCCCAAAAGCATTAGAGATGTAGCAGTACGGCTGAGGTTTGGCATTGAATCACAGAGCCATTGTCTTGGCCGCTGAAAGGTTGGGAGCTCTTTACAGGAGTTTCTGCAGCAGGGCTCAGCAGTTAATCTCCCAGCTGGTGAGGATCGCTCATCGTTCACACAGCTCAAAGTTGTGCCAAACCTCCCTCCCTTTCATATGCCACTGGACCCCCCCCCCCCCCCCCCCCCCCCACACACACACACACACATTGTAAAGTTTTTAAAGATGTAATGAAGAGATGGACAGTTGCATATAAATCCAGGGCATTCGTTTATTGTTGCATGGACCACAATAACTCTCCGTAAGAATTGAATATTATTTGTATTAGTGCTTTCTACAGCGACAAAAAGACACTTTACTTTGGAAACATAAAGGAAAGAACAGGGCAGATGCTGACTTTTACAGATGATGGCTAACTTTACAAGAAACAATCTACAGCAAAAAAAACATTTGCCTTTATTAGTTATATAAGATAATTGTGTGGAACAAAGTTTGGGCAATAAGAAAGCAGTAGCCTAGGAGGCTAATGTCAAACTCTCCGGGCCTTGTTGTATGGTTCTTAGCAGCACAGAACGTTTAGCATAGAGGCATCGCTAGTCTGCCGCTCATCTTGACTCCATTACGAAATGAGAAACCGCCGTTTGACTGCCAAAACCCACGAGCAGCATGATTAAAAATGTAAAGTGACTCCAGTGGTGTGTTTTTTGGGTACATTTAACTATAAACACTGTTCTGACAGCTTCTGTGAAATTCTTAAATCCTGTAAAGCCCAGACATTACTGAACCATGCCTAGCCCAGCACGAGAAAAGAGGAGCTGTGGCGCTTCGAAGCAAGCCAGGACACACGAGTGATTTGCGAACTTCAGTGCGGCGGCACTTGACAGGTTTGCGGGCCACCATAAATCGTTTTTGTTTCTTGCTCATCTGAAGGAGCTCCAAGATCGTCGTTCCCAGGCAGTGCTGACAGGGATCGACTCTGCACGCTAGGACACCACAACAGTGCGTCCCTAATTCTAACAACATGGGCTGGGGAGAGGAGAGGGGGACAGCTGCTTTTTAATTTTAAAATGCTTTTTATTCCAATCTGATAGCAAGAAAACGTGTTGTTGCGCCGCCCAGTCAACGCGCTGAAGTCATACTGCAGGTGCGTAGAGCTGATTAAACAGTAGAGTTGAACGAAGTGAAAAAAGAGTCTGGCTCGCGAGGCTAATTAAACAGAGGAAAAGAGGACTCTAGTAGCTACGCACTGTGCGGCAAGCATTCTGTTTTCTTCTTTCGTTCTAATCTGGACACGGATTCTTTGTGAACATCATTCTAAACTCTTTCACGTTTATTGAGACTTCTGCTGCGTACCAGTTCACGTTCTTTCTCTTTCCTGATTGCGTCTAGCTAATGAGGCACAACAGAACCTCATGAAGAGATATTCACTTTCAGAGCGGTTTAATGAAGCCTCTGTTCTGCTTTTCCACACTTAAACCGAAATAATCCATATTAAAACATTATTTTGTTTTGTTTCTAAACTAAGGACATTTAATTTCCATAAGTGATTTAAAACCGGTTTGCACCTACAATATTGGATATGTACGAGATATTCTGCGAAGGCCTTGTTTTTTTAATATAAGGTAATTTCAGGAGTATATTGAGCTTCAAACTCATAAATGAAAGAGGCTCATTTCCTTCTGGATCACTGCTCCATTGTGTTCGCTAGGCTACCTTTTAAATACCGTACTTCTCAGTGAAGTGTTGATAAAAAGGAGAACTCCCTGAGCTATTTTAAGAGACCAGAAAAGTGTTAATTTATGGAAACGTCTCTTCCTCTGTGATAATGAGAGGGTGTTTCCTGAGTGAGTTTGACTTCACATTTGAATTTTTTTTTTTTTAAATCAATCCTCTTTCCCTCCATAGAGCAAGCACTATTTCTCTTCTGCATACCCCCTGTGATGCTGTGATCAGGGAGGCAGTGTAGTATAATGGCTAAGGAGTTGGTCTTGTAACCTAAAGGTCATAGGTTTGATTCCCTGGTAGGACACTGCCGTTGTACCCTTGAGCAAGGTAATTAACCTGCATTGCTGCAGTATATATCCAGCTGTATAATTGGATACAATGTAAGTCGCTCTGGATAAGAGCGTCTACTAAATGCCTGTAAACTAAACTAAACTGATATGCTTGATATTAGGTATCCCATTAATTTGAGGTTTGTGCCCATTGTGTCTAGTATATGACCTGCCTTATGTGTGGGGCAGAGGCTTGCTAAGCTGGGCCCCCTCTGTGACTCAAACACTTTATGCAGGGTTCGAAGGATTGCCCGAAAGCAGTGCTGATGCAGGTGAATGTGTCTGTGGCCTCCTGCTGGGTTTGCATGGACTTCAGGCTTCAGCAGGGGTTTCAGAAGGACCCGGGTAGGTCAACCCACAGCTGAGATCAGCTTTGTCATTGTTGCCAAAGTAAGTGCGAGAGAGATGTGCCTTGGGCACCATTTGTCTTGCAGTTGGCAGGAATGTTACTATGCAGCAAAACCTCCAGTGTTAATTAAATGGTAAATGGACTGTATTTATATAGCGCTTTTATCCAAAGCGCTTTACAATTGATGCCTCTCATTCACCAGAGCAGTTAGGGGTTAGGTGTCTTGCTCAGAGACACTTTGACACACCCAGGGCGGGGTTCGAACCGGCAACCCTCCGACTGCCAGACAACTGCTCTTACCTCTTACCTCCTGAGCTATGTCGCCCCTATGTACTCATATGTACTATGTTAAACTCTAACATGGTATGTATGAGTCCAGCTGGCTCCATATGTCCTCTGTAAGAGTTGATGTAACACTGAGCATTTTTATTGTGTATGAAATATACAAATCCCTGCATCTGTCTTTATTGAGCAATTCCGCATGGTATTGTCCTAGCTGTAACAGTTTACACAGTGGAAAGAGTTTGCACTAACAATGCATGCCTGCAGGAGCGTATTATTGTATAGGCTGCTTCTATTGTATTGTGTTGTACAGAACTGCATGCTGTTGCCTAGGGCCCGGTGTACCCTTTGACCTTTGAAATAGCTGGGTATTATGGGAGATAGAATCACAACGTCCAACGACAAAGCTGCCACTCTTCAAAGACCCCCCTCAAGCTGAACTCCTGCTCATTTTATGATGTTTTACAATATGTTCACCTCCAGATTGGTTGTGGTCTGAAAAGCCAACAACTGAATCAGCCCAGCTTGCGAATTATAGCATTCCAGAGCCCCCCCCCCCCCCCCCCCCCACACATCCAGGGCTTCTAGGCTCTAGCGGTTAATGATATTTACCCTGCCAGCGTTTTGTTATTGATCGACGCCTCTGCCTGTAGAGCCAAGCCAGGCCAAATGCACTGTTTCTCTGGAGGAAAACCTGAGACTTCGCGATATGGGAGCCTGCTTTTTGGGCAGGGGTGGGGATTGGCGTGAGTTTCAGAGTCTGTGCTCGGGGCACAACTTGCGCTGTCCTGATAGCAAACTGTTACGTGAGCAACCAGCCAGAATAATAACTCACGCCAATTAATATTAACTCATTGGTGTGAAATGTGTAATCTGCCTGTAAATGTATCCATTGAAATTTATCAGTTGAAGGAGGTGATGTAGCCTGGTGGCTCCAGTTAAACAACTCAGTGGAAGTTGAATGCCCCATGGCCCAGAATGCAATACTGACCACGCCAGTTCCTACATTGGCTTAGAATTCCAAGGAGAGTTTGTCGTGGTTTTGAGCCAGGACATATCACTGGCAATGATCTAGACCAGTGATCTTCATTCCTGGTCCTGGTGGGCAGTAGGGTCTGCTGGTTTTTGTTGTTACTCAGCACTTAATTGACCAATTAAAACAGTCGATTACACAGTTAGCTCACGTCACCTGGTTTCTTGGGACTGAACTGGTTGCTGATATTAAGACGGAAACAAAAACCAGCCGACCCTGCGGCCCGCTAGGACCAGGAATTAAGATTACGGATCCACAGGCTTGTCCTTTAGCTGGAGACACCAGCGGGAAACACCGACGGGAAAGTGTCTCGGCCTCGAAAAGGGACGTCAGCGTAATTTGGGCTTGTTCCATCCCAGGAAGCCCTTTCCCTGGGGGGTCTATAGTCAAGTACTTATTGACTCGCTCCAGAAGACATGAAATTAATGTCAGGCTTCAATTACCGTAGACATGCGCTTAACGGTTATTGTAATGCAGACTAATGACAACCTTGGGTGCCCGTGATTTCCGCCAACGAGAGCACTGTTTTGTCAGACAGAGTCTTCCTTCCTCTGCACAGCAGCTGGGTGGGTTTGTTAGACTAGGCTTGGGGCGTGGGGGATGCGGGGGCGTGCGGGGGGGGGGGGGCATGGGGCGGGGGCTGTTGAGAGGGACAGGCATCAGGGAGGCAGGAAATGCAGGACGCCGCCAGGAAACGGCTCCTGCGGTTTTTCTTAATCACTCCATCCTGACTGCTATACTCGGCGCCGTAGGAAGCCATCGAGGCGAGGCCGTGTGTTTTAGTTGGCGTGCGCACAAAGGGGGGGGGGGGCGGCCGTGGCCTTCCTTCCGAGAGATCATCCGCGAGGGCGGTGCTACCGGGACTGGCGAAGTTTTCGAGGGAGAAAAGCTCTGAGAGCTGTTGAATTCAGGCAGTTTCTCGTCGTGAGAGATTACGTTTGGAGTAATTGTCAAAAGATCCCCCCCCCTCTCCAGTATGTTCACCAAACTCATAAATCACTATACAAGATGAATGCTATCCTTGCAATAAGAGGGTGCCCAAAACACTCAGGGATGCTAATAATTATGACATCAATTTTTTTTTTTTGTGGAAATAAAATGACTTTTCTCTGGGACATTTTATTCAAGTGAAATCATATATTTTTTCAAATTTAAAAAAAAAATTTTTTTTTTTTTTACATTTTGGATATTAAATCCAATTTATTACCTGCTTTTAAAATTTTTGTCCAGCTTTTTTTGCTCTTCTATGTCAAGGGTAACAACAATTTTGGAATTCTCTGTGTATGTTCCATATAGCACAATGGTAAATAACCTCCGTAGAGCACTTTGGTAAATAACTTCCATATTACACCTTGGTGAAATTTGAGCCACGATGCCATATAACAACCCAGTGTAATTCCCAATATACTTAATTTGCTCTGTACCCTTAGGGTCAAATGGCTAACATTGCTGCCTGTGTTTGGGCAGAGGAACATTGCCATCCCTGCCTAGCCTACAGAAGCTAACGGCTGTGAGAGCTGGTTGCTAAATTAGACCAGACAGACTACATGAAACCAAGAGGAAGCTGTAAAGTTTTATTTATCATAAACTCGGTACATAACTGCTCACCGCAAGCGGCCAGAGCAGGATAAAGATTTATTGATTTATTCACTGAATTATTAAATTAATTGTAATTTATTCACTGGACCGACCCCCCGAGAGTCTCTGTGACGCCTATGCCAGCCGGCTGCTTCACCCCATATGCCCTGTTGCCACTTAATCAGCTGTTGACGTGTTTATATTGGCATACCAAATGGGTTTCCACTGCTCGTCAAAATGATTATTATTTACCATAAATTGTCGTGTTTATTTATGCTCCAGATGTCAATGGAGCCAATTATGCGGTGAACAGGGGGAGAGAGCAGCTTGCCTGAATGGGAGAGAGCATGATTTTGCTGGGGGGGATGAGGGGGATGGGGTCAGGTGGGGCAGGTGCACCTGCCTCTGCCCCCCCCCCCCCCTCCCACCGCCCCACTGTCCTTGTGGAGTGCCCCTTTCTGTCACTCTCTTCTGAACAGGGAACAGCTTTGGTTCCAGCTGGTCTTGTACAGGTGTGGCCTATTAGGAGCATTGGCCAGGGTGGCCCACGGGGACGGGGGCGGGGGCAGGGGGGGGGCAGGGTGAGGGTGGCATTCCCCCCCAGGGCAGATTGTCTTTGCTCCCTGAGAGATATTCCCAGGTCCTCTCACCTCTCTTCTCCTCTCTCCTCTCCCCCATGCTTTACCGTCTTCTGCAGGTTGGATTTCAGTAGCGGCTGTAGTAGACGTGCAGCTCACACCAGAAGTCTGCAGTCAGGGAATACGCTCCAAGCATATGGCCCTGTCAGAACATAGTGGGATTTATGTGAATGGTGGGATTGATTCTGGGAGGCGGGGGAGGGTCCTATATTGGGGTAACTGGTGTGCCTTCTGCCTCTCCGTTCTCCTAGTTAAGTTGAAAGCTTGGGGGATCCATTCAGGCGACAGCCAGAGCAGGCTGATGCCTTTGCTAAGTTTGCATCCGTGCCAGCCGCAAGTGTGCGTGAGGATCATCACAAGACTCAGAGGCTGATTTGTGGGAATAGCACTTGGTTACTTCCCCAGTGGACTTAACCAAAGTCAACTGAGGTATGCGTGTGGGACTTTTTGCAAAGCAGAAGTGTATTGTACACTGTTCCACAGTGCCAGAACATGGGCTTTCCCTGCAGCAAAACTCTCTGCTTAGATCTGAGGCAATTCTGGCGGCTTTCGACAATCCAAGGGAGGCTGAGCGTACGAATGAGATCATGTATCCAGCTACAAGTGGACAAGTTTTAAGTTACTTTGAGCGTGCACCGGCGGCTGTGCTCAAAGAAGCAGGAACCACAATCCTCTCCCCTCTGCGTGGTCACTCGGGAAGCTCAGGTGTAAGAATCCGAGCGCGCTCAGTACGGCAGGTTAGCGCTGTTGTTGCGGCAGTCGGATAGCCTTCGAAAGTGTTGGCCCCTGCCAAATGCCGCCAAAAATAGCGCGTGGATCCTACGCTGATAGACGAGCGCGGAGCAACCTGAGCTCGAACTTGACATTGTTTGTGTGGGCTGCTGCCAGCCGAGGGGCACAGATTGAAAAGCATTTATATGTCCCCGACGCTATGAAAATGGGCCTCTCACACGGCCCTGTGTGGCATTACTCAAACGATAAATTTGTGCGATGTGAAGAAAGTGCTGTCTTTTTCTGAGAGATGGACAGACTATTAAAAAAAAAAAAAAATAGAAAGATGCAGAAGCATTGGACAACATACTAATTCGATTTGTTTGTGGAATTACATTTCCTCAAGGATTTTAGTAGAGTGTAATTTAGCCATTTATCAGACAGTGCACTGTGGCTGACTCTAGCTGAGTATGCATAAATGGACCCAATCAAAGCTCCTCTCCTTATTTTGTATTCTTGTTCCTATGGCTCTCTCAGTAACATTTCTTTATCAATCAATACATTTTATTAGATTGATGTACATGCTGGTGTGGTGCTACAGGAGGACTAATCCCCTTTCATCCTTCCAGTGGAACTGTGTGTATGTAACAGTGTACAGATTAGCAACAAGCACCTTCAGTGTTTGTAAGACAAGCCAAGTACATGTAGTCCTATGCAGAATGTCCAACCAAAACATTTCCCTGGAGTCAAGGGTGTAATTTATGGGGATGATAGGGGGGTTACAACCCCCCCCCCCCCCACCCCACCCCGCTCCAAAATATTACAGCACAGCCCAAATAAAATAATATGATGATGAGAAAAATGATTTCATATAATAAAGGAAATGCCCTTGCCCGGAGTTTATTTTGAAAAAACCTGCCAGTATACTGGGCTGAGTCATTATGTACAAAGGAACATAAGGAGACATACTGAAGGGAGATAGGGCTATTCATCCCATTCAGCCTGTCATACCGCTACGGTCTAGAGAGAATCCATCACCGTATCAAGCCTGGGCTCGAACCTCCCCGGGCCTCTGCCTCCGTCACATGACCTGGCTGGCTGTTCTGTGCGCGTTCCATGCAAAAATAATAACTTTCTGACGTTACTAAGGAATCTTCCTTTAAGTAATGTCCACATATCCCCCCTCGTTCTGCAGACTTAACCTGAGAAATCTTTTGTAGTCCACTTAAGTTCTTTTTGAAGTTCACTCATAGTGTTCCTTATTCTGCTTTTGCTTTAAAAAAGTTTTATTTAAAAATTAAACGCCTTAAGCCTTTCCTTGCAACTTTTAGCCAAATTCAGCCAGATTTTATGGTGAACCACTGATCGCTGGGCTGATCTCGAACGGTGGAAAATGAAAATGGCGGTAAGGTTGCCGAATTGGCTCGGGGATCGAAGCATGGCCTTCCGCCATTATCTGAGCATGACTGGCACGGAAAACCCCGAGAGAAACGCTGATGTCGGCACTTTCTGGGAGCTGGGACCGCGTGGTTGTGGTTTAAGCTGGCCTGCAGGCCTCACGACCACCCGGTTTTGTTTTTTTTTTTTTGGCCCTGGGTGCGATCCTCTCAGATCCTAGTATGTCTTAAGAGCTCGTTCCAACACTGTGCCGAGGAGGCGTCTGGAGGATCTATCTTACGTTTGGATCGCTCTGCTAATATGCAAATATCTCTCCCTCATTCCTCATCCCTTCTTCTTCTGTCCCACAGACATCTGGCTCCAGGCCGCAAGTAACGAGAGACAAATGTGTTGGGGGGGGGGGGGAACAACAAAATTGCTGTGGCTCGCATAATTGCGGTATTTTATTTTCTATTCAAATATATTTTTTTTTTAAATCTCTCTTGCCGGAGAGAAGAGACTAGTCAAAGTCTTGAGGGCAGAATGTGCTGACTGTGCTAGAACTGTTCCCTGCATGTGGGGAACATTCGCAAACTTGGTAAAAAAAAAAAAAAAAAAAGGCTGTGTACTGTTAATAAGACACCTGTGTGTGTGCAATAAGGACGCACATTACAGGGTTAAAAGCTGTAGTTACGGGGGCAGCACATCCTGTCCGAAATAAATAATAAAATAGATGGGTCAGCGTCTAGACTTCAGGCTTCATGTCGGTCGGATGCCCGGTCCATAAAAACAATTAGAAGTCATAAAGTAAAAGGGCCATAAAAACCATTGAGCAGCCTGGTGTTAAATACTTTTACTGTATGCATATAATCCAGCGGAGACTTCCGAGTGAAAATCTTGCGTTCTTAACGGGATATGAGAGGAAAACCTTTAAAGGGAGGAAACGTTCTGGGGAGCCATAGGCGATGAAGCCACATCAATCAGTCAGCCAATCAATCTTTATTTTATATTTTAACGTTTATAATCAGGTTGTCACAAAGTGCATCACCGTGAAAAACACCCACACACACACAAAAGATTTCCCTGACAGCGTTGATACTGTATTTCAGTGCTTTTCACTGAAACTCCCTGTCTGAGTTTTCACAACCCATCTCACCAAAAAAAAAAAAAAACAGGGTATCTGAGAGGATGGCATCAAGGGGAACTCCTCACCTTTCACAAAAGACTTTAAAACCTATTTTATGTTAGCACCCCTGGGTGGTTTTACGGGATAAAATAAAGTCAGGGGTAATTATTAATTTGCACAGACTGTTACCAGCACTTTGCCACACTTTCCCTGGGGTTTTATTTTGAAATACATACTTGGATTTTAGAATTATATATGTCTTCAATACACATTGTGAGGGGAAATTTCTTCTACAGTATGATAAATAGGTTATTTCTTTTTTTAAATCAATAACTAAAAGTCTACCAGTAAGATGGCATTGAAAAAAGGTCTGTTCTGTAAAGCAATGGCTTTAATATTTAGCAATACTAAGAGAGATGGAGACACAAGAAGAATGCCACAGATTTGTGTTGCCATGGCGATTCCGAGCGGGACAAAGTTCCGGAGACGGGTTCAGCGTGGATAAAACCACTCTCCCGCACTAAGGCCATCTGGGTAAAACGGCTCTGTCTGACAGTTGGGCAGAATTACGGGAGACAGGTGTTTAACTCTCTCTCTCACCAAGGACAAGATCCCGGCTGCAGTTCTTATTGGAGCACGGCAGTTCCACATCATCCGTAAAACATTTTACGCAGGCACATGCACCGCACCCAGCCACTACCCTAATCCGTCTAGTGTAATTTCACCTTGTATGTCCTGGATAGTGCATTAACTACAAACCATTTTCAAGTGCCCAAACACGCATTCTTTTGTTTATATCAAACAATAACATGCACAAGTATTATTGATGGAATCAAATAGGAGGAAATGATGCATACTGTACATTCAGAAATACATTCATGTTTAGGAGCATACTAATACACATACAGAAATGAGTATGCTCCTTAACATGGCTGATTGTCTCATAGTATTCCCACCCATCCATTCTGAATTCTGTGTGTATGATTTATGATGCTTGCTTGATGTGATTTTTATTTTTATTTTTTTTGCTTGGCATTAACGTGTTAAAGCACGCGTCCATACACCATTACACACATTCCACAGTCAAGGACAGAGCCTTCATCCGATGATTTTACAATATATCTTACTGCTCACTTCAGTAGTTGCGAGAAATGATCCACAGCCATCTGTATGAGTAGGCCCATATTCCCTGATAATGACACCATCTGTGCATACTAATAATAATAACAGTAATAATAATAATAATTCATAACACGCTAGAGTGCAATTTTAATTTGTGCTGCTTTCATTGTTTTTTTTCATGGGCAATTTGCTGTGTTCCCTGGAGATTGAAATTTCATCGACAAACCAGAAAAGAGCCAGTCTGACGACATCTGCAAACATTAAAGCAGAACATGGGGGGGGGGAGGGGGAGGGGGAGGGGGGATGTGTTGAAAGTAGCCTACAACAGTTCTACTGGGTTAAAAATGTGTCTTCTCTGTCAATGAAATCTCTATGAGCATGAAAAGATGAAGGGACCAGCTTATTAGCCTAACATCAGCTCTGTTTAAATAACGTTCGCTGTGTCAGAACTTCCCCGGTTTTTTTCCAAAAAACTATTTTCTCGTGGTTTCGCCTCTGAGGTAGAGATTTTCTCATTTTGCGCATGCAGATGCTTATGCCCTCAAAGGACAGCACGGTGGAATGCCATCTAATACATTACAAGCCATTTACGAGAACCCAGCCAATCGGAAATCATATTTACTTACTTGTGTCATCATTCCGCCTTATTTTATTTTATTTGTTTTCAATTTCTGGGGGGCAGTTATCATCTGAAGTGAGTTGTTGTTTTCATTTGTTTGCCTGCATAGCTGAGCCGGTTGCCTGAAGACATCGTAATGAAATGCAAAGTATTGAGCTTCTGAGGTTATGGAGACATTTGCATTCATATCTCTCCGTATCCAAACATACCTGGGGCAATTGTTACTCAATATAAAAGGGTTCGCTGATGCAATCCACACAGATCTTGGGTAACTTTGTTGTTCACGTCACACAACTCACTCACAGTACCAATTAAAATTAGTCCTGCACATTAGCACCAGTACAAAATATAAAAGGCAATCATTTTAATAGTCGTCTTGTATTTCTGTCTGCTGCACCATAAATCTACAGACTGCAGCGCATTCTGAGGAGTTCTTGTTCTCCTTTTCTACGAAAAAAGAAGTCGACGAATGTGTTTACAGCAAGTTTCACCACAGCTAATGGCTCTGAGCCCGCATTGCTAACATACAAGGAACAGTGACAGTGAATGAGAGAGGGGGTTTTTTCTGGGGTTTTTAGGAAAGGGGGCCATCCCATGGCGTGGCAGGCGGCCATGGTGTGCAGGCGGGGGGGCGGGGGGGATTGTGAGTCAGCATGCTGGAACAGTCGGGTAACACCCCTGTCAGATGGGTGTGGAAGGGTGGGATAAGTTTTTATAAATAGAGGTTCACCCACATTTGTTCAGCAGGTGGTTGCCATAATATCTGTGGTCATGAAGTAGCGGTCACTGCAATCTGGGTTATAACAAGAGGGAATCCATTCACTGCAATTTTTGACCTCAATTCAAGGGCGTGTGTTTGGCAATAGGGACCACAGTCTCCCTGGGCATTTATGTCAATGTGGTTTTAAATAAGACATCACCGCTGACGTGTGGATTTTATGTTGAAAAATAAATAACAGTGAACAAAATAAAAATAGCAGGGATGTGATTTTCAATATGGCTGGATTACAAACTTCTGTCACCCCCAGTATACTCATACTAACTAATCATTGTGCTTTTAGAATACATATTTTTCACTCAAAAGGTGTTTGTGCTAACCATCTTGTGCCTGTTTGCTTGTATGGTACATGTTAAAGCCTTCAATGTTTCCCACACAAATAATTTGGTGATTGATGTGGGTGCAATGTTGTGTGCCTGAACTTATAGAAATGATTATGCTCGCTGATGTCTAGCACTCTGCTTCAGAGGTAGCAGAGGACCTTGGCATGAAAGTGGGGGAAACATATTCTGTAAATTCCTTCACACGTACGAGTGCACGCAATGGAGCAACAGAAGCTATATGCAATTTACTTTGCTAATATAGACAACATAAACAAGCAAACAGTACTGACTCACTTGTATGAAGGCACCACACAAGATTGCTTCGTTTTATTGGATCTGTGGGCTTGTTTTTGCATTTCTCTGGCAATGAATTTTATTCTCTCACTCCCCCCCCATCCTTTCACATTGACCATTAATCCTTTAAGGTGTGAGATCACAAAGATGTGATTACAATGTTACTAACTGAACATTCTAATGCTGATGTAACAATCGCTACTGGTTACGGAAAGCAAAGGGAGTTCTAGGACACTAACTCAGAATCATTACTGGTAACTGAAAACAACGGAGTTCCAGAACTCCAAAAAAAAAAACCCTACTCTACTCAAAGGGTTAAGGGGCCCTTTGTGTCCAAGGCCATGTCTTCCTCCCCTTGACCCGAGGCCTTGAACAGGAAGTTCCGAGGGGGGGGGAGTAGGGGTTACAGGAGATAACGGATGCAGCTGTCCAATGGAGAAGACAAGGAGTTTTACTATATGCAACGTTTTAAATACAAAATATCAACACCGTCCTATGCGTAGCTGTCTAATGACATGACATGTACTGTAACCAACTGTTGCGATATCGACTGATGTCATGCTAACCAGAGTAATAGTATTTAAATGTTATCAGTTTAGAGACGTCCTATAAAAGATTAACTGTTGCTTGTGCCATCTTAGGAATGATTAACACCCAGAACAGAATTATGTTCGTTATTTGTCGTCGCCTGAGCTCGTACTGAAATTACCAGGGAACTGCTCTCCCGACTCCGGCCTGGTGCTTATTCCTCTGCTGCTGCCTCAGCCGACTCTCCTCCGGTTCCTCCCTGTCCTTTAGAATAAATAAATAAATAATACAGTGTGGATGAGAGAAAGCCTGGGAAATCGATAGGGACAGGAATCAAATCCCTCTCCCGGTGATACATGCTGATTCAAAACAATGAAATGTAGTCCATTAGCAGCGAAGAGTGTTACTTATATATATATCTGTTGGATGTGTCTTGACTGACCAGCCAAATAACAGGGAACTGCCCCAGTCACACAATACAGTCACGATATGGGCAAAATAATGCATACTTTAAATGGTGTCAGCCTGTTCTGTTTGGTTTTGAAATACACACGGAGCAGATCGCTGGCTTTGGGAATAGTGTCTTGTGGGCCGCTTTGCCATGCATGTGTGGATCGAATCAGATAAAACCGTCAAAAAATAAATAAATAATGAAATGTAGTTGGACTCAAAAATATATTTATCAAAGTTAGAAGTCTGTATCAAATCTAGAATGAGCACCATTTTGAAATGCACTATGGTGCGTTCTCGCTGTACCGGCCAGGCAAGCCACACTGATGCACATCATCAGTAAGCTTAACACTCACTCTGCATGGCACTAAGATGTGATCACGGCTTCCGTTAGTCTCGTAGTGCCACTGCTTAATGTGGGGGGGGGAGGGGGGGGTGTTAAACAGCCGTCAGGGTTAAGCAACAGCGCTAACAGTAAACTACTTCATGTGATGCAAGAAAATGATTATCTTTGATAATGCGTAAGATAGATCTATGAAAGTGCTGCAGGATAGCCATTTGCTAACAGGTAGGAGTACAGGCTGTGCTTTCTAAAAACTTCCTCAGAATCACAAGGTTATTAAAGCTGTGATTTTTGCTCCCCTCTGAAAGAATGTGAACAGGCACATTATAAGAAACCCGATGGACCCATTTTCTGGGTCCTCTGTGTCTCAGTATCCATGGAAACGGTGGAGATGTAGTGACCATGCTGGTGTGATTGAATCATTTTGGGTTGGTACATGTGGGCAAGAGCAGGAAAATGTAATTTTTTAAAACTTTAATAACACTCTCTGGCACTCTTTGAAATTTTGGAGTTTGGGGGGCCTTTGAGTAATAAAAACTTTTGAACAGGCACAAAGGATACTTTATGTGATGGCCAAAATTGCTCCTCCGTTGTGTTTCTTGTTATAAAATCTCTCAGGGTTCACTGTGCTCTTCCTGGTGAATCTCTTCCTCTGGTTCTGGTTTTCCATTTCCTGGCTCCTCAAGAAAAAAATCCTGTCAACGGGCCATTACACAGAGAAAAGCGGAGCACCCCGTCTTCTCCGGTACAGCGTGAGGGATTGGATGCTGTTATGGGGAGCTATCAGAGAGGCTGCCGATGTAAAGGTCCGATCAGACCTTCCCACATCCTGGCCAGCTGGGGTCTGCTGGCATTTCGCATGTCACCCATGTGTGTGTGTTATCATTCTACTGTGTGGACATGAAAAGTTCCTGTTTGTTGCCCCATCACCCCCTTCGTCCTTGTGCCCCCCACCTATGTTCTTCAGCTAACACACATTCCTGTACTTGAAACACATGCAACCTGGATGAGCCATTTTACGAGTTGCAAACCTTTATTAATTTAGCTCAAAAACGAATCCATGATGACATAATTAGGGAGGGGGTTATTTAAAACATGTGAATTACCTGATGGATAAATCAAGCTCTGGCTTAGACCTCCGCCTTGTTTGCAAATGCTCATGGGCTCTTTTCGTAGTGGGGACAGGTGAGACAAAACATGGCTTAGAAGCCAATCCAAAAACATAAGCCAAGTGGCCGGTTGCACAACACTTTGTGCCTTGCTCTTGACATTCCTTCTGAGCTGCCATTAAGCGGACTAGTCCCCGCTCTTCATCTTCACCCACGCTGGAATTCCACCCCCACCTCAAATGCATGGGGCTACCCTGAGACCCCGACAGGCCCCCTCTTTTCAAAAAAAGTCTTTCAAATTTCAGATGGCCTTGGGTCGCCTCCTCCAAAAAAAAAAAAAAAAAACTGGCGTTACTGTAGCGCACACAGTCTACCCCACAGCGAGGGCACGTGATCCAGTTATAAATTTGGCCTCTAATGAGCTGCGCTCCTCCGAGGAACAGTTTAGGGTCTTGGAAGGGGGTAAACTCTCTCCTCCTGAAAGCAAGCCATTGTTCGTGGAAGGGGGGGCTCCCTCATGGTAGTTGCATTGCAACATCGAACCACCATCACTCTTCACAGTCTCTTCCCAGAATACTGATTCGTAACCAGCCCCAGAAGTTGCCATTGAGCCTTCTGGAATGTCTTTTTTTTAAATGTGTCGCTAACGCTCTTTATTATTGTGTGATTATTGCCAGAATAGGAGTAACCCTCGGTCAATTATGCGACACCAAACGGCTGTAATGTAACCCCGTATTTTTGGATTGGATAGCATTTGATCGCACACTCAGAAATGCTGATGGAATACCCCTGAAAACCCAATCCATTAATTCGTCCTATCAAAGGTTAATTCCCCTGGATTTTCGAGCTTAATTGTTTGAATCAACCACTTGATTTGTTGAGGTTTGGATGGGGATTTCGACCGACATGCAAATAGCCTCATTAATTTAATACCAATAGACCATATATTGACGTGAAGTGCAATTTCCCTTTTTAAGTAAGCCAGATCAATCCAATTAGCATTTGTTTTTTTTGCAACCGCTGTATATCACAGTGTGGATTTCCCGTTAGCGTTGTTAGCGGGAGAACAAAGAAAAATTTATCGGCCGAAGATTGCCTTTTTTAAAAGCGATCATTTCCTCCTCCTCTCCACTGAACAAATGAGAGCCACGGACCGTTGCGGCTCAATCTGGCGCATTACCGCATAAAGAGGTTACGGCTCTCCCATAAACTCATTGGCGCTGCCCCCTCGCTACTATGATGAACACAGAGAGAGAGGGCCATTGACGCGACATTACTGGGTAGTAACTGTCAACGGGCCATTACGCAGAGAAAAGCGGAGCACCCCGTCTTCTCCGGTACAGCGTGAGGGATTGGATGCTGTTATGGGGAGCTATCAGAGAGGCTGCCGATGTAAAGGTCCGATCAGACCTTTCCACATCCTGGCCAGCTGGTGTCTGCTGGCACTTCGCATGTCACCCACGTGTGTGTGTTATCATTCTACTGTGTGGATATGAATATTATCAATGTAACCTCAGAGGGGGGAGGGGTTACTGTTGAGCAATAGAAACTGTGAAGGCGGTGCCAAAGGTTTCATCTTAAGCAATATTGGATTTTAACCTTTGAAGGCATAAAGCCACAAAGATGTGATTAGAATGTTGTTTACCGAACATTCTAATGCTGATGTAACAATCACTACTGGTACTTGAAAGAAATGCAGCTCTAAAGCACTTATTTCTTATTTTGAAAACAAAAAAAACAAAAAACAAAACGAACAAAAAAAAAAACATTCCCAAAAACCTGTAAACACAAAGACTAACTAGAGAATTCCAGATTAATTGACTCAGTTTACTTGCAGATAAAAAAAACTCCCTTAAAATTTTTGAGTAGCCAAATCTTTCTGCTTTTTATTACTTTCATGAAGCAATGGCCTGCATTCTAATATGACTAGGCCTCTACTTTTCTTCTAAAGTGGCGACAACTGGTGTATAAATTTGTGTATGACCAGTCACTGAGGCTCTTTGCCTCTCTAAAATTGTGACACACAGATGTAATCAAGAAGAAAAAGGCAGTTTTGTTTAAAGCCTGATTCATGTAATTCATCAAAAAAAAAAAAAAAAAGCTTTGAGAATCCTTATGAGGCGACTGCACCAGAAAGTGCGGGAACTCTTTGTTTCCTTTTCAGGCTCTGACAGTGTCATATTTAGCCATGGTGGAAAGCGTGTCTGTTCATTTTTTACTGACATCGCTGTGAGTGGCCACATGTGGCCCAAGGCAAAATGGGACAATACTGGTCTGTCCAGGAGCTGACATCACATCACATGGCTTAGCATTAACTAAGCATACAAATATGGTATTGTGATATGAGGTTGACTTATGGTTGACACACACCCGGTTTTCGCCCAGTCTGTTTTCAGCTTCGTTGTCCATGTGACAGTCCAAGTCAGAATGTCATTTGTTTGTTTTTCCAATAGATGTGTCATGACATTTTTTTTTAAGTACGCGCATTCGACACAAATGCGCAAAGTGGGGAGCGCGCCGCTTGAACTTGCTGACCAGGCACTTCCTCAAAGTTATTATTAGCGCTGTCCGGAGCCACGCGCTTGCCAAAGCAAACTCACTTCCTCTAAACCAGCATATGCGGGATTATGAGCTTTGCCACAGCCTTGCCAAACTCTGCATTCGTAGTCGACAAATCAGTGGCCCAATTCATTGAGCAATTTTTTTTTGTACTTCACCAATAATTTAAAAAAATCCAGACACCGCAGCTGATATTTAAAAGCGTTAAATACCCTTATTAAATAGCCAAGTTTTCCCGTTGTTGAACTTCAGTTTATTTATTTTGCACAATACAGTGACACTTTTTTTTATACGGCATTCTTACAGCTTTTTTGCTGCAATTGAAATGCTGTACGAAAAATAACCAATGGAGAAAATAACTAGCACTTTTAAAAGCCTGGCCCATTCCTCACATAGCATCTAGTTGCGTTGAGAGAGAGAGAGAGAGAGAGAGAGAGAGAGAGAGAGAGAGAGAGAGAGAGAGAGAGAGAGAGACGCTACATTAATCACTAAGAGAACAATGGGATGTATTAGCCTACTTACATTTTTAATTATACGACCGACGCTGCTACACATTTTACATTTATGACATGACTTGTTGAAATGTTGAAAGTTAGTTCGAGTGGAACGGCCAAACATTTGAGGCTGCATAAAATATTAATAAATGGGAAGTTTAGGTAACGGATTTCATTTTCTTTTATGTACCGATGTGCTTATAAATGCATATACAAGTATTGGGGGAGCGCGAAAAATACACTCGGTAGAATTCCACTTCTCGTTTCTCTGTTAAAAAAACTAGGGAGAAACATCCCATCCCATCCTATGAGATTTCGTCGAAAAGGGGACTGGCAGTTCACTACATTTCTTGGCCCTACCCATTCTCCGTCCGTGCTTGTCACTGCCACGTTTGAGTGTGCGTGCTCGCTCGAGTCCAAGTCGATGCTTAACTTCTGCTGCGTTTCAGAACGTCTATCTGCGTCGGTGCAAGTTAACAAGAAGGATGAACGCTGCATAAATAAGTGAAAGGGAACATCCCACTAGGTTCCGGCGAGCCCGACTCCTGAACGACGCCTTGTAAATCCCCAATCCGGGACTGGTTCGCGGTGGACAGGGGCGCACCGGCTCCCAACCCAATAATGCTGGACTGATTCGAGGAATGGCATCTGCCGTGTTCGAGGGCACGTCGCTTGTTAACATGTTCGTCAAAGATTGCTGGGTTAACGGGATCCGACGGCTGATAATTAGCCAGCGGGGCGAGGAAGAGGAGTTTTTTGAGATCAGGACCGAGTGGTCGGACAGAAACATTCTGTATCTCCACCGGAGTTATTCGGATTTAGGAAGACTGTTCAAGAGGCTCGTGGAATCCTTCCCCGAGGACAGAGGAAATCTCGCCCAGTCGCCTCTCATAGATGGTGGGTTTGTATCTGTGTGCTGTAACGCATAATAACATTGACACGGAATGGCTTAGCTTACGTGCGAAAGTGGATGCCATAGCATTTATGTGCGTAAACATCATAAAAACCGCTTTTGTTATAGGTCACTTGTGCTGCAGTTTGCTAAGGATTTAACTAAAGAGAACGCAACTATGCTTTATCATATAGAGGGACCACACAATAAATACACGTTAAAACTAATTTCTGGTGAATAGACCAAGCAAAAAACAACTAACAATAAATACATTAACTTTTTTTTAGATTGAATATCAACAGGTCAGTGTCACGTAGAAATCCCGAATGATTTTCTACTGAAATCACAATTTTTAAGGAATTTGACAGTTCAGACAACGGGTCGTCTTTGCACCCATAGCGCATTTCTCTTATGTTTACGTACTGCGCGTGTGATCTAAATGCGCGTCCGTTAATAATGCAAGCTAGTCTGCTACGCGAAACCAAACCGCCAATGAGTTGAGTAATCGGAATAACCGATTACTCAACAAAATTGACTGCTTTCTCAGTTCGGGATCCAGACAACATTTGACTCAACACTCGACTCGTCATTCTGTACTTCTGAAGAGTCCAGTTACAGCGAAATTACTGTCAATACGCATGACTATTATACCAAGGGAAAGCTCGAACGTCGCCCCCTGGTGCATGTACTCGTAACTTCAGAGCGGCCGGTCAACTTTCTAACCGTTAGTCTTTGCCTCTTTGATATAACATTAATATTTATTATCCCAAACATTTTTTAACATTCGAGCGATTTCAGAAGCAGTTTAAAAAGACGCACCTTTTTATATGTGGTTATAACTCTAACAGTGTAAGCAAAATGAATTAAGTTCCAGCGTTCTTACTGAACATAGTCCGAAAGAAATCATCAGTCACTTCCGAATGGACTTCTAAGTGACCTGCTTTGTCGTCGAGGAGAGAGGAAAACTCGAAACTGGGCTCCTTTCTTGAATATACATTCCTATCAGTTCATCATTTTCTTTGACTTGCGTCCTCGTGTAGGGCATCTTATACAGAATACATGGAATAACTTGCCAACTGTGTGTACCATTATTGGGTGTTTGCTACACTAGTTCAGTTGCTGAAGAAAATAAACGCTCCCTACCTTGCGATTTTAACCTGGCTGTCTACGGACACGGGTGCACTTCCCTAACCGCTGTACCACACTGCTCCATTAGCCGCGTGCCGTCTGAAGCACCAGTCATCAGGGCTGTACAGGTGTCCTGCCCGGTTTTCAGGTTGCCGTCCAGTTGTGGTATGCACACGCGTTTGTGCGAATTCTGCAAATCTTCACAGTCGTTACACAGGCAGGTCGAGTAATGCTGTACGTGGAGGAATGGTTTTTAAGTAAAGTCTGGCAGCAGGAGCTGGTCCTAATGGACTCCATTTCTCATTTGCTTAGACGCTCTTGACTCCCAAGGGTGAAAGATGGAGTTGGCTGCGGTGTCTCGGGCAAGACTGCCCTGTAGAGTGGGGGTGGGGGGGGTGGGGGGGGGGGCAGCTGTCTTCCAGCTGAGTTAATGTCGGGGGGGGGGGGGGGGGGGGGTTTGGGAAAATGCACTGTAGGGAGGGATGGCCCCTGTCCTCCGCTTTATGTAGTGCCTTTTTATCTCAAACTAGTGAACTGTGATGGGGGTAGTGACTCACCTCACCACAACAATACGGCACCCACCGGCACCCACCAACGAGACCCCAAAATGTATCCAAACTAAGGCAAAGAACTTTGGGAACATTGTGGGTTTCTAAATGGCAGGGCTGCCTAACCCTGTTCCTGGAGATCTACCATCCTGTAGGCTTTCACTCCGATCAGGACAAAGTACACCTCATTCAACAGCTAGCCATCTTGTTGTGCTGCTAATTAGTAGAATGAAGTGTGCCAAATTAGGGTTTAAATGAAAACATATAAGGACGGTAGATCTCCTGGAGCAGGGTTGGGCAGCACTGCTAAACAGGATGCTGTAGAATCGACATTCTTCTCCTGTCCAGTATTGCCAACTCTCAATGGACAAATTACCAACTGCATTATTGAAATAATGCTATTTGATGATGCTGTGTGCTAAGTGCACAAACCCTTTAATGTATTGGAGTTTGTCTGCCGGGACATGGAACCATATTTTTAAAAACTGAAACCTTTAGTCACACTGTTCACCTCTTTTCCTTTCCTCATGTAAGGTTCCTTCCACATATGTCAGCTTCTCTGCTGTCACACGGCACTGTCCATGTTGAGCCCAAGGACACTTTATTGTGAAGAGTGTCACAAGGAAAGAACTGACCGATAAGAGCCTGTCCTTAATTCACTTGAACGGCAACCGACCAATCAAATACGCGCTGTAGGCGTGAACGGCTTGTCAGATGAAAAGCGACGTCTTGTTGCGTTAAGCAGAACCTGGTGGCGACTGCAGTACTCTTTTCACGTGACAGATTCCCCATTTGGTTCGCCACACGCGCGGGGAGGGCCCACTCTCGGTGTCTCTGATTTCTTACCATCTCTGTTGTCGTAGCTCTCTGCTGCATTATGTCTGATTCAGCAGTATAGGATGTGGTTTTTCTGTATGTGAGGTTATATATTAAATCATGTTGTATTGCTGCTGTGGAATTAGCTGAGACAGCAGAGAACGGTGCCACACTGGGGCATCTTGCGCTCGTCTGTCGCGTGCCTGTTGCCGCACTGGACTGTGGGTAAACGGTAATGCCCTCGGAGGATGGGTTAATGTGCAGGTTTAGTATGCGCCGCACCTGAATCAGTGGGTTTCATGGGACGTTGATGAGTGCAGTCCCTAATGCCCTTCACTGCCTGAGGTCGATATTTAATTTGCATCCCTTTTTAATTGCATTTGAGATTAACCCTTTGATGAGTAGCTTTTTGAATAGTTTTTTCCCCCCACAAAGTTCTGAGTTAGTGTTCTAGAACTCCCTTTGCTTTCCGTAACCAGTAGCGATTGTTACATCAGTATTTAGAATATACAGTTAAGAACATTCCAATTACATGTTTGTGATCTCACACGTTAAAGGGTTAATGATGGGCAGTGAACAAGTGGCTGAAGCTCTGTTGCCACGGTGTCATTTCTGTTCCTGCACTCCCTCATGGTTAAGTGGCATGTAAAAGCTAACCAAAAGCTAAAGATAAAACACTTTGGATGAAAGCTCCAACCAGCATTTTGGCTGAAAGCTCCAACCATCTATGAGATCATCTCCCTGGACCATCTAAAAAGCAATGTTTGGAAAGCTTTTGTATTCCGTGTAGCTCGGGGAGAAGATTCGGCAGAAGGGTGCAGTAATTTTGTAGAATTTCTGTGAAATGGCGCTCGGATATCCCACGATGCCTTATGACCTGAGGTCCACTTCTGCACTTAGCGATCCAGCAGAGTTCAGAGAGACGACTGAGTCTGAGGCGCCAGTGTTTAAACAGCCAATCACAATGGCTTGTTCTCCTCCTGATCCACGCAGCCTTTACCTGCTGTGGGCCACAGCTCCAACTAGCATTTTGGCTGAAAGCTCCAACCATCTATGAGATCATCTCCCTGGACCATCTAAAAAGCAATGTTTAGAAAGTTTTTGGATTCCGTGTAGCTCGGGGAGAAGATTCGGCAGAAGGGCGCAGTAGTTTTGCAGAATTTCTGTGAAATGGTGCTTGGATATCCCACGATGCCTTGTGACCTGAGGTCCACTTCTGCACTTAGCGATCCAGCAGAGTTCAGAGAGATGACTGAGTCTGAGGCGCCTGTGTTTAAACAGCCAATCACAATGGCTTGTTCTCCTCCTGATCCACGCAGCCTTTGCCTGCTGTGGGCCACAGGACCATCATGCACCACAGCCCTGGTAAAAGTGCGCGTGATTATTACAGCCTCAGAATTCTTCCTCATGTTAACATAATGCTATATGTTCCAAATATGTTTTGAATGGTTACATTTTTAAGAAAAGAATATTCAACAGACATTGTTTTGGGGGATGACCGAGAGCACGAACGCACATACACTCCTCCTGTATTCTCACTTGAGAGACTGTGACTATTTTTCATACTGCAGAGCACACAGAATGGTATCAGAGAAGTAGTACTTATCAGAGGAGAGGCCGGTATCTTGCTGACCACATCTTCTGCTTGTTTGGCACATGGTGGGTTGGCATTGAGAGGGTGCTGAAGCAGTGGTACTCAAGGGGAGCCTTGGTTTATTTGCCCAGTGTGCTAATGAGACTAGTTTCAGATATGAACTAGGTTCAGCTGAAATGTTCATAGCACAGAACAATGCAGATTGGCTTTAGGTGCATGTGAGGGGCATGGGCTTCTGCTAGGCTGAACCCAGAATGATCGTGATTGGTGGATGACTTGTTTGGGCATCGGTGAACTGGTTTGGTGGAACTGCTGCAGCCCCAGTGATTGATAAGGCAGTGAGATAAGTAAATCGAGAGATGGAAAAGTGAGCTGACTAAGGAAGGCAGACAGTTTGAATAGCTCATTTCTACAGACCTTGGGCCTTTAAATAGAGAGTATTTACCGGCAAATGCAAGATGCCACCTTAAAGCCTCTGACAGATGCAAGTCCACAAACAGAAAATCGCTTTATTTTTCACTGCTGTTACACGTATTTTGTCTTTCCAGACCCATTACAAAAATAACCGATATCTGATAATGGGCAAGGTAGGCCTTCCATCAGGGCATCGAGAAACTCATTTGCGCAGCTGGTTAACGGCCTCTCGTTTAATCACGTAAGGAAGTGGCAGCTGTGTCCTCGAAGATAAAGGACTTTCGTAAGTTTGGTGTGAGAGACACGTTTATCGCTAACGTTGCTCACGTCGGGGAGAAACCCAAGAGCGACGTCCGTGCGTTTCCGAGATCGTGGAACGCCGGCCGCCAAGTCGACCGACCTTGGGTCTGCACGGGAGGGGGAAAAAATAAAAAATAAAAAATTCCCCTCCGCGTTTTCCCCGGTGCTTTTCCGAACGTGGAACGCAGTGCTTATCCCAGCATTCCCCTGCACAGTGGCTCCATTGTTCTGCTGTGCCAGTGTTGCGCTGAATTCGGCCACTCGAGAGAAAGCTGTACGGCCTACGGCCTGCACGTGAGGAGAAATGTCCATCTATGGGCCATGGGGGGTCCATGACAAGGGTCGATCCGGTTCAGGATTTTTAACTCCTTAATTAGCTCAATCATATCCGTCTGACAGGGCGGCACGGTGGTGCAGTGGGTAGCACTGTCACCTCACAGCAGGAAGGTCCCGGGTTCGAATCCGGCCTGGGTAGGCTCCAGCACCACCTGCGAACCTGCCCGGGATAAGCGGGTATAGATAATGAATGGATGGATATCCATCTGACATTTGTATAGACTGTAAGTTTATCCTAAAGATTTTACTGTGCCCGGCTACAGGAGAGAGCCAGCGTAGTTTATAGAGCCGTCTAGAACTAAGGTAACTGGTTGGAACAAAAACCAGCACACAGACGGGCCCTCCAGGACCGGAGTTGTGCACCCATGACCTACAGCGTGTGCATGAGGAGAGATGACCTGCTAGGCAGTGCCTAGCCTGCCAGGATCGATGGTTATTATCGCGGTTGACTAACCCGCTTGGAGCAGTGGCTTCTGTCATGCTGTGGCTGCTATACTGCCCTACAAAGCCTAACTGCAGTAACTGGCCAGCCGTCATGGTTTTTGGGCATAAAAATTCCCTCATGAATACATGTACAATTAGTGCAATATCACGTATATACCTATAACCCATTTGGCTGGCCAGTTAAAACACTTTAAAGCCATTTTTCTCAGTTTTTCCCTTTGCGTAGTAACTGCAGTTAGGCTTTGTAGGGCAGTATGGATCTCCCTGGGCTACAACACTGAGGCTTGTTACAAATTTCTGGCCAATGCTACCGTATGATTGGTACCCTGCTATTCTTAAACACAGTGTTGTGTCTCTGGAGTGCAATGCTACCGGACCTACCCGGCTTCAGACGATGATCACACCATACCCTCCAACCACACTACTCTGTTCAGCATCCTCAAGAATAAAGCATAACATTTCTATAAAAAACGAACAAACCAACCCTTCTCTGCTTTTATCCTGCAGGTATTGAGGTGAACACCTGGATGGTGGCACTTATATGATCATAACTGTACCTATCTCTAGTTCTAATGGTGATTGCTTACCATGTGAAAAGCACTTTTTTGTTAGCATTGAATAAGAGCATCTCCTGAAGGACTACATTGTAGATTGTAATTTGCTACACCAGCCGAAAGCTCCTGTTGTCCTTCAGTTTTATATAGTTAGAGAAGGTTGTTTGGTGCAGCAGTTTGAATTGAATGTTTGACCTGGAGGCTGTTGGGATGCATTGTCTATTTGAATCACACAACTGCAACAGAACAGATTTATCACATGTGAAATGAAGTCTATGTTCACATAGCCCTGGATACAGCCATCTGTGAGTAATTTAGTTCAGTGTAGTCACACCCGAATTGATTGGTGAGCCCTGATTGCTTCTGTGTATATAGAAAGCTGCCCTTTTATAATCAGACCACTGGATATATTTTTGTGAATGGACTCCAGTGTGTATGACAATACTCTCGTGAATGGGCTTTGCTTCCTCCCCCTGTCTTCTAGAATGATGTTCACCCAAATGAGGACATGATCAATAGTGAGAAGATCTTAACAGTCAAAGAGAGAGGAATCGTTTCTGATTTACCTCTGAGAGGATGTTGGAGATGTTCCCATTTACTCAACATTACATAAAATGGCAGGCGTACTTTCTTCTTGTCAAGTAGGTACTGCACTTACTACAAGCCTCCTCCTGGCTTGGGCTATGTCTGAAACAACCTCTGTGTCCTCAAAATATGTTCTGTCTCCTAAACATACTGTTTACTGTTTAGTGCATATTTTTTAGCGCATGTTGGGCAGTATGTGAAAAATATCCTCCATACTGTTTTCCAATGGTACGGCTGCAGTGCCATAAGATATCCCGCCCTTGTAGTATAAAGGCCCCGCCTCTTCCTCTCTGATTTATGGGACCTCTTCCTAAAAAGCATGGTCTCCCTTCCTGAAAAGTGTGCTTCCAAATATACACCAGTGAAAGCCTGGAAATAAGTATATGATCTGGGGATTTTAAGTACACTACATTCAGAGAGAATTTCCACTACTTAACAACTTTCTCATCCAGCGTACTCAACATATGTACTCAATAGTTGGCAAGTGTGCTGCTTCGGACATGGCCGTTGCCTCATGTCTGACGTGCGACGCAGGTGGAAACAGCCGGTCAGACAGGAGTCCATCTGTCCACACCCGTCTTCAGGAAAAGTGCGCTGTCTTCCTGTGCATGCTGTCTCAGAATGGCCGCTGATCTCTAAGCAGATAAAGGCGGTCGCCTGCTTCCTTTCTACCTCTGGCTTTGTCCGAGCCATTGTGTACTTGGCGTGGCGTGACACTGGCGGTATGTTTCTGAACTCATTCGCCATTAGGGCTGTCGCAGTTGCATAAGTGTGGCATCTGTTGCTGTTGCTGCAGCTGTTGCTGTGAGCTTGTGACTCCACAGTCCTACTGTGTGTATCACAATCACATTCACAGTCAGCACACTGCTTTTAATCCTGAGTATTCCGTAATCCGGAGCTGTATCTCTCCTTTGCACTCATTGTCATACAAAGGGTAACCTCCTTGTCTTATCCCTTTAAGGTGTTAGATCACAAATATGTGATTAGAGTGTTCCTTACTGAACATTCTAACGCTGATGTCGCAATCACTACTGGTAACTGAAAGCAGTGGAGTTCTAGAACACTGGCTGAATTTATAAAAAACACTTAAAAAAAAAAACTACTCTCCTTCAAAGGCTCAACCAGTAATTCCATGCGTCAGTTTCCAGTGATGTGGAAACACATGGTTCCCAAAGAATTCAGCCTGGACCAGCTACGCCTGTGTCCATTCATAAAATAGTCAGATATAAGACTGTAGCTGTGCTAGCCGATTCTGAATAGGAGCTTGCTTTATTAAGCCATTCATCACCTCTAAATGTTTTTTTTATGTTCACTGGACATCAGGAAGGTGGAAGAATGGAACACGAGCTATTAGCAGATGACTCATTCTTTCCCTGTGGTAAGGCTGGGCAGAATTCTGGCTGTGTACAGTTGTAATGGCTGTGGTAATGCAAGATGATTCAGATGCACAGTCATAGTTAACTGTCTGTGAGGGCGGTGTTGTCAGGCCAAAGAATAGCCGGTAAAATTTAGTAACCATGTGATTTCAGAACCAAATGTATGAGATCAGCAGCCCACACCCCGTACAGAACCCCGTGGACGCAGTTGAGAATGGACACAGTCGTCATCATGATGTGCTGCTGTGGCATTTCGCAAGGAGTCTCCAAACCCAGAGGAAACGATTTGTATAGGATTCTTAACAACGGTAGCTACAGACATCACTACGACTGTGCAGTCACCGCTAAGTTACGCCCTACCGGTGATTAGCACTGACAAACACTCCAGTGTCTTTATTTTGGGAACATTACCTCTCAGCTGAGAAGCAGATTGACGGGAAACAGAGATGTGCTTTGCACGCCGGTGTTGGAATGGTTTGGGACTGAGAGTTCCTCGTTAGTGGTGACTCCACTGTCTACTGTCTGTGCGGCGTTTACATTTTGCTGACAGAAATACCCAGCTGTTCTGAGTAGCACAAAGGGCTTTGAAGGACACGGCTTTGAAAGCTGTGCTCTGCTCACTTCGTTCCTCTGTTCATGGTTGTTGGGCCAAGGTCTGTTCACAGTACATCCTGGTGTTTTTGTTTTTACTGGGGGGCCCATGGTGAGTCTGGGTATTGGCATCCAGGAAGTACTCACGGCACACAGGAAGCAGAAAGGGAGATGTCCAGGAAGCAGTGAATCAGACATCACTGTGGCTGTGAGGAAGACCACAGAAAGGCACAAGGCTGTTTAATCCCTAGTTTTCCTTTTAGCCATTTTTTAAATTTTTTTTGCTAATCCCTCAGGGTAAATGGATGAGGCCAGTATAAACAGCTGTTGTAGTTGTGATGCTGTAGACCAACTATGTTCCAGCCAGAACCTTGAGTTCAAGCTGACATCTGTAACTGCACCATGTGACCCTTAAGTCTCAAACCCAACTGATCTGAGCAAGGAAACAGTCCCTTCATGCTGCTCATAACACGATGCCTATTAAATGTCAAAACTAGTGCCTAATAATAATAATCGCTGTCATCATTCTTACTTGACTGAGCAAACACCCTGAGGATAGGCGACTAATATGGTGTTGTCTAATATAATGTGTCATGTGACACAATTCTAAATATTCTTTTGGTGAAAACACATTTTGGGGAAGCTAGTTGTTGGTTGACTGTGTATGTGTTCTATGTCAGGTGTGTCATGTGTTCTGTGTTTTTTCTCCTGTTGTGATAATTACCTAAGTTTGTCATATCCCATGTTTTGGGAAAATTATGCTGCTCTCAAGCTCCCAGCATGCAGTTCTCTAAGTCAGTAATCTGTGCTATCTGGGAGCTCTCGCTGAGCAAACAGGTGAGGGCCACAGCATAAACATGTGCTTCTTAAAATGCATCTTGACCTATTTGACCATAAAGGTCAAGGAACCCGGCAGAACTGAATGGTTGATTCAAGTAGCAACAATCCACCTTTATCCCTTGAATTGCAGTTTTTCCTTCTTCTTTTTTTCCTGGCATCCTCTCATTTTCAGATTTCGGTTTAGGCCTTTAGCGATAACCTTTGTCTTATCTGGGACTGAAAAAACAAAAGGTCATAGGGTGGGCCCAGATA
Organism: Anguilla pacifica; assembly: GCA_039654925.1. NCBI lineage: Eukaryota > Metazoa > Chordata > Actinopteri > Anguilliformes > Anguillidae > Anguilla > Anguilla pacifica. The sequence continues at coordinate 9,033,464 of CM077291.1, read as the reverse complement.
ATGCTTGAGCTAAAGGCCAGACCCTTCCTGCTCGCTTTGGAACTCACCGTTTCCCTGGCGTCGTCGTCACGGATACGGCAGAGGTCTGATTTACAGTTTGGCTTTCACGCGTGCATTCAACCACTGAGAGAGCAGCGGACAAGCTTCGTGTTTTTGTGCGAGGCCGTCTCGTTTGATGTAAAACGGAAGGCTGGCATTTTAATGGGTCAAAATGAGGGACCAGGCCGGCCAGGCAATTAATGAGGACATTTAAAGACCCTGATTTATGCTGGCTGTGGGAAAGTTAATTTGAAGTTGGGTGCAGGCAGGAAGCCAGATTAAACAAACTGTGCTCCGCTCCCAAGGATCTTGGTTGCAGTTTGATTTAGAAACAACCGCCTTCCAACATATTAAAACTGCTGAAGGTACCCGGCAACCAGGCAGGGTTTCGTAATTAGCAGTTAGCGGGTGTGCAAAAATGTAGATTTAAACGCAGCTGTGGGTAGAGCTGTGTGAAACGGCGCATTGTAAAGTGTGATGTTAATGGCGTGTGTGTGTGTGTTTGCGGTGTTCTCCAGGGCTCGTGAAAATCAAAGAAGCCAACGATATTGAGGCCAGGCTGAATGAGGTGGAGAGACTGCTGAAGAATGCCATCAACATGCCATGGAAGGTTGGTCTCACACATACACACGCACACACACAGACAAAAGCGCACATGTGCACACACGTGTACACACAGACACACAAGCATGTCTGCGCACACACACGTGAACACCCACACACACAAGCACGTCCGCGCACACACACACACACACACACACTGGAATATTTATTCACACACATTTTCACTGAAATACACACATGTTATGCCATTTTATATATAGTATAACGTGGAGTTTGATGTTGAATGGGCTTCTATTGAATGCGGTCGGCGGGGGGGGGGGGGGGGGGTGGGGGGGGGGGTTTGCTTACAATATCTAAATATTGAAGCAAGCAACCTAAAAACTGTCTGGGGTGCACACAAAAGCCTGGGTAGGTGTGAAAATGACCCTAGAAGTGTTATATAGTGTTCGCCCTGATGTCATCTTACAGGACAGGTACTGTAAGCTCATCGTAATTACAGATCAATGCCGAATAACTCTCGTTCCGCAGTATTCCAGGTCAGAAGTGGTGCTGACGTTCTTCGAGAGGTCACCTTTAGACCAGGTGCTGAAGAACGACAATGTCCACAAGATCCAGCCCTGCTTTCAGAGTCCGGTCAAGATATCAGGTATGCATTCCCCCTTATGTACCATTTGCCGTTTAATTAAACAATGCGGCACTTCAGGCCGTGCTGTATTGCGAATACAGTCACAGCCACAGGGTGTTGCTAGGCAGGATGGGAAGTGGAGTACCGGCAACCCCTTGTAGCCATGACTGTACTCAGGATACAGCATGGCCTCGAGTGCCGTATTGCTTTTATAAAACGGTTACAACATATAGAAACAATTAATTGATGACTCAGTGTTATTCATTTTGGAATATTTGTAAGTGATGCTTTGTGCGCAAAGTGATACTGTTTACAAACAGGCTGTTTGATTAATGGTTCAGATCGGTTTTCCAATCATTGTAGGAAGTGGTCTCAGCCAATCAGAATCCAAGATTGAAACAACCCATTTTATAATTTGCCATAACGCAGGTGCAATGGCACCTTTTGGGACACCTAGACTATAAATAACTGTGTATAGTATCTTAATTTTGCTATTCAAAATTCCTAGCTGGAAAACTAGCATCAAGTCAATGCTTTGCGGTCCGGCCAACTGACTGTGTTTGATTCCACAGAGATCATGAGGTCCAATGGCTTCTGCCTGGCCAACACCGAGACCATTGTTTTTGACGAGGGCCTCCCCCACAGCAAGGAGAGGCCCCCTTCCACAGATTCCGCTGAACACCCGTAAGTCGTCGTCTATCACTTGTTTGATTTTGTTTCGTTTGTTTGTTATTCCCTCCCTCTGTCTGAATGCCCTGTTCATCTATTGGCTGGTTTTCCAGTTTCGCTGTCGTCAGTTCAATTCATTCCCCCTTCAGTCATTCACTTATGCACTGATTAACCCATCCATTCTGATACGGCTGTAAGGATGGACTTTGCTCTTTGGGTCAGTGTAACAACAAACGGGCATGGGGGTATTGATGGATTCTGACAGCACAGCACATAAAGTTGAACCACGGCGTCCTCTGGTGAAAGTATCGATCCCCACACGCATTGCATTCGCGAGACAGACTGGATTAAGCCGGCCTCGCAAAACTGAAACAACGCTGGCCGTGAGTGTCACGCAAGAAAATGGCAGTGGAACCGAAAAAGGACAAATAAATCGTTCTTCCTGAGCGTGACCTCATTATGACCACACTGAGAGTTCGGGCTGGTCGTCCAGACAGGCGGTCCAAGTCCTGAGAGTATGCGAGAGAAACGGTGAAGATCGTGCGACTGGGATTCTGAAGTGGGACTTCCTCTCGGGCGCCCCTCCTCACAGGAAGTGGCTCAGCGTGTCACTTCCTTCCCAGGGAAAAGGGCTGGGTGCAGGGGAGGGGAAACCAGAGCGAGGAAAGACATTCCTGTGATGTCAGGGGAGAAAAATGTCAAGAATGGCAGACGGAGAAGGCAGAAAACAAAGGCCGTGCATCTTCGTATTGAGAGCTCATACCTCCAGTAACAGAGCACACGCTAAAGGAATTTCAGTGGTGAATTTTGTTTGCTTGCTAAGGAATGTTTTGTTCAGAAAAATTTTAAAAAGGTGTGTCAAAGTTGAAATGCAGGCCATTTATGAAGCTGTTGTTTATTTACTACTTCCTATTTATAATAACGGGCTTGAGAATGTTAGATGAGTTCATGACAATTATTTAAGATTTAATCTGCTCATTTTTTAATACTTTTTTATTTTATTTTTATGGTGCAGGTTTGAGAACAGCGAGGAGTTTGTGAGGGACGAGCCGGATAATGGCGATGACGACCCGGAGGCGTACCTCACTAATCTGTCCTACTACCACCTGGTGCCCTTTGAGACTGACATCCTGGAGTGAGGTGCTGCGCAGACGCCCATCCAGCTGCGCACACTCAGGCTTAGCTGCATTGATGCTGGTCAGGCTGCGCAGATTTTAGTCCGGCTGCACAGCTTATCAGCCTGACTGCGGAGGTCCCGATGTGGAGTGTATCGTGGAGTGTGTTGCAGAATGAGCTTTTGGCAGTGATGTCACCTCCACCTGTTTTTGAAAAGGGTGGGGTCGCGGTCCCGTATTGCTTGGTGCTTCAGGGTCCTCCCTTGAGGAAGGATTGGGCTGGGGATTAGGAAGTTGGGAAGTTGGACCTTAAAGAAAACTAACACAGCTGGTTTGGATTTTTGGTCTTTTCCAGAAAAGATCTGATCTCACTGTTCTGTACCCAAACAGAGTCATATGCGTAAATAGACCTGGGCAAGGAGAAGCTGTCCTCTCATATTTAACACCACCAATGTGCCTTGCACCCTTATCTTCATACCCAGGGGCTGAATGTCCCGTATTGGGATGGGGAGCACGACTGGGCTCCACAGAACCCTTGGCTAATCGGAATTGACCCCTCCAGGATCCCCAGTACCCCAAAGGCTAACACGAAAACAAAGGGGAAGCTGGTTTCCATTGGGCTGCTGGTCCCCAGAGACATGAACTGTCTGTGAATCCCTGTTCCTGTACCGTACCCTGTTAGGTGATCGCACACATGCAGAAACAAAAATCCAAATAATAATATAAAGAACATGGAAGCTTTGTTTTAAAAGCCACAAATAGCACAGCCTCAGCCCTCAGAATCCCGGGATGGATTTGTTCTCTTATGAAAGCTGTTCTCAGTGTGAAGTCATTGCTGAGAATGCAGTGGGAGCTGGAGTCCTGCTTATCCCACCACACATCTATAAGCCACTGGCTTTTTTTAGGGGACAGTGGCTTTGTTATGGAAGGGCATGTCGAAACTGTCCTCATTCTTTAACTACTGTATCCACAGAGAGCACACACCTGTTGTTTAGACAACTGGAAATCAATCTGTTCACGTTACTCTGGAGATGAAAAGAGCATATATGTAAGGTCATCTAACATCTTGAATATCCAGATTTGTTCAGTGTAGATCTTTCTAAAACCATAAACAGGATGACATTGTAACAGCTGAAAGGATTTGATGGCCAATCGTTTGCCTTATATTTGCTTTTTTATTAATGCTGCCTGCAGCCTGATGTGTAGATATTGGGTGGCACGATGGTGCAGTGGCACTTTCTGTGTTGAGTTTGCATATTTTCCCTGTGTCAGCGTTTCCACCAAGTACTCCCACAATCCAAAGACAGCGGCTAACTGTGGGGGGGGGGTGGGCGGGGGGCATTCACTGAGTGTCACTGTAAAAGAGCGTGCGTGCTCAGTCAACCCGCCCTGTATGACTGAAGGTTGTGCCAGCTTCCGATGGGCTGTTTATGCTTCGTGTGGAGTGCAGCGCCCCCTTCAGGCAGACTGTGTCTTCTTCAGCTGTAGTACCTGTCGTATGCAGTAGGTGCATTCAGGTGCGTTCAGCTGTGTAGCCGTTCCTTTACCTGGAGTATCTGTTCCCTCACTGTGATCTCGTTTCTCTGGCTTAACAACAGATGGGCTAGGTTGACTATTAAGTCATGTGAAAAATTTTCATTTGAAATTTTTTTTTTCTGTGAGAAAATAACCTTTAACAGTCTAGGAGAGTATTTGATTTATTCTCTTTCTTTTTAAAATCAGTTAACTTGCAAGCAAGCTAAATACAGCGCATATCATGTGATATGTGCGTGCGAATGTGTAAGATATGCTTCAAGTAAAACATTTCGCCCATCTTTCGGTGTAACTGCTAATTGTCAGTTGCATGGCTTGTATTGAAAGGAGGTAAAATGGACAAACAGTCTGGGTACGCAGGCTGAGAATGGATTTTTTGACTTTCTGATTTTTGACGAGTTTATTTTGATCTGTAGGAGTCTGAATGAGTCTGTGTAATGAACTCTGCAGCCTGCGGTGTCTGTGTTTGCTAGTTACTTGTGCAACACAGACAGTCCTGACTTCTCGGCTACAGATTAATAAGTGTTATCATTGACCACAGTCGTTTATCATAATTAGAATTAAAGACAGAGGACAAATAAGATGTGCTTTTATACTAAGATGTTAATTTAATAAAATATGTAAAATAGAAAAAAGATAATTTATTTTTTTAGGCACAGTCTTAACAAGATTAGCTTCAAATGGTTTGTTTATCACTGAATCCCATATCTTCATCTGCATTGTACTTTCTGCTGTGCAAAGGCAACATTTGATGAATTCTACAGCGGAAGAAACATTGAAATTAAAATTACCCACAATCCTACTTGATAATCAGTTTTCAGAGGGACATTGATAAATGTTGAAACAGTGTTATTTATATAAAACCTAATAAAACCACGGAATGCTTTGATCAATGAATAGCATGTAATGTGTATATTAAAATATTTCTAATAAAAAAAGACATTAAAATGATTGAATGTGCTTCTAGGTTCTCTTTCAGTCTTTTTCAACTTCTTATTTTCAAGTTTCAGGGTGACAGTCCTTTTCATTAAGGTCAAAGTGAATTTAATCTGCATATTGCCAGGAAATCTTAATGTGCATGTTGATGAAAACATCTATATCACTTTTAAGACCATTTTCACTTTTTGCCATGGTTTAGTTCAAAGGGCCTTTTAACCAATTATATGTGAAACACTGCCCCCTGTGGCTAACATTGGTCACTTACTGCTCTGAAGTTCACAAAACAACAGTAGTTCTATTCTTTTTTGAAAATGCTGATCTGCTAACAGGATAATAATGACCTTTTTGTCAATTATAAACATTTCTGATATTTTCTGTTTTTTTCCTTGAATGACTAAAGCACTGTTGTAATACAACAGTTGTGTGCTCTAAATTTATTTGGGAAAATCAGCTCCCTCTCGCAACAAGATATGACAAACACATTGTCACACCAGCAAAATCAATATTAAATGATCTTTATCCATTGTGCTATAAATGGTCTGCTTCTATCTGGTTGATGATACAGAGTACCTAAATTTAGATAGAGGATGGCAAAGATAATTTTCTCTGCTAAGCCAACATCAATAAACCAGGCTTAAAAGGACTATGATACAGTATATGTTGTTCATTGGTGTTATATGATTATATCCCATTCATGGATATTTATTCACTCAATTAGTCACCATGTATTGTCTTTATTATTTCATTTAAACCAATATTTATGTAAATACGCATATAAATTTGTAAGAAACTCAATGCTCAAACTAAGCTAAGCTAAGCTAAGTGAAGGTGCTCTTTATCCTGTCATTCCCGACTGGAATTATGGCAAACAGATGACTGTAACTGAATTGTTTAAAAACAAGTCATCAAAATGAAGATCATTTCATATCCTGATGATTACTGTACCTACTGCCCAGCTGTGAAAACATTTGACCTCTTGAGTCATAAATGAATACACGTATAAAAGTGTCAGAACCTTAGAAGATGATGACTAACAAGCCTTCAGCTCTGGGTCAGACGGAGAGGTCGGCTGCACTGGGATGACCGCCTGTTGTCGGTGACTCTGCGACGCTCGGTACTTCCTGTAGGTGGAACGGGGCTGCGTCAGTATCCAGGTCAGTAGGCACCACACACTAGGTGGGAATGCTTTTTTTTTTTTCTTCTCACTCCCGCGGGAACAAACATCGCGCCCTACATTTGCACCCCGCGTTGCTGCTATTGATCGGCACCGTATGGTCACTCAGACAATCCATTTTCGGGTCGTTTTTTTAAGGCTGAAAAAGTGCGCTTTTATCAACGGCTAACTGGGCCAGCATCAGCGGGTAAGCTTTTCCTGTTTACGCCCGTCTGCTCTTCTACTGGCCTATATTTCCTAGGCGGTGATTGCCCGTCCGCGAGAGAAACCATTTAAGGTCAGCAAGAATTGTAAAACAACCCACATTCCTGGAAGAAATTTCTCTCAAGGTGCTCCGTTCCAGAATTTGAGCTTTTGTCGAGCAAGGCCTTCCCTTGGTGCAAACGGGGTCATCGATCTGTGTTCGGACTGGTTCCGCTCTTATTGGGTCAATGGCACTGTTATGACACGGACATCAACCTGATCACCGCACGGAAGCATAAACCAGACCAGCCAAAGGAACAGCCGATAATTTGCCGTCACGGCATTGATCAGTATATAAAGAGCGGACGCTTTGGGAGCTGCGGGCAGTTGGTGTGGAGAAGGCAAACACTGCAGTGCTGACGAAGAAGAACACATTGGAAAACCTGTCTGGTCCCGCTTCGGTCACTCATTTGAAAAGCTAAGCGTCCACAAGAACCAGCGTCTGCTGCTTCTGTATTTCTCCAACGTGCACCGCCTCACAAGTTAAAAAAAGGAACCTTCGTAATCATCAACACGCTTCGCCCCCGAAAAAGTGGTGCCATGAATTACCACTCCGCCAGAATGGGCGTCGGCTGCCGCCCGGGCCACCACGACTGCAACGCGACATTTAGGGAACCCTTGTCTGCCAGGAACTACCGGCTGCAGGACCGCCACTACCACCACCCGACCGCCGTCCCCCCCCACCCCCAGCTCCCCGACCCGCCCCACTTTCCCGCCGTGGACGTCCCGGATCACGCCCACTACATCATCGGCGCGGTCATCCTGGCCGTGGGCGTCACGGGGGTGCTGGGCAACGCCCTGGTGATCTACGCGTTCTGCCGGAGCCGGCCGCTGCGCACGCCGGGGAACATGTTCGTGGTGAACCTGGCGGCGGCCGACTTCCTCATGTCGCTGACGCAGTCGCCGGTCTTCTTCGCCGCCAGCCTGCGCCGCCGCTGGGCGTTCGGGGAGCGCGCCTGCGAGCTCTACGCCTTCTGCGGCGCCCTCTTCGGGATCTGCTCCATGGTGACGCTCGCCGCCATCGCCGCCGACCGCTGCCTCGCCATCACCCGGCCCCTGGCCTTCCTGGGCGGGGTCACCCGCCGGCGGGTGGGGCTCGTGCTGGGGGGCCTGTGGGCGTACTCCCTGGGGTGGAGCCTGCCGCCCTTTTTCGGGTGGAGCGCCTACGTGCCGGAGGGGCTGCAGACGTCCTGCAGCTGGGACTACATGAGCTTCACCCCCTCGGTGCGCGCCTACACCGTCCTCCTCTTCACCTTCGTCTTCTTCGTCCCGCTGGGGGCCATCGGCGCCTGCTACCTGGCCATGTTCCGGGCCATCCGGACGGCCGAGAGGGAGGTGCGGGAGCTGGGCTCCGGGGAGACGCAGAAGGCCTACGAGCGCGTCCAGAGCGAGTGGAAGATGGCCAAGGTGGCCCTGCTGGTCATCCTGCTCTTCGTGGTCTCCTGGTCGCCCTACTCGGCGGTGGCCCTCACCGCCACGGCGGGCTACGCCCACCTGCTGACCCCCTACATGAACTCCGTCCCGGCCGTGATTGCCAAGGCGTCGGCCATCCACAACCCCATCATCTACGCCATCACCCACCCCAAGTACCGCGCGGCCATCGCCCGCTACGTGCCCCTCCTCCGGCCCGTGCTGCGGGTGCGGGACAAGGACCTGCGCTCCTCCTTCAGCTCCGTCAGCGGTGCCTCCTCCTCCTCCTCCCTGGGGGGCGGGGCCCGCGCCACGGGCCGCTGGGGCAAGTCGCGCCTCTCCTCCGCCTCGGACACCGAGTCCTGCTGGGTGGAGAGCGAGGTCGACGGCTCCTCCTCCGCCGCCGGCGGCGGCTCCCTCCCCGTCACGCGACGCGCCTCCGCGGAGGTCCTCCCCCTCGCGCGGCCGGCCGGGGAGCAGCCGAGGGGCGCGCCCAACCCCGCCTTCAACTCGCCCGAAGACGTCCCAGACGGGGGTGTGCAGTGCGACGGGAAAGCTTTCCTGCTCGCCGGGAACTGAGAGAACGGGTGCAAGTACGTTTAGGCGGCGTAATAAAAGAAGAGCCTTGTCTTGATGGTGAGTCGCAGTTTAACCCTCTAAGGTGTAAATATCACAAATATGTGACTAGAACTTTCCTAACTGAACATTCTGTTACTGATATAGCAAACACTGCTGGTAACTGAAAGCAATGGGGTTCTAGAACACTGACTTAGATTTTTTGAAAAGTAATTCCAAAAAAAGGGAATTAAATAACTCACTCAGTGATGCATACATGTCTGTTTCACCTTTCCCAGCGATTTAGGTCATTGCAGGCCTACTGTAATGTATAAGATCTGGACACAAAGTATGTTGTTATGTGCATAAATTTATGTTTGATGTTTGACATTGTATTTAACTGCATCTTCTAGGAGATTTAGCTGTAGTACTTTGGACAGGTTTCTCTACGCGCCACGATGAACTGCCAAAATTAACCTAATAAATGAACTGTAAAGTAAGATAAAGTCAATGATTCTGTACAGTTGCTCCTCATAATGAGTTATGATGGCAATTCTCTAAAATGTATTTTTTGAAATGGTCCATACATTTTGCCATCATCGTGTCTGCCAATGTCTTTTTTCATTTTTCAGGCCCAGCATATTTCATCTTATATTGCAGCAATACATTAGATTTTCTATTAGATTTTTTGATGTGTCTAGCTGAATAAATGAGATAATCTGCCACGCTTGTGTAATAAAAGCTTCATGTGAATGTAATTTGTCTTTCAATAAAGAGTTTAAATGACACTGATATTCAGCTCTTTTTTTCAACAGCCATCATCGAGCTGCATGTGCTCACACTATTAATATCACTTTGGGAGTGTTTTACTTATTTTACTTTGTTTTAGTTTAGTACTGCACTTAAGTTTGGTTTAGTACTACACTCAAATGTATAATCATTGTTACTTGTGGAACCCATACTGTACATAATAAGGAAATGCATGATTAAAATTTCAAAATATCCATATTTATTATTAGAACCATATGCCATAAATTAATTAGTGTAGAACTATCACTATACAAGTTGACAAATTTAAATCACAGAAAATAAGCTCATAAACGAACCCACTGCAATCTATCTTTCATCTCTCATTCAAAATGCAATCAAGACCGTTATCTGCGCGCCACTTGCGTAGAATTCATATTCGTTGAGGCTCGCCTTGCGCTTGCTTGCGCGCATGCTCGGAAAAGCGTCACTTCGTTTGGCTTCCTGTTCACATTGTTTTCATTCGGAAAGATGGCAAAAGAAAAAGCTGCCTTGACTTGTGCAGGTAATGCAACTTCATAAAGCACAACTGCGCTGCAATGTAAACATGCTGTTTTGTTTTCTTTCGAAGTGTATCATCAAACTAGCTGGCTAACGTTACAGTATGTCCATCCAGTTAGCTATCTTGCTAATTGCAGGAGGCAATCTCCCTCTCCTAATAGGTGCAATTTAGCTTAGCTACTCGCTAATAACTTTTGATTTGACTGAGTTTGTTTATGTTTTTTTCTGTTTACAGTGGTTTTATTTAATATAGCAGCGTCGTTAGCCTATGTGGAAGACCTCGATGACAAGTAAGTGGTCTAATTTAAAAGGGCGCTTTGAAATGGTTTATTTAGGTGTTCAATTTTCATCGCTTGTATTGCATATGCATGCAAAAACATGGCATCAATACAATGACGTCGGAGAGAAAAGTATCGGGAACACAATAGCAGAATGGACGGATGCGCTCCAAGATGAGTTTGGTACAGCCTTCAACCCTCAGGCAGAAGGTTTTCGTTCAGTTTTACATAAGGTTACCTAGCTCATGCTAGGTCGTCATGTTAGAATTGTGTTGTCGTGTTTCAGCGCTTATTTGTAGCTGACGAGTTAGCTGTTTCTCGGCTTCAGTAGTGCACATCGCCTGCTGCGAATGCTAACGCATCTAGCCAGATTCAAGGTTATGATTTTACCTTAAAGATCGTGTATGAGATGCATTCATACAGCATGCTTATTGAAGCTGCAGTACAGTCATCCACATGGTGGGTAAAATGTCACCCCTGTTACTGTGTCTCAAAAGCATTTTTGTTGTTTAATATATTGTTTGCTTTTCAAAGAGCCAAACTCCAAGCTATTATAATTCTGTGCATACATGCAAATGACTTGTCTGCAATTGCTCACCTGTTTGTTGTGCTAATCATATCATTCTTCATATTCTTGTGTTGCAGGTTTAAAGATGGTAGGGTGGATGACGTGTGGCTGGTGAAAGTAAGTAATTTAAGACTTTCACTGTCACCAGGACCACATATGCTAGTGGTCTGGGGAAAACTCTTGAGTGTTTTTCCTGGCTATGCTGCCCATCAGCCAGTCCTGGAACTGATGCGTGTTGTGCTCAGACAGACATATGGACACTGGACAATGATAGATGTACAAACTGGCCAGCAGATGGAAAATGTAACTTAATTCAGTTGGAAATGTTATGGCAAGACTAGCAGACAAGTACCCATTGACATGCATTCACACAAACTGACAGATGGGCTATAGTGTGATGGAAGAAGTGATGAATCCAAGCATGGAAAGACAGACAGGAAATGACATCATTGAGCACCGCAACCCTCTGAAGAGTAGGGTTTTTTTTGGAATGTTTTAGCTCAGAGGTCTTAGTCAGTGTGTTCTAGAACTCCATTGCTTTCAGTCAGCGATTGTTACATCAGCATTAGAATGTTCAGTTAAGAACATTCTAATTGCATACACGTGATCTCACATCCTCCTGGGTTAGAGGTAGCTGACGCTGTCTCTCATGTGAATGGTTGTGTTGCAGTTCTATGCCCCGTGGTGCGGGTACTGTAAGAAGCTGGAGCCAGTGTGGCATGATATTGGGGCGGAGCTGAAGAGCTCGGGGTCCATTATCAATGTGGGCAGGATGGATGCCACAGCATACTCCAGTAAGTCACCTCCATGCCATGCACCCTTTTGCAGATAGCTGACCCACACTTCTGCACTCATACAGAAATGCCTGCTAATGCTGCTCGAAATCCCTTCTTTATTTGGCCTTTCATACTGCAATGGATTGCCGACCTGTGTATTCCTGCCTCTTGCCCAAATGCATGCTGGGATAGGCTCTGGCCCCCCACCACCCTGACCATATTTCTGTAAAAATACAGATGTAAACGGGAAATACACTACATGGCCAAAAGTATGTGGACAACTGACATCCAACATCTCATCCAAAATAATGGTCATTAATATGGAGTTGGTCCACCCTTTGCTACTATAACAACCTCCACTCTTCTGGGAAGGTTATACTAGATGTTGGAGCATTGCTGCAGGGATTTGCAACCATTCAGCCAGAAAAGCATTTAGTGAGCTTGGGCACTGATTGGGTGATTAGGCCTGGCTCGCAGTTGGCTTTCTGATTGATCCCAAAGGTGTAGGATGGGGTTGAGGTCAGGGGGCTGTGCAGGCCAGTCTAGTTCATGCACACCGTTCTTGACAAAGCCGTTTCTATATAGACCTTGCTGTGTGCCTGGGGGCATTGTCATGCTGAAACAGGAAAGGGCCTTCCCCAAACTGTTGCCACAAAGTTGGATGTACAGTAAGATTAGCCTACATTGGAACTAAGGGGCCTAGCCCAAACCATGATATACAGCCCCAGACCAAGGGGTGTCCAGATACTTTTGGTCATATAGTGTATCAATAGAAGGTCAATAGAAGCTTTGTGAGCTTCCCTAGCTTGCAGAGTTGCTCCTAACAAAAACAAATAAGTCATTGTAATGAGGCACACAGGAACTTTTAGCGATGGGTGAAGATTTGGTTATATTGCACTTCGCCGATGACGCTGCGGTGCGTTTGAAAGCCCCCCTCCCCCCCACGGAAACGACGAGCGTGACGCGCGGTCGGCGTTCCAGATGGCCTTACCGCGTCGTCGGCTGTTCTCCGGGGGGTGTTTTCCCTGCCAAATCCCTTCTAAGTCCCTCACGTCTGCTCCCAGGAGCTAATGAGGCTGCTTTCGTTTAAGCGCGGTTTGGAGGATCAGTCCGGTCCGGTCCGGTCCAGTCCAAATCCTGCCTCGGTGGCTATTTATAACGACCGGGGGTGGCGATGGCCAGGATCGCGTCCGTGCCAACGAGATTCTCTCGCCCTCTCGCGCTTCTCCCCCGTCCTCTGGATGCCCGTCGATGGATGTCATTTCTCAATCAGGGGGTCAATGGATTCTTTGTTGTGTTTGTAATGATTGATGGAGATTAATAATGGGCGTGGTGCTCTTCAGTACTGCTAACACAATGGTGACAGGTAGCCATAGTGATTATCACTTGGACCAAAAAATAAAAACAAAAATAAATGTTGCAGTGTGGTTACAGCAGATGTTTATGAGTAGGTGGGTAACATCATCACAAAAATAACTTTTATGGGCTGTAGATTACAGCTGGACTGCACAAACTGTGCACAGATGGTGAAACTGCTTCTTGGACTTATGACACACGAGGTTTGAATAGAACAGTTTGCACAAGCCACAAGGTTTAACCCTACGAAGAGCAGGTTTTTTGGAATGTTTTTTTCTTCAAAATTCTAAGTCGGTGTTCTAAAACTCCTTGATTTCTGTTACCAGTAGTGATTGTTACATCAGCACTACAGTGTTCAGTTATGAAATACGAGGATAGTGGGAACCGAATTCAGAGAGCGTTTCTCTGTGTTCTGATTTCATGTTATTTTCAGTGGAGGTTTCCCTTAAAACGAACCTGAATAAATGTTCAGTGGAAGGTAGACGCACATAGTACCAGTACAGTGTATGGAGTGTGCGCAAAGCTTGCTGTGCTTCTTAATGAAGCTAATAGAGGGCATGTGGTCACATTATGGTGTACTATTGTTGGGAATTTCACACAGATATGGTCATTCCGTAAGGGATTCCATTTTTCTGGTGTGAAGAAAAATACTTCATGGGGTCATGAGGCTTTATGTTGCCGTTTGTGGAAGACCTATATATTGAAAACATGAGTATTGTGTTAACTTTGCACTGGGTAATGTGATTTATTTAGTGGTTTATATAATAAGCTAGCCACTGATGACAGTTTGGAAAACACTGTGTTGTAATAAAAGGAAATGTAATCTCTTCTAGGTGTCGCGTCTGAGTTTGGAGTCCGTGGCTACCCCACTATAAAGCTGTAAGTCTGGACTTTGTCAGTTTGTTTTCTAGCACCAGTGTTTTTAGGTGCTGGGTTTAGCACCTAGACATGCTGCGATTGCTGTTGTAAGACAAACGGATCTTGGCCTACATTCAGGAAAATGTGTGGCATTAATAGCACTGCATTAGTCTGGAATAACTGGTTTTTAGTCCTTCTGGAAGGTATTCATAAGCGATGCACAAAAAACAAATTAACTAATATGGCTTGCTTGGAGATAGTTTGAAGATTGGAGATGGTAGATAATTTGCGTGCCTGGTTGAGACCAGTCCCATTTCAAATCAGTGAAGGAAATCAATAGAAATTAAATTCATGAATTGAAAAAGAGTGGAGGATTTTTCAGTTCCTCAACTGAATTTGAATTGTTTCCTGAATTGAACTGAAATGGACACGATACAGCATGTGCCACCTGCAGTCTATTTACTTAACCCCCTGTTACTCAAATCACGGTCCTCACGGGCCACAGAACTGCCGTTTTCCACCCTCCCTTTACCTGCGAGTCAGGTGTAAAGACAGTCTGCCCAATTGGTAGCATTATTTGAACCAGTTAGTTACCTGGGAGAAAAGAAAACCTGGGCTGGATTTGGATTCGAGGGCCGGGATTTGAGTATCTGTGATCTTGCCATTCAGTACTGCCACCCCACTGATTGTGCACTGTCAGCCAGCCAGTATTTTTCTGTCCGGCTCTTTGCACTGACCGGGGTTGCCACCCTTTCCTTTGAACGCTGTTCTGTAACCGACGGTAACCACTTATTTTTAACAGGATAAAGGGAGACCTGGCCTACAACTACAGAGGGCCCAGGACCAAGGATGACATCATCGAGTTCGCCAACAGGGTGGCGGGGTAAGGAGGCGCTGCTGGGCCCTGGTGTTCCTCGTTCGTCCGGGGTTTTTTTTACGTCACACGGGATTGTTCTGTTCGGCGCCTTCGGCGTTGGCCTGTGGCTGCGTTTGCTCTCACCCCGCCGTTAGCATTCGCGAATAGCCGCGACGTCCTGCCGCCACTCTTCGGTCTACGTTATGAGAGTGTGAAGTGAGCCAGTCATATAAAAAGGCCTTTATGTGAGTTGGGGCCTGGCTGGGCGGTGGAGAGTCTAGTCTCTGCTCTCTGCACGCACTAGTTCAGTGGCTCCCAAAATTTTTCAGTCAGGCTCTCCTGATAGGGAATTTTTTAAAGCCCCCCACCCCAGCTCACACTCAGACTCACACATCCTGCTCCCTCCCTCCCCCCCCCCCCCCCCCCCCCCCCACAGTGTCTCTCTGTGCCCCCTACCCCCCCATTTGGGAAGTGCTGCAGTTGTTGCATCTGTGGTGCAGCCCGGTGGTGCCACAGCTGCACAGCTCAACTAGATAACTCCAGTGTGAGACCTGGCCGCTGCCTCCTCAGATTAATAGCAGGGCATTGATTAATCGATACGGCTAAAGCTGAGATATTTCAGGAAGTCTGTCAGACAGTTTGTTCTTTTACTGTATCCTGTCTGCTTCACCACCGATTCACAGTTCATCACCACTCTTTCCTTGGCTGTCTTGTTGTATACTTGATTGTCTTGTTGAGTTTATTAATGTGTGCACTTTAAAAAAAAAAAAAATTAATTAGCAAGCATTGAAATGTGTTCCTAAAAAGAGATAATTTGAGAGATGATAAAACTGGGACATTTGTTTGTTTGATATTTTTCAGATTTTTAACATTTAACTTGCATTAAAATGGGATTAATTGCAGTGGTTAATTGTTTTTACATGTATTCTAGAGAAGATAATCAAATGCAGTGTAATCTAAAATCCTTTAAGAGGCCTATGGATTGGTTCACTTTTTACAGTAGTAAACACATTCATGACATGTCACACTTGTACTTGCATTTTTTTTGTGGCTGGCTTTCTTTGTTGCCACTAGGTGGCGCCACATACCAATCAATTTAACTGCTGCACTTTCTGATAAACGGGATCACCTTTTAGCTCAGTGTTTGCTGTCAGACTGCAGCATAGCCCTGAGAGGAATATCTCTCCAGATTGCTCCCATAAGAGAACCTCAGGTTAATAGCCCTTTGTGTGTGTGTGTGTGCGCGCTCGTGCGTGTGTGTGTGTGAATGTGTGTGTGTGTGTGTGCGTGTATGTGCGCTCTCTCTCTCTCTCTCCAGGCCTGTGGTACGCCCTCTCCCCAGTCAGCAGATGTTTGAGCACGTTGTGACCCATCACAGCGTGGTCTTCGTCTACATCGGTGGGGAGTCGCCACTCAAGGTAAGACACTGATATCGGAGGGTCCTCTCTACAGAACCATAAAGGTGCTCTGTGTAGCCCCTGTCCCACTATGCAGATACTGAACAAAAAATGTAACCACCTGGGTGAAGTCGCTAGCTGAATCGCCACACGCACAGAAATGGCCTGTGTGTGGAGTGGCATAGAGTTAGCCAGTGTCTGCAGTTCTGCAGTGACACAACGCTCTTCTACGAGAACGTCAGTTAACTCAGGCTTAGTTGATGCAAGTAGAGAGTATCATTAAGTTGTGATTGTGATCAGCCTTGCCTTCTGTGGGTTTTTAGGTTGCCTAAACCGTACCAGGATTATGCACAACACAACTCTCCTGAGCTCTTCACTGTTGAGCTTAGAGTTTTATTTTTGTGTTCACTACCTTTATGTTGCAACTTACGCAACAACCAGATGCCGGCTCAGAAGCCGAGCCTATTTCAAAAGCTGAATAATGAGGTGTTTGTCTGAAAATGAGAATCTGAAAGTCCCTTGCTGTCCTGGTAACAAAGCTGAGGAAAGGGTGTTTTTTTCTTCTCCTAACCGATATAGGCGTTTAAAATGGCTGTCCCCTGGGGTTGATGCTATCAGCTCTTTTTTTTTTTGCGTTTGTTCGCTCTCGTTGCGATGGCTATGTTTCTTGTCGTCTCCCAGGAGAAGTACATCGAGGTAGCCTCCGAGCTGATTGTGTACACCTACTTCTTCTTGGCCTCGGAGGACGTTTTGCCCAAGGTGAGTCTGAGCGTGAGGACAGGCTCTCTCTCTCTCTCTCTCTCTCTCTCCCTCTCTCTCTCTCACTCTCTCCCTCTCCCTCTCCCTCTCCCTCTCCCTCTCTCTCTCACTCTCTCCCTCTCCCTCTCCCTCTCCCTCTCCCTCTCTCTCACTCTCTCCCTCTCCCTCTCCCTCTCTCTCTCTCTCTCACTCTCTCCCTCTCCCTCTCCCTCTCTCTCTCACTCTCTCCCTCTCCCTCTCCCTCTCTCTCTCACTCTCTCTCTCCCTCTCTCTCCCTCTCTCTCTCTCTCTCTCTCCCTCCCTCCCTCCCTCTCTCTCTCCCCACTCGCCCCACTCGCCCCGCTCGCCCCGCTCGCCCCTCCAGCGCTCCCTCAGAGATAGCGGCAGGGCCGGCCCTTTCATCTGGATCCTCTTAGCGCTCCTCTCCACCGCTCCCTTTCATCTTTTGCGGAGGGGAAGCTTTGGGAGAGTGTTTGCAAGTTGAGCGTTTTTTTTTTTTTTTTTGGTTAAGCGGTTTGTAGTTTCAGGAAGCGGGGAAGCGGTGGTGGGGGGGGGGGGGTGAAGATGGAACCAATTAAAGGAATGCACTGCGCCTCTGAACGTGAGGGACGAAGGCTCAGAGCTGCGCTCAGGGAAACCCTTTTAAGGGGGGAGGCGTGCTCGACACGCTGCTGTCGTGGTTTTGAACGTGCGAGGTTCAGCAGGGTTTATGTTTCGCCGCCTGGTAGCAAGTTTTACAGCGGGTTTGAAGAAAAACAACAGTGGAGGTTGCGTCTGATCCCTACAAATCCCTTTGATATCTGAAAAGCACTATATATATATATATATATGTGTGTATATATATATGTATATATATATATATATATATGCGTTACATGATTCAGAATTGGCATGTTTCCTAGAATGAGGCCCCTGTGTAACCCAGCGCCCCTGTCTAACCCAGCAGTTGTGCTTACGAGCAGTCGTTTGAGCTCTTCGGAGGGTAAAGGGGGCGGGGAGGGGGGGGGGTGTGGGGCGGGGCACCTGCGCACAGGGGATTAGGGGATCTCACATGAAGGGATCGTCCCATCGGAATGGGGCTCCATCGTAGCGTCCCGAAGGCCTGGCCCTTTGTCCTTTACCCCTTTGAGGGGGCGAGGAGGTCACGGTTGCTGCGGTGGACGTGTGACAGCGAGGCCTTTTCAGTGGGTCGGTGAGCTGAGGATTACTCAGCCTGGGGTTCGAGTCTAATCCAGCCTCACATCGTTGGGAAAACGTGCTGCATCCCAGACCTTAACACTTCTTTTTTTTTTTTCCTCCCCACAGTGTTTTGATTGCGGTTTATCTGTGCGAAATCGCTGCAGTTTGTTCTTCTATTCTTTTTTTTCTTTTCGTTTCTTAATAAAACGTGCTACTAGAATCCTGATTTGCTTCGGTACCTCCAAAATAATTGGCTCTGCTTGCTGTGCCTCTGTTCCGATCTGCGGATGCTTGTGCGCAGCTCTTTTTAAAAGATTCATGTATGCTAATTAACAGGGAGGAAAACGGTTTGATGTGGGGGAGGGGCGGGGGGGAGGGGGGTTTGGGTCGCATGTAAAGGGTTTTACGTTCTGGGTGGAGGTTCGCCGAGCGGAAAAGAAGTCCTGCCGAAGAGCCTGCTGATAATTGCTGGGAGCGTGCGGCGTTTGCTGCATAACCCCCGCGATGCGAATGAATTTACCGAGCGCGCTCAGAATTTCCACTCCGCGAGCGCTGACATACATCACGCGCTTTATTGGAGGATTTAGCCGCGCTGTCACTGGGTAATGGGTTCTCACGGGAGCCCGAGCGATTCAAATTCATTGAACCACTTTGGGCTTATTTAATAGTTCCAGTTGCGGGAATGAGATCCGCCTCACGACGCGGGTTCTTCTTGCGAACCCCCCCCCCCCCCCCGCCGCCTCGCCAAATCACGTCCCCCGTTTCATTTTTAATATGCCTCAGATCGAATCACACACGGGCACCTTGGTGCGGTGCATATTCTGAAGCTCCAATTTAATTTAAATTTCACATTTCATTGTTCTGCGGGGGGAGAACGGACTAATAAATTTAATGTCATGTGTCACAGGATACCTTTAAGCTGGTTGCTGGTTATTAGGAGGGCAGGTTCCCGGAGAGCTCGTTCGTCTGCTCTTATCTGCTGATGCGGGGCCTCAAAGTGCATAAAGAAAGCAGGTGGTGGGATTCCAGAGCTGGGGGCACCTTTTTTCGGGGGGGGGGGGGGGGGAGGGTTAATCCAAGGGCCCTGACTGATGGGGTCTTTCAAAAAACTGTGCTGTAATTGTGCAGGGGTGGGGTGGCCCGGGAAATTGGGGCCCAAAATCCCTGGCGGCACTGGCACCCATGTCCTGAGCGAACACATACCCACTAGATCAGGGATCAGCAACTCGCGGTCCTCGAGGGCCGAGAACTGCTGGTTTTCCACCCTCCCTTTGCCTGGGAGTCGGGTGTGAAGACAGTCTGGCCAATCAGTAGCACTAATTACCCGGGAGAAAAAGAAAACCAGGGCTGGATTTGGATTCGAGGGCCAGAGTTGATGATCCCTGCACTAGATGTTCTAAAATGCAGTGTGTCTGTACGCAGTTCCCCATGTTCTGAAAGACACATATAATATAACACATACTATAAGTGATATAACGCACATCAGCCGTATGCGTGTTGAATCATTTCTTCACAGCTCCTCAGATAGGTAAACTCTCAGGGCCTTTTAACTGTAACTTTCAAAAACATTTTTGTCCTATATGTCAACGTAAGTAGAGATTAGTGTCCTCGCACTGCTTACAAGTATTCTTAATCTTTGATGAAAAAATTAGAAAAAGTTGATTCAGTTCGATCGTTGTTTGATTACGTGGTGTTTTTCTTCTGTTTGCGCTGTCGGTTCCTGTATCCATGGCGACCTCCTCGGAGCGCGTGCTGTCCGTTTGCACAGCGGGTTGTTTGCGGAGGCACTTCGGGCCAGACGGCTTCCTCGAGGCCACAGGCCTCCGAAGACGCAAGCTTGAGCTTGCTAAGCCTCGTTTCGCTAGAAGGCTCTCTGACCTCCGACCTCTGACCTCTGTCACACTGCGGCCCTTTGAAGCGAAACACGGATCGTGCGTCAAAGCGAAAAAAAAAAAAAAAAAAAACCTGTTTTCTGTGTTCTCAGACCGTGACTCTGCACGAGATCCCCACCGTGGCGGTGTTCAAAGATGGAGGCTACTTTCTGTACGACGGTGAGTCCAGCCCCTTCGTCTCTGGGAAACCGAGTTTGCTTCAGAGGGCTGTTAGGCAGAACTGCTGTGTGGCAAAAACAAACATTCGTCTCTTTCGCTTCCACGGCTGCAGTCAATCAAGTTTCTCATTTGTGTGTTTTAGCATTTAAGTGTTTGCCCATGCAGCTGAATAGCAGCTGTTCTGCCTGCTCTTTTCTAATGATGGGTTGTATAAATATGCAGCAGATGCTATTCTGTTGTGTGTTGATACATTTTAAGGGACATAGTTCATCTGTTTTGTTAAATTTTATTCTTCGGTGTAGTTCAGCTTCATAGTTATGCAAATCATTGTTTCTCATCAAAGGCGCTTAAGAACATTGGTAATGCACTTTTATTTATTATTACATGACATTACATTACAGTACAGGCATTTGGCAGACGCTCTTATCCAGAGCGACTTACACAACCTTTTTTTTACATAGCATTTACATTGCATCCATTTATACAGCTGGATACACACTGAAGCAATGCGGGTTAAGCACCTTGTTCAAGGGCACAACGGCAGTATCCTTCCATGGGAATTGAACCTGTGACCTTTACATTACAAGACCAGTTCCTTACCCTTTATACTACACTGCCGCCCATATACATATACTTCGCAATACTGCTTTCCCTGCCACCATTAACTGTACACGTACTCAAAATATTTGGTATGTTTTTTTCCCCCAGAGTGTTCTTCACATAGTAAAGGAGATTTGGGAGGTTCGCTTTTTTCTGAGAACCAATGAGAAGCCTTCTGTGGCACCTGCCTTCCTCTTAGCTTGATTTGCTCTAGCGTTTGATCGAAGCAGCGCAACTTGGCGATAATGTCTGGCAGCGCGTTGTTACGGTGATGTTTTCTTTAGAGACGGGAAAATGTGTGAGGGGGTGGGGGGTGGGGGGGGGTGCTTACCGGCCGGCCAATCAGAGCGCCGCGGTGCGCACCCCGTTTCCGAAATGGCCACTCTCATCTCAGCATCTGTCTCGCCGCGATCTCTGCCATCTGCACCCACCCCGGCCCTCCTGGTCGCAGTATCTGTATCCTGAGGCATTCTGGGATATGGCAGCGGTCCCAGACCAGCTTTCCTAATGAAGTTATGTCCCGTCTCTGTTTGTAAACTCGTTTGCCAGTGATTTGGGACGCGCAGGTGTACTTTAGACCCGTCCCAGGCCAGTGATGTCCTCTGGCAGTCGGGCGTCGTCGGAGGGGCGTTTCTCCGCTCCTCCGGCTAGTTTTGTTTGGAAGCTGCGCTGCTCACACGGCTGCAGGGGTCCGATCAGCCTCCAGTGTCGGGGGGGGGGGGGGGGGGGGGGGCAGAGAAGCCTGCGGGCTGACACCCTCCCTACCGCCAATTACACATCACCCCGCCAGGGTTTCCAGCCCCGGTTGTCATGGTTGCAATCAGGATTTGATATGATAATCTGAGGCACATCGCTACACTGAGAACAAACTGCCACATGGCTGTCCTCACAGTAACGGTCTAACCAGCCGTTAGTCTCAGTGTATGAGGACCCCAGCCCAGCGGCAGACACAGCTGTCCTGTAAAGCGTGATTCTCGTGGAAAAGAGCCCACCTGTGTCCCGCCTCCCTGAGCCTCGACCAATTGCGAGTCCAGTTCTAAGATCCTGAGATGGGATGTAACCCAAAGCCCTCCTGGAAAACATCATTTCAGGCTCTCCCACTATCCCGGAACAGGATCTACTCAGGACTAAGAAAAGTGTGTTCACTGGCTCTTCTTAGTTACACCCCCGTCATTACATCAGCACAGACCACACCTCCTCAGCCAGCAGCTCAGGCCACACCCCCCTCATTATATCGGCACAGACCATGCCTTTTCAGCCAGCAACACAGGCCACACCACCTTCATTATATCAGCACAGACCACGCCTCTTCAGCCAGCAACACAGGCCACACCCCCTTCATTACATCTGCACAGGCCACACCCCCCTCAGTGCAGCAGCACAGGCCACACCCTTCAGAGTGCAGACGGGCTGGATTAGTGCCGATTTGTTGGAGCGGCCGTGTCCTGCTCTCTGATTGGCCTCCAGATGAGCCAACCCCCTCAGCGCATCAGCACAGGCCATGCCCCCCTCCTCAGTACATTAGCACAGTCCACGCCCCCTCCTCAGTGCATCAGCACAGGCCACACCCCCTCCTCAGTGCCTCAGCGCAGTCCACGCCCCCCTCCTCAGTGCCTCAGCACAGGCCCCGCCTCCCTCTCAGCGAGTGAGCACCAGGGTGTTCTCCTGCATGACGTGCTGGATGTCGCCGTTCCACTGCAGGCTGGGCGGCAGGCGGTAGCGGAAGAGCAGGGCGTCCAGGCACAGGCCCACCACGAAGGGGGTCCAGTAGTGCGAGTTGGCCAGGCGCTGGGAGCGGGCAGGGGCGTGCAGCACGAAGGCCAGCCCCGCCCCGTCCTCCCGCAGCCGCGTGTCCGTCTGCTGCACCTGCCCGTTGTAGAAGAAGGCCTTGCGCTGCCAGTAGGCCAGCAGCAGGGGGTCCTGGCACTGGACGTGCACCACGAACACGCCCGCGTCCGGAGAGTCCTCCAGCACCCGGATGCACAGGGTGTCCCCCTCCCCTTCCCCCGCGCCCGTCCCGTCCAGCGCGCCACGTCCCGCGGCGTCGGCCACGGCGGCGGGCGGGGCCGGGGGAAACGCGGACGGGCTGGGCTGGTGCGGATTGGCTGGAACGGGCTGCGTCCTGCCCTCTGATTGGCTCAGGTGAGCTGACATTTTTAGCGACGCTGGGATGGGCAGCTGCACTGCGGGTCTTTTTGGCCGTTGAGTGTAGCTGTTGGAGGAAAGAAAGAAAAAGTTTTTTTTAATAACAAAGACTTCCGAAAGTTCTGTTTGATATATTGTGTGCTCAACATATTGTATTTTCTCATTCAAATGAAAAATGGTGATAAGAAAAGATTTATTTCGCCTGAGTATTAGGCTTATTTACTTTCTGGATTCACATATCCTCTACTGTGAAAAATATTTTCAGCCTGTACAAAGATGGACATTTGCATGCATCAGACTTTGTCTATGTATAGTTTGAGTCTTGTAATGAGACTTATTTTTTTCCCCTCAGAAAATATTGGCTTATTTTAAGAAATTGTCTTACCCCATTGGCAAATCTTGAAATGGCTCACACCTCACTGGCTCATCTTTTTGTCTTATTTAGCGAAAAATAGAACTAAGATTTTAAGTCTAAATTTAAGTACTTGTTTAAGACTCGAGTTATTTGTTTTTGGTGTTTTGCAGTGTTGTTCTAGGTCCTGGTTTTCTGCCTCAGCTCTGCTTGGGGGCTATGCCAGCGGAAACCAAGGAAACCGTCGCCTGCTTTAGCATGTAGCATTAGCCTAGCGAGCCGTGACGCATCGACGGACGCCTTTAGTCATCGACCGTAAGCAGAGCTGGATAGTCGCGATGAGAAAACAAAAACAAAAAAACTTGTTGCTTCTGACTTGCCGTCTGGACCTTGCCTCTCTCCGCCTTCTCTTGGTCAATAGCTTCCTGTTCCTCTGTGATTGATACTTTGAGATTTTATATCGTATTGTTTTCATATTTACATTACATTACATTACAGGCATTTAGCAGACGCTCTTATCCAGAGCGACTTACACAACTTTTTTACATAGCATTTTACATTGTATCCATTTAGCTGGATATATACTGAAGCAATGCAGGTTAAGTACCTTGCTCAAGGGTACAACGGCAGTGTCCTTACCCGGGAATCGAACCTGCGACCTTTCGGTTACAAGCCCAGCTCCTTACCCACTGTGCTACACTCCGTCCTATATTTGAGAGGGATACTTTTTTCGGCTGAGTGCTGTCAACTGCGTACGCGAAACGTCGCGTGCCTGTAAGGCGTGTTAATTAGGTCAGGCCCGCTTTTCAATATTGGAGCGTCACATTAAATTGGGAGCCAAATCCACAGGCACAAGAAAAAAGCGGGGGGGTTGGGGGGTGGGGTGGGTGGGGTGTGGCCTCCTATAAACACTAGACGAACGGCACGTGCTTTGTCCCGGTTGCTCAATAGTGCGATGGTGGAAAAGTCAACTGTGTTTGATGATGCATAAGCGCGAGAACAAAGTCAAACAGTTGGGCAGAGGACAAAGGCTAATGCGTCACTGAAAAGCAGATGAGGGCTATCGTTCAGCAATCCGCTGTAGAGAAAGAAGAGAGAAAGAGGTCCTGCTTTATGCTCGAGTATTGCTTATTAACTTAACTTAACTTAAGATATATAGCCAAAATAAGAGATGGTTTAAGTAAGGGTTAGACGTGTGGATTCCAATAAAGCACTGGTTCTTAAACTTTTTTTAATATCAGGACCCAAAATAGAGATTCAGTACCTTTCAGGGACCCATCAAATACACATACTGGCACAGCCCTAATGGTCTACAGACCCATTCTGGGACCCACCTAACACATGGCCTATTTCAACACTGCAATAAAGGATTCAAATTAAGATTCGCGTGGGTATATCGACTCTTACTTTTGAAGTCGTGACGCGTCAGGGTCCTGAGCTAGCCCCCCCCCCCCCCCCGTTCCCAGGATGTCCATGTCCTCCAGGGTTTTATTGTGTGTGTGTTTAAGCCCGGTAATGACCGTGTAATGGCCGCCTCGCACTGCTGTCAATGCACCGCGCGGGTTTTTTTTTATGGCACCGTATTAATTTCAGTGGACGGCGGCCATTTTGTGCTCGCGTTCGTCTTTAACGTACAGCCGCGCTTAGCGTTACGGCGCTAAGCGCTTCTAGCGGTTGAGCTCGGCGGAGTTTTCGTTTCCGGTCTGCTTTGCGGCCAGGCGGTATCGCTTCGGAGGGCGAAGACGGCACGGCGATGTCGCCGAAGCTCAGCAGGCCGCTAGTTCCTGGAACGGATGCGTTTCGAAAAATCTCGCAGGGCGCCGAGCGCCCCCGCTCTCGCCGAACCGGCCCGTCGAGTTTCGTCTGAGATGCGGATGATCTTGACTCACTGTTCAAATACGGTCGTCTGCTTTGGGATAGCGATGGCTGATGGGAAGCTGGAGGACTCTGATTGGAGTCCTCCGTTTTGGTACAGAGAAAAACAAGGTGCAGTCTGGGAGGCCAAACTGGTATAAAAAAAAACTCCCCCAAAAAACAAGGTAAGAAATTAAGTGGTTGTTTAGTTTTAACTGAAGGACACTTTCATATGACTTGTGCCTCATTTGAACTAGAAAATACATGTAGCATTGTGAATATGGTCTATGAGCAAGTCCTAGTGTCTGAATGAGAGCTCGGTGAAGGGTAGACTATTTCAGATTCTGCCCCCCTACACACACACACACACACACATTCACACGCAAGCACACACACACACACATTCACACGCAAGCACACGCACAAGCACATGCATAACACACACACGCACACGCTTACACACACACACACACACACGTACTTTCATGTGTCCATTTTGGGTTGGCCAGCGACTGCACCGGTCTAAGAATAACCAAATGAAGCGCTGTGAAACTGCATTTCCCTGCGAGCACGTGAGAGAGTGAGGGGAACAGTATCGGTCGAAAAGACGAAGCGGCATTTTTCAGCGCACCCCGGTTACACAAAACCTCTAAACAACAACCCCCCCCCCCCCCATGTACTTACGACTCCGTGCGGAGCTGGACGTGTGTCCCGGTGGCGGCCGCATCCGCCCAGACTGGCGCGGGTTCGAGGGCTCGGCGGGAACGACGGCAGAGAGAGAGAGAGAGAGAGAGAGAGAGAGAGAGAGAGATTAGCCAGGTGCTCCAGGGGTCACATTTGAATAGCTCCAGGTCTGCTGCAAGCTGTCCTATTGCTGCTGCTGCTGCTGCTTCCTGAAGAGCCTGCTGTCGCACTGCAATCACAGAGGAAGCGGAGAGACACTTTACCTGTGCCTGAGTGTGTCAGGTGGCCTCTCTCTCTCTCTCTGTCTGCCTCTCTCTCTCTCCTTCCCTCCCCTCTCCCTCCCTCCCTCCCTCCCTCCCATTTGGTCAATAATGCCTCTACCGCTGTACACTTGAAGCTGACAAGCCATAATTTTTTCGTCAATAAGACCAGATCCGGGGCTGAATATTATTATTATTATTGTAAAATTCTGCTTCTCCAGTGTGGCTTTCATTTCTCGTACGTTTGTAAGGATATTTACTGAAGCAAGTCGGGAAAAGTACGACCCCAGCAGCACAGTGTGGGATTCAGACCCGCGACCTCCCGTTCGCCTGCCCAGTTTCGCGCCCCTCCGTGCCACCTCGCTGGTGTCCCTGTGCTACAGGCGGTCACTTTGGGGAAGTGCGCGATTCTGTGCTTTTTTGCATAATGGGTATCGCCTGTGCGTGAGGCTGCCGCCGTCGATCGCTTTGGGTTTTGAAGACGAGCCGAACGTAGCGTAGCGTAGCGTAGCGTAGCGCTCCCCGTCTTCCGCGCGGCTCATTCAGCGCTGTGTTAGCTCGCTGGCAGAACGCCGGCGCTGCGATGGCTAAATGAGCGTCTCGCCTAATTGGGCGGTAACCGGAGCGGAGCGTAAAGCAGCTGCTGGTTTCTAACCCCCCTCCCCTCCCCCCCCCTCACTGTACCCCCGAAGGGGGGTGCGAGACGCCAGTGATATTCGGCGTGACTGTGACGGTGACGCGGCGCGTTTTAAGAGCGCGCGCATCGCTCTCTCCGGTCTCTCCTCGGCGCAGCCGCGGCGCGAATCCGTCCGCGAATTTGAATAGCGGATTTGCATTCGCTGCAGTATCGCGGCCGATATCGTTTTTTTTTTTTTTTTTTGTGTGTGGAGGCTGTGATTTTAAAGCAAAATGTGCCGGAAATCGAAAAAGGTTTTTTTTTTTTTCTTTTTTCTGAAATTTCAGCTGCGGCAGATTTAGGGTCGTTAGAAACGAAGCGAGCGCAGCGGACCTGAGAGTTAATTCCGTTTTTGAGAATTTTTTCGCGAATCGTCGAGCCGCTCCGAGCGGTAAGCGCAGAACTTTGCCCCGGGCTGTTTCTTCGCATTTGCCTAATTCCTGTAGCGTCTCCTTTGGTTATACTGAATTATTTATGGCGCTGAACTGGTCTGTCCGAGGTTTGCCCAGACACGTTTTTTCGATGCGTGCGCCGACGACGCGCGTTTTGCCCGGAGGCCGTGAACGAGCCCTGTTAAAGCATGTGCCCCCGGCTAACGTGAGCGAACACGCTTCGTTTTTGCACAGATAAGACGTTAAGATAAAGCGGAAGAATGTTGAGGTCGCGCTAGCGGGGAAGATTAGTCGGATACGGCTCTCGAGCCCCTGTCGGTTTGAATTTGCCGTACGCGAAAAATGGCCCTGGCCCGGCGCCTCGTTTAGCCTGGTAATGTTTGGCTCGCAAGAAAACTTGAGTCATTCCTGAACTTCTCACCTGTTCTGTGAAGGTTATGTGGAGCAGGGAAGAAGCTGTTCTGGTCAAAATAGCATTTATGTTCTCCACAGTACGGCCACAGTAAGGTTTAAGTCTGTCTTTGAGAGTAACTGGGACATAGAAAGGTCAGTCTTTCAGAGTAGATGGGATATTGGGAGGTCAGTCTTTGAGAGTAGATGGGATTTTGGGAGGTCAGTCTTTGAGAGTTGCTGGGATACAGGAAGGTTAGTCTTTGAGAGTTGCTGGAATATTGGGAGGTCTGTCTTTGAGAGTAGATGGGATTTTGGGAGGTCAGTCTTTGAGAGTAGATGGGATATTGGGAGGTCAGTCTTTGAGAGTAGATGGGATACAGGAAGATCAGTCTGAGAGTTGCTGGAATATTGGGAGGTCTGTCTTTGAGAGTAGATGGGATTTTGGGAGGTCAGTATTTGAGAGTAGATGGGATATTAGGAGGTCAGTATTTGGGAGTAGATGGGATATTGGGAGGTCAGTATTTGGGAGTAGATGGGATATTGGGAGGTCAGTCTTTGAGAGTAGATGAGATATTGGGAGGTCAGTATTAGAGAGTAGATGGGATATTTTAGGACTGTGCTTTTATCTGTTTCCGTGTCTGTTTTCTTTCAGAGTACCGGGATGGCGATCTGTCAACTTGGGTGAACAGGGAGCGCTTCCTTGGCTATCTGCACATCGATGGGTTCATCCTGTATGAGCTCGGAGAAACAGGTGGGGTGACTGCACTGATAAGCACGCACGCACACACACACACACACACACACACACACACACACTCACAAGCATGCGCACGCACACCAATTCATGTCAGCCCTTCCACATGTACATGTTCGGTGCAGGCCATCTGGTGTTTGGAATTCTGCGAGTCTCCTTGCGAGTTATTACTGCATTGTTGGTTGACGGGATTGCAGGACGCTGTCAGTCACCCATTTGGACAGTAAATACGTGCTGCATTCTAATGTAAACCTTCTGATTAAACCACAAACTTTCTCTCAAAACTGTTTTTTCCTGACAGCGCTGTTCCTGCACAGTGGTTTGTTTTTACCTTGCATTCGTCATCGTGCTGAAATTATTTATGAGCTCTTAGCCGACGGCCTGTTTACCACTTGTGGCGCTTTGCGCAGACGAAGGCGAGCGCCCATTTCTCACCTCGACTGACGGCTCTTAAGCACGAGGACACCTGCTCTCGCGCTAAAGGAATGCAGCGGGTGCAGCTGCAGGGGAGGTTGGGGTGGGACAGGGGTGGGTGTGTGTGTGTGGGGGGGGGGGGGTCAAACAGAGTGTGGAATTTTGGGAGCAGCCAGCACGCCAGAATCGTGTCCCCCCCCCCTCGCCATCGCAGACTTAATGTTTGTGAAATGGGGGAACTGCTGAGCTACGCTGTTGCGTTGCTCCCCCTCTCCTCGTTCGTAACGGTGGCGGATGGATGTCCGCGTGTTTACGGTCGTCTGACGTGATAGGCAGGCGCACCTGTTTGTTTTTTTTGGGAGTTACCGGCAAAGAGTAGTCACGGTCCCTGCTGAAAGACCTTGAGTCAGCAGTTCCCACGAAGCTGGAACATGAATGTGTCTACTGAGCGCGCTCAGTACGCAAGCCCGAGTCCCTTCGGCAATGCTCCCCTCCTCCACCAGCCAATTAACCCTTTACTGTGCACATTTCATTTTACATAGCATTTACATTGCATCTGTTTGTACAGCTGGATGTAAATTGAAGCAGTGCAGGTTAAGCACCTTGCTCAAGGATTACAACGGCAGTGTCCCGCACGGGAATCGAACCTGCAACCTTTACATGACAAGACCAGTTCCTTACCCGTTGCACTACACCGTGTAAGATCACAAATATGTGATAAGCATGTTCCTATGTTCTAACGCTGATGTACATTCTTGCCAAACATGTAGAGGCACATATCTTTGCTATGGACATTCTGACAACGCTGATTTAACCCATATAAAAACCTGTTAGTGCTATGATGTAATCACTAACAGTCAATGCTAGTTCTAGAACACTGACTCATTTTTGAAAAGACATTCCAAAAAAATCCACTCTTCAAAGGATTAAAAGATTAAAAATGTGGGAGAAAGTAGGACTGGGGCTGTCCAGCTCAGGGGCAAGGTAAATGAATTTCCTGGAGTGGCACGGTCCTGTAGATCATCGCCTTTCTCTAAATCGTGAAAGAGCGGCTCGCGTCTCACCTGATGCGCGAGCTCGCTAGCGCTAACGCGGTGAGTTATGTCGGCTGTGTTATCGGCGTGACCACACGTCCGGCGCTTCAGGTCCGGCTTTCACCGACCTGCGCCCGTCTGTGCTATCGATTCATACCGCTCTCTCAGATTGGGGTGTCGGCGCCTGATCTACAGCTGACCTGGATGGGCGAGGACAGGGGATGCTTGTCCCAAACAGCTGTAACTAACGCTGAAAGGTTTTAGTTGGAAGCATGGATCCGTTTATTTATTTATTTATTTATTTCTTTTTTTATTGCTAAACTACCACCCCTGTATGACAGCTTGTTCAAATAGCTCAGCCCTTTTGTGTGGAGGCTGCAGGCAGGCCACCTGTCTTGGTTTAGACCCAACCCGCCTTTGCGCTGGAGGGCAGCGGAACATTCCGGAACGTTTCGGCCCTCTTAAATCAAAAGGGGGAAATTACCCGGGGCCGTCGACCGTGACCGGTTCGTTAATTAACCGGGCCGCGTCCCGACCGCCCCTGTGTGACCCGGGCCGCGTTCTGAAGGGTGAAAGGGTTCGGAGAAGGCGCTCCCCCGAATTTTCCCCTTGTTTGTTCAGTGGAGCGAGTCTGTCGCTTTGTCACCCCGTCCCGTGGGAAAGGGGGGGGGGGGCTTGCTGGATGCGTGATTAAACCCTGATCGGTGGCCGCCTGTTTTTGGAGAACGGCACTCTCCTGACCCCTTGTGGCCGTTCCACGCTGTGCATTCTGGGAATCTTAAGTTCACGCGCCGAATGAGATTATGAGCTGACAGTTTAAAGGAACTTTTCATATTTGTTTTGAAATATTTTTCTTCTTCTTCAATTTTAACTGTAACGGATTATTTCTAAAAATGGCTAATCTCGGTTTTCAGAGGCATTGCTGCTGCATAGCAGTCCACGTCCGCCGCGGTTTATTTTGTCCCTTCAGGGAAAAGTACACCGTGTGTAGGTCTAGGGGTCTTTACATGTGCTGTTGCTCGCAGATGACTGCAGGGCATCCCCGCTTTTTAATATCAAAGGTGTGGTGCCGACGTCCTGGAGCGAAGGTTTTTCTGAAGCGTCCGTTGTGCTGTTCTGCACTTCTGCCACTAGAGGGCGGGCGGTGGCTGTAATGGACCCTGATTCATTCGGTAAAAAAAAAAAGGGTTCCGTTTTACCTTCGTGGTAAGAGAGACGGCAAAAAGCAGCTCTCCGTGCAAAAAAGAGAATGTTTTGTGAAACTGTGAATATTATAGACCGCCATGCGTAATGCAGTGGATTGTGGGCGGCAGTGTAGTATAATGGGTAAGGAACTGGTCTTGTAACCGAAAGGTCGCAGATTCGATTCCCGGGTAAGGACACTGCCGTTGTACCTTTGAGCAAGGTACTTAACCTGCGTTGCTTCAGTGTGTATCCAGCTGTGTAAATGGATGCAATGTAAATGCTATGCTAAAGTTGTGCAAGTCGCTCTGGATAAGAGCCTCTGCTAAACGCCTGTAATGTAATATAATGTAATATAATGTAATGGATTGTAACGTCCTTCCTCCCCACAGGGAAGCTCGTGGCCATAGCAGTTGTCGATGAGAAGAATCCAACAGAAGAAGGCTCCAGGTATATGCTTTAATTTCGGCTTTGGGTCCCCAGACAGGACAGTGCTCTTGTACGCCCAAGCAGTGTAGCTCACCCTAAATTTATTCAGTAAATGTTCACCCGTACCTCTGGGGAAGATGGGAAGTACAAGCTGTGCAAGCTGACGAGGGTAAGGCTGTGTGTGATGTAAGTGAATCGAGCTAAGAGCACAAATCTGTTCATGGGAACACTTATGCAGATCTCTTGGATTTTGGTGTGAGCTTGCAGCTACTGTGCAGTCAGCTCATAAACGCTCTGAGTCAGTGGTAACCAAACCTGTTCCTGGAAATCTACCGTCCTGTAGATTTTTATTCCAAACCCTAACAAAACACACCTCATTCAACAGCTAGAGATCTTGTTAAGATGCTAATTAGTAACTCCAAATTAGGGTTGGAGTGGAAACCAACAGGGTTGGTTACCACTGCTCTAAGCGTTTGAGTTATTGCATAGATCAGAGGTGACCAATCGTGTGCCATGTAAGGGCTGAGAGTACGCAGGCTTTCATTCCGACCAATCACTGCACCTGCGTTTGTCTCCAATCAGCTTCCTCCTCTCTGGTTGACGGTGTGTTAATCGGTGAAATCAGCAGGTGTACTGATTGGTTGGATTGAGCCCTCCATGGCATGTGATTGGGCACCACCAGCATAGGTGATGTTACTGATGTTGTCCCCTGTCCCCCCCCACCTTTCCCCCCTCAGGTACAAGACGCTAATTCATAGGTTAGCGACCGAATACAGAGATCATTACAGCAGGTGAGTTGTGATTCATCATTACACTGCTGAACAGGTGACTAAAATGTTAAAGAGCCAAGAGGTAAAACCTTCTTCATGGGGGGAAAGTGTCTTATGTTGCTGAGGGAAACGATGGCCAAACTCACAAACACACAGTTCCATTTAATTAATGCGGTCTTAGATCCTGTAACATGTAGGAAGCTTTCAATTGATTTTTTCTGGGTACATACAAGCTGTATACTGTTGAGTGTGGTTTTTTCAGAAATACTGACCAAGCTCCACGGGTCGTGTATTACCTAGAATAATGCGTGCCCTACTTTTCCGAACTCTTCATGAAAAATTCATCAATGTTATTTATTATGGAACGCCACCGATTCACCTGCTGATTTTATAAATGGTGTTTTATGAATGCAAACGAATTGCGGTTTGAATATATGTTTCCAGTAATAGGTGGGTGGTGTCAGTGTGGGTTTGGTGGCGGGGTGAGGTGTTCTGCTGCCTTCTGTAATGCTTATGATAGGGGGGGGGGGGGGGACACAACACACACACACATGCACACACACACACGTACACACTCATGTGTACATATGCACTCACACACACATGTACACACACACACACACACACACACACTCACTCACATACTCAAACTCGCACTCACACACACACACTCACACACTCACACTCACTCACATACTCAAACTCGCACTCACACACACTCACACACACACACACACACACACACACACACACACACACACACACTCACTCACATACTCAAACTCACACTCACTCACACACACACACACTCACACACACACACTCACTCACATACTCAAACTCGCACTCACACACACTCACACACACACACACACACACACACTCACTCACATACTCAAACTCACACTCACTCACACACACACGTACACACACACACACACACTCACTCACATACTCAAACTCGCACTCACACACACTCAAACACACACACACACACACGCACACTCACTCACATACTCAAACTTGCACTCACACACACACACACTCACATGTACATACACACACACACACACACTCACTCACATGTACATACACACACACACACACTCACACACACACACACACACACACACACACACACACACACACACACACACACACACACACTCGGCGTGTCTGTAATCATAGGACCCCTCCTTACTCCAGTGAAGGTTATGAGACGGGCTAATCCGCTCTCTCTCTCTCTCTCTCTCTCTCTCTCTCTCTCAGACGGCCCGCGGGCCGCTCGCCAACCCGCTCGGGGTCAGCGGCGGAACACATTGGCTTTAAGCGTAACCAGGGAGATGCCGCGCTTAAGGAGGCTTAATGCCTTTTAGATTTGGAGAACGGGGGGGGGGGGGGTCGAAACCAGGCGCATCGCGGAGCGTTATTAAACCCCCCGCCCCCCCGAGCGATTTTAATGAACGGTCCGGCAGCGGGTGTGCGGCGTCCGTCCTGTGACACCTGTAATTAACGGGTTTGGTGAGGTCTCCACAGCGACGCGCGCCCTCCCCACCCCCCACCCCACCCCCAGCCCCCCACCCCCCCCCAGGGCGCCGGGGCGGCTTTGGTTCTGCTCCGGAGCGGCTCTGGGATCTCGTTCCCATAATGCACCGTGGCCTCTGCTGCCACCCCCCCCCCCCCGTCCCACCCACACCCCACCCCCCCCCACTCGCTCAATAGAAATGAAATTTCTTCAGGCCCTTATCTTTCGGGAAATCTGCCACTTTTTTTTTTTTCTTTTAGAAAAATAGGAAGGAAGAAAAACAGATTAAGCGCCGTGAGGGTGCTGAGGGAACGAGTGAACGAAGGAAGGAACTGCAGCTGAAATGAGAGAAGAAGAGAGAGAAAGAGAGGGAGAGAGAGAGACTGCTTCTACCGCAAGCTCTTGCTCTTTAAGGAGCTCGTGCGGCCTGTGACTCCCGCGCTGGGTTCAGCGGGTGTGTGTGTGTGTGTGTGTGTGTGTGTGTGTGTGTGTGTGTTCGTGGCGTGGCTGTCCTCCCTGGGTGTCTGGTTTCCATATATTCTAATCAGATTTAATCTTTGGTTTGCCTGGCATCAGAGTGTAGTGTATTATTCCCTCCTTTAAACCAAATGAGCTCATCACATCGCAGTGTCAAAGCAAGGATGAAGAAATGCAGCACGAGTCTTCGGTTAGACGTCAGTAAATCCGTAGCACAATTATCCGCTATGTGACCAAAAGTATCTGGACGCTCCTTGGTTTGGGGCTGTTCTATAATGGTTTGGGCTGGGCCCCTGAGTTCCGGTGAAGGCAAATCTTCATGCTACAGCATGCAATCACAAATCTAGGCTATTGCGTGTTTCCCCAACAGTTTGGGGAAGGCCCTTTCCTGTATCAGCATGACGATACCCCCGGGCACACAGCGAGGTCCATATAGACATGGTTTTGTTGAGAACGGTGTGGAAGAACTCGACTGGCCTGCACACAGCCCTGATCTCCACCACATCCAAAACCTTTGGGATCAATTGAAAAGCCAACTGCGAGCCAGGCCTAATCGCCCAATCAGTGCCCGTCCTCACTAATGCTCTCCTGGCTGAATTGAAGCAAATCCCTGCAGCAATGCTTCAACATCTAGTATAACCTTCCCAGAAGAGTGGAGGTTGTTATAGCAGCAAAGGGTGGACCGACTCCATATTAATGCCCATAATTTTGGATGAGATGTTGGATGTCGGGTGTCCACATACTTTTGGCCATGTAGTGTAGCATATCGTTTTTGGCTGGACCGCAACAGCGGGGACAGCCCTACAAACGCGAATGCCTGTGACTGAGTCACTGAGTGATGAAGTTACACCATTGGTCGGCCGAGTTATGAAGTTACACCATTGGTTGGCCGGATCACGTGTGTTAGGTCCAGCCATATACTAGGTTTTAACCTGGTCTTGTTTAAAGTGAACCTGGTTCTGTCTGGTGCAGTAAGGACAATAGCAAATCCACGGCGTCCGCAGTTCAACAAAAGCCTGTTTAATATATTAATGCATCACTGACTGTTTTTCTGATATTCTTGTACTCATATATTTTGAGTATATTAACATATAAGCATATATATGTATTGCATCTATAGTGACGTTGTGTGAGCGTGTGTGCCTGTTAATGCTTCGTCCTTCGTAACCAGCGCGTGCGTTTGTGCTCCTCGCAGGGACTTCCAGTTCGGACACATGGACGGGAACGACTACATCAACAGCCTGATTATGGGGTGAGCCTGTTCCTCCTCCCGCTCGGAGCGATTAGAGGGAAAGCCTCTGGAATAACCCGTCAACCACATTAGCGGGCGCGGCGCGAAGCAGCCTCCAAAGCTAACGAGTCATCGCTGTTCGGTCCGCGCTACACTTCAGCACCGTTGGGTCTGTGGCACCTTGTGCCTGGGGGGGGGGGGGGTGCAAAGGCAAATTTCGCTGTCAGTGTCCTGAGGGAGGCTCTGGGTGCCGGGCGGAGTGGTGCATGCTGGGCCGTTACCTGGCAGACCTGCAGCTGGGGCTCTGTGCCCTTTTAATTAATGGTGTCCCTGGGTGTCATTGCCACGGTTACAGAGAGAACAGTAGAGGGGCACGGTTGTGTGTGCATGTGTTTGTGTGTGTGTGTGCGCGTGCGTGTGTGGGTGTTTACGTGTGTGTGCTTGTGTGTGCTTGCGTATGTCGGTGTGTGTGTGTGTGTGCGCGCGCGTGTGGCTGTGTGTGTTCGTGTATGTGTGTGCGTGCATGTGTTTTGTGTGTGTGCGTGTGTGTGTGTGCGCCCATGCGCGTGTGGCTGTGTGTGTGTTCGTGTTCGTGTGTGTGTGTGTGTGTGTGTGTGCGCCTGTGTGTGCGTGCATGTGTGTGTGTGTGTGTGTGTGTGTGTGTGCGCCCATGCGCGTGTGGCTGTGTGTGTGTTCGTGTGTGTGTGTGAGCGCGCGTGTGTGTGTGTGTTGGAGGTCTTTGAGCCAGCAGGTGACGGCTGGCCCAGCAGTGCTTTAATTGCTCTCTGTGGAGACAGAAATTCTGCTCCCCGTCAGACGCCTCCCTTCTGATCAGTTCTCTCAGGACCTCCGTGGAACAAATACGGCGCCGTTCTCCCACCCCCTCCTCACACCCTCCCCCGCCCTCCTCCTTCATCCTCCCGCCCGCCCTCTGCTGCAGGGAATACCGCGCTCAGGATGAAACGGTCCCGTCTCTCTGCCGGTCCGTCTGTCTCTCAGGAACGTCACAGCCGAGTCTTTCTGCTTCGCCGGTCCTCAAGTGTTTAAATCAATGTTTAAAGTTTGAATCTCTTTGTGGAGTGACTTCTGGGTGCCAGTCGAGGTTAATTAACTGCCTTTACCGCCGGTTTTACTGCCGTCATAAAAGACACCACCAGATAAGGGCGCGTTCGCCGATAGCCCTTCCAGCAAAGTTTGGCCACCTCTCAGCTACTTTTTATTGGCCAGTTTTTTATTTTATTTTTTTTGCCCCTCCCCCAGTTAGGTCCTGGTCCCTACATCGGCTGCTGCAGTGTGGCAGTTCTGTGGCAGCACTGGGGTTGCCAGATTCCCAGTTTTCGCCCACAATGGCCAGTTTTTGAAATTATTCGTCCGTTAGCCAATCGGTCCGTTAGCCAGTCAGTCCGTTAGCCAGTCAGTCCGTTAGCCAGTCGGTCCGTTAGCCAGTCTGTTACCCAGTCAGTCCGTTAGTCAGTCAGTCCGTTAGCCAGTCGGTCCGTTAGCCAGTCAGTCCGTTAGCCAGTCAGTCCGTTAGCCAGTCGGTCCGTTAGCCAGTCGGTCTGTTAGCCAGTCGGTCCGTTAGCCAGTCGGTCCGTTAGTCAGTCAGTCCGTTAGCCAGTCGGTCCATTAGTCAGACGGTCCGTTAGTCAGACAGTCTGTTAACCAGTCAGTCCGTTAGTCAGTCAGTCTGTTAGCCAGTCGGTCCGTTAGTCAGTCGGTCTGTTAGCCAGTCAGTCTGTTAGTCAGTCAGTTCGTTAGCCAGTCGGTCCGTTAGTCAGTCTGTTAGCCAGTCAGTCCGTTAGCCAGTCGGTCCGTTAGTCAGTCAGTCTGTTAGCCAGTCAGTCTGTTAGCCAGTCAGTCCGTTAGTCAGTCAGTTAGCCAGTCAGTCCGTTAGTCAGTCAGTCCGTTAGCCAGTCAGTCCGTTAGCCAGTCAGTCTGTTAGCCAGTCGGTCCGTTAGTCAGTCGGTCCGTTAGCCAGTCAGTCTGTTAGTCAGTCAGTCCGTTAGCCAGTCAGTCTGTTAGCCAGTCGGTCCGTTAGTCAGTCGGTCCGTTAGCCAGTCGGTTCGTTAGTCAGTCGGTCCGTTAGTCAGTCGGTCCGTTAGCCAGTCAGTCCGTTAGCCAGTCAGTCCGTTAGCCAGTCAGTCCGTTAGTCAGTCAGTCCGTTAGCCAGTCAGTCCGTTAGTCAGTCAGTCTGTTAGCCAGTCAGTCCGTTAGCCAGTCGGTCCGTTAGTCAGTCGGTCCGTTAGCCAGTCGGTCTGTTAGTCAGTCAGTCCGTTAGCCAGTCGGTCTGTTAGCCAGTCAGTCCGTTAGCCAGTCAGTCCGACAGCCCACCGCGAGGGACGCTGAAACGCCTGTCTCCGGGCCTGTTTGTGGACTTTGTCATTTCTGTTATTGACATAATATTTGTGCTCGTGTTTGTCAGGATTTTGTTTTGTCTTATGGAGCCAACTGCGACGCCAGCTTGTTTAATTCTTCATACCACTCCACATATGCGTTTATAAATGGAATACAAGAGAGTCATGCTGTGCTTTTGGCAACACAACAAGCGTAATTGTTCTTCCCAATTGGATGCAATAAGTAGATTCAAATGTTGATGGATGATTTTAACGTGTCATGGAAGCACTGTGTATGTCTGCTGGCATAAGTAATTGATAGAAGTACTTCAAAAAAAGCATTATGGGCGTTTCAGAGATGATTGTCAAGTGAGTAATTGCTTTGCCACGCACTGACCTAGTAAACTAAACTGGTTGTGGTGATAATGGGGTTTTGTTTGGGGAATTGTGATATCATGAGGGGGGGGAAATTGTGGTGTCATAGGGGAGTAAAATTGTGATGTCATAGTGGAGTAAAATTGTGATGTCATAGTGGAGTGAAATGCCCGTCTGATCCGCAGTGAGGTGGCCGTGCCCTCCATCATCGTGCTGAACACGTCCAACGACCAGTACTTCCTGCCCGAGGAGCCGGTGGAGACCATGGAACAGCTCCTCCTCTTCATCAGCGGCGTGCTGGACGGCAGCGCCAAGGCCGGTAGACCCAGAGGGCTCTCTCCCCTCATATTAGAGTCACTGGCCCTGTCCAGATCAGCCTCTTAACTGCAAAGTATGTGCAGTTTGCTAAGCACAGTGCGTACTTTTCAGTATGCATTGGGCTGTATGCAAAAATATCGTCCATACTCTTTTACAGCCGTACTGTGGAACAGGGGGGTTTCCAGGATTTTTTACATGGGGCGGGTCATAGGCTTAGTAAAGGGGGGGCCACACTATCCCCAACAGTTATTATAGCCAATGATAATGTGCTATTTTATGTGGAAAAATGGGAGTGGCACCTGAGGTGGCCAATCAAATTCCAGACACGTTTTAGTATGCTATGGGCAGTATGTGAAAAATATCCTAACATGAGCAAAGCTGCGCCTAATTTTTAAAGTGAAGCTGCACGTCATATTTATGGGAACAAAAATGGTCATTCACTTCCTGAAAAGCACGGTCCCAGCAAAAACCCTGGAAATAGGTATATCGTCCAGGGATTTCAAGTGCACCACTTCTAGTGAAAATTTCACCTACTTAACAACTCTCATCCAGGGTACTCAACAACCATACTCAATAGTAGGCAAGTGCGCTGATTCGGAGACAGCCGTTCTCTCTGAACCTGCTGACCCCAGTAACCAACGGCGATGATAGACGAGTTTGCGGGAGGGGGCACGGTCGCCGGTTTCGGCGGCCGCGCGACGGCCACGTCGGACGAACGGGCTCGCCCGCGTCGTTTGTCCCGAGTCGCTGGCCGTCACGGGGCCGGGGGTTAGTGGGATCTGATTGGCTAAATCGACGTCTTGCGGGTGACTCGGCAGGTCGTTCCGTTAACCCTGCTGTGGATCTTTAAGCAGCACGCGGGCAGCAGTTGTCGATCGAAATAAAAACAAAAAACGTTTTCAGTCCGCCGGGGGAAGAAAAAAATCCCTTCGACATAGCTCAGGAGGTAAGAGCGGTTGTCTGGCAGTCGGAGGGTTGCCGGTTTGATCCCCCTCCCTGGGGCGTGTCGAAGTGTCCCTGAGCAAGTCACCTAAACCCTAATTGCTCCCAACGAGCTGATTGGCAGCTTGCATGGCAGCCTTTCACCGTTGGTGTGTATGTGAGTGTGTGTGTGTGAATGGGTGAACGAGAGGCATCAGTTGTAAAGCGCTTTGGATAAAAAGCGCTATATAAATGCAGCCCGTTCACCATTTACCATGTTAAAGTGCGTCCGTGCCGTGGAGCCGCCCTCTGTGGGAAACCAGTCGGCAGTAAACGATCGCGGCCCTTGTCGCAGAGGGGGAAAAAGCCGGGCTCGTTTTCTTTACTCGGGGCTGCTGGAAATGTTTTTTTTTTTTTTAGTCGCGGAACTGCAAAATCACGTCCGCGGCTGCGGACATGAAAAGCATCGATCGTTTGAAAGGAGGCGACGTCCGATGCGTCGGGGGAGCGGGCGGTCGAAAGCTTGTTATCGTACGCAAGTTCCAGCTGTTGCTTTTCTTTTTTTTATCGGAAGCCTCGGCTCTGTGAGTTAGCGCTCGTGCTTTTTAAATAAAGGACCTCTCTGATCTCGGGAAGCGCGGTTTTAAGTCCTGTGTGTATTCAGAGCGCTCGAACCCTGAGATGCGACTGATTGGCCACCACTGACATAAGCCAGCCAGTCTTAAGAAAATGCACTTTTCTGTGTTACACATTCTGTACGCGTGAAATGTTCTTGAAGATGCCGACACAGTGATATTCCCTGTGGAACATATTATCTCTCTACCTCTGCATGACAGTCTGTTGGGAAGAGACCGATTTTAACGTACGAAACACAACTGAATAGCGTAACCGAGTAGCGTAAACGAATAACTGAATCCACAGCATGACTGAACCTTACCCAAAATGTAATGAGGAAGCTTCACCAGCCTCGCGATCTGTGTGAGAATTGTGGACGTGATTTGAAGTGAAGGGATAGGACCTGTCTGTGCAGTTTTTGTAGTTAAATCCGGTGTGGATGTGTTTGTTTTGAACAGGCGCAAGGCGGGGACAGCATTTTCCAACGCGCCAAGAGGATTGCGTATGACGCCAGGTCCACCGTGATGGTGAGTGTGCGTACGGCGGCCCGGGAGGGACAACCACTAATGAGGAATTTACCGTGTGCCCAAGGGAAATGTTGAGTCAGAGCCTAAATATAGATGGAAGCCTAACGTGGGGCTCGGGGGCCTGGCAGGGCTTCTGTATCTGTCACTGTGAGGAAACAGTATTAACATGATGATGCCCTTGATCGGTAGGTTAACCTTGGCACCTGAAAGGCACACACACCCACACACATATACACACACTCATACGCACGCCTGCACACACAGACACACATATGTACACACACTCACACGCACGCCTGCACACACACACACACACACACACACACACACACACATGTACACACACTCACACGCACTCACAAACACACACACTCTCTCACATGCACACACGCACACACACGCATGCACGCACGCACACACGCACGCACGCGCACACACACTCTCTCACACACACACACACACACACGCACACACACGCATGCACACACGCACACACGCACGCACACACACACACGCACACACACACACACGCCCCTGCCATTCCCTTGCTGTCCCGTGTGATTGCCTGGGTCTGTTGCCGTGATTGCTGCCCTGTCCCTGTGATCAGCAATCAGAGACTGCGTTCAGTTTCTGGGACAGACGGGACAGCAGGGCGAGCGGTACACAGTGACCAGGGAACAGCACCCAGAACCTGAACACTGAACGCTGCTCTAGAACCTTAACATTCCCTGTGCAAATTTCATCCCGTGGCACCCAGCAGTGCGTACAGATCGAAAATGCGGTAAACCTGAGTTTACCTTGTTATGATAACACGGTACAGTGGGGACATGACCGGTGAGCCTTCATTCGGATGAGAAATCATTTGAGGCTGTTGCTCTGAGAATATCAAAAGGACGACTTGGTGCTTAAAAGAAAACTACATGAAAGTTACAGTTAAAAGTACAAAAAAGAATATACATCCACAGGGTGGCTCACGTACTGTGGGAAGTCGTAGGAGAAGATGAATGTCGTCAGACCAAACTGAATCTTAACCGTGCGAATTTTCCAGCGGGATTGTGGGATGTGCTGGTTTGCTCAAGGCCTAGCTGTAATTTCAAGGCGTCCCGGTCGAGAGAAACGCAGTAAATTGGTTAGACGTCTTCAAAGCGCCACTGTGTGCACAACGGCTTTCTGCAGATATGGGGAAATGAGATTGTAATCAAAGGCATTCAGCGGGGCTGTGTTTCTTACTAAAAGAGAGAGGGAGGGAGAGGGAGAGGGGGAGATGGAGAGGGAGAGAGAGGGAGAGGGGTAGAGGGAGAGGCAGAGGTAGAGGTAGAGGGAGAGGAGAGAGAGAGAGAGAGAGAGAGAGAGGGAGACAGGGGTTGAACTTTGTTTCTGCTTAAGTTGTCTGCTACTGTGGCCTTGCCCTTTCATAACAGTGTTATGTCCCAGGATTATTAATATTAAAATGATTACTAAAATAACCCCCCCCCTCCTTGCAGTCGGTGTTCCGCAGCTCCCCCCTGCTGGGCTGCTTCCTGTTCGGCCTGCCGCTGGGCATCATCAGCCTGATGTGCTACGGCATGTGCACCGCCGAGCCGGACGAGGCCGGCGCCGAGGACTCCCGGCTGCTCAGGAGCGAGGCGCTCGCCCAAAACCAGGCCAACCAGGAAGAGGAGGACGCCCACACGGGCCCGACGGGCTCCGGGGCGGAGGAGGAGGAGGAGGAGGAGGGGGGAGAGGATGAGGAGGAGGAGGAGGGAGAGGGAGAGGGAGAGGAGGAGGAGGAGGGGGGAGAGGGAGATGTACAGGACGAAGAGGAGGAGGAGGAGGAAGAGGAGGATCAGCAGGAGGTAAAGAGCTCTGTGGACAAGAAGGTCGATTAGCGACTCCCAGGGGAGTTGAGCGGTTGAAGAAATATCTATCTCCCTTTTTTTTTTCTCTTCATTTTTTCCCCCTCCTTCCTAAGACCCTCCCAGCCGAAGGTCGTGTTGTTTTTCGTTTCTCTGAACACTTTCTGAGGCGGCGGCGATGACTGTGTTCAGCCTCGGAGGTGAAATGAACAAGAGAGGCGACTGTTACTGACGGCGGGGGTGGGGGGGTGGGGGGGTGAGGGGGGGTGGGGAGTGTATGCTAACGCTGAAGTGTGGGGGATACGGTAACGCTAACACGAGCGGGAGGTCTGTGTGTGTTTGGGGAGGGTGGGGGGGGGGAAGGTGGTGTGTGTCTTTGGAATTTTGGAGACTTTGATTATCGTTTTAACTGGAGGCAATGCAGGCTCGGGTTGTACCATTGTTGCACGGGCCACGGGGGTGTCCAGGATTGAGTCCACCTTATGAGTTCATTGTGTCTGTATTATACCCCCCTTTCCTCCAGGGCTTTAACTTGCATGTTTGGCAGATTGTTTCTGTGAAACACGCCGGGCCCTCTTGGTTCAGAAAGACTTGAGTCACCGAATCCTGGTTCTCGCACAACCGACAAACCACGCCGCAGGATCAACTTGCCCATCGCTCTGGTTCTTCTTACTCAGTTCTTACTCCACTGTATTGTGAGTCAGATTCTCCCCTAGTGGGATTGCTTTGAGGGGAAGGCAGAAACAGTATTCTTTGTGGGTGTGTTCTTTTTTTTTTTTTTTTTTTTGGTCTTTTTTGTGTTGTTTCTGTTTGAAGGTGAGTGTTGGGACAGCGCTGCATTTTAACAGAACATCTCTTTTTCGTGTATTTGCTGGTTAAACTGACGTTTTGCGTACTCCTTATAAACGCCTCCATTACTGTATGAGAGAGGGCTAAGGAAGATGCATTCATGGCTTTTTTTATGAGAATAATGGACTCTTTAAAAGAAAGACCTTCTAGTCTTTTCCCATAATGAACAGAGTCAAAATACAAATAAACAAATATTAAAATAAATACTGTATACCTGTCACATAATGCGCTGAATGTCTGTGAAACATGGGTATATGTGACCATGATTTAGACCACTGTTTAGTGGGCTATTGAGCAAGGATCCCCAGCCCTTATCATGGCATGAGTGACATTTTGGGTAGGCATTTAGGGTAGGCATGAGGACTCACTGTCAATCAAAAGCATGGGGCAAGAATGCATTGTGGGAATTGTGGTTTTTGTTCATTTTATTTTTATTTTCCCCCCTGCAGTTCAGTTGTAAGCTTTGAGAAAAGTGACCTGATAATGTGAAGT
The DNA here is from genome assembly GCA_039654925.1 of Anguilla pacifica. NCBI lineage: Eukaryota > Metazoa > Chordata > Actinopteri > Anguilliformes > Anguillidae > Anguilla > Anguilla pacifica. The sequence goes on along the minus strand of CM077291.1, from coordinate 8,989,775 downwards.
GAGGGTTGTTGCAAACGCAATCCCATCATGCAAATCTGCTACCAAGAGGTTGGCTTCATTGCCTCACTAATCAGTATGGAGCCCCAAGACCAGCTTGTTGGCTTTGCACGGTGATAAACCTTATTTGAAAAAATAAATGTAAAAAATTGGAATTTTCTTTCAGACGGTTTAACAAGTGTGAAAATAAGTCATGGAGATGTGACCAAAAATAAATGAATTTTAAAGAGAAGTGTGTTTTTGTATCCATTTTCAGTAGGACTGCCCCTAATTTACGATTTTTTTGCTTCACCCTCCCTGGTAAAAAAATAGATGTCCAAATGTGCTCTGATTCTCTGGAAAAACCGTCTGACAAAGGAATTAATGAAGGAAGAGGAAACCGTGTGCTGTGGGCAGACCTGGATCAAATTTTTATTTGTTTTGGATTCAAACACTTTCCTGTGCTCTATTGATCTCGTCTAGTGTAATCGAGCCTGCCAGTATGACCAGAAGGGGTGGTTTGTGCTTTATTAGAGTATCTTATTGGTTCCGATACACCAGACAAGATCAGTAAAGAGTAGAAAAGTATCTGAATCCAGAACAGGGCGACATAGCTCAGGAGGTAAGACTGATTGTCTGGTAGTCGGAGGGTTGCCGGTTCAAACCCTGCCCTGGGCGTGTCGAAGTGTCCCTGAGCAAGACACCTAACCCCTAACTGCTCTGGCGAATGAGAGGCATCAATTGTAAAGCGCTTTGGATAAAAGCGCTATATAAATGCAGTCCATTTACCATTTACCAGAACAAATAGGTATTTGACCCAGGTCTGGCTGTGGGTGCTCTTTTCAGGCAGCGTGCGTGCCAGGGAAGCGTTCCTTCCTCTCGCGGAGCCCTTCCGGAGTAATCCGTCGCTCGTTCAACGAGCCCTGCCGCGCGGGAAACGAGGAGGAGCCACTCGCTCGGGGACGGGACGGGGTGGGGCGGGACGGATCGCTCGCCCGGAGGGGTGTCCCTTCCAGCCCCCCGGGGACGTCACGTCAGGTGTCCCGTTTCTGACCAGCCTTAACACGAACACTTTTCGTCGGCGCCGGTATGAATAAACAGCCACGGTGAGGATTTGCATGCCGGGCGGTGTGCGGTGGGAAATGGTGTCGAGTTGTTCCGATTGAAACGCGAAGGCTCTCGGTTAAAGAGAAAAAATGTGTCACTTTAACAAGAAAAGAAAAAAAGGACAGTTGCTGTTATGTTAGGCAAGGCAATGTTGGGTAAGGGAGTCTGTACATTTTTCTGCTATCTGTGGCATGGGCGGGGGGGCGGGGGGGTGGGGGGAGAAGGCTGAGCTGAGCATGACGAGGGATGATTTGGGCTATGATCAGCGCTTTGATCCGCGGGCCTGGTCACATGATCGGATTGGCCGTTTGCCATGGCCGAACGGTACCCAGGCTTGGGCGGCGTTCAGACCGGGATTTTGAGCGATCGCGCTGTCGGGAGGAGGAAGCGATGCCGAGCGGCGGATGAGCACCGCGGCCTTGTGGGATAGCGCCGACGCCTTAACCGCCGTTCACTGGGCATCTCGGCAGCGCAGGTGCTGATCCGTGGGGGGATTACCTTTGTGAGGTCATCACCGCGAGACCCCTCGGTTACACGTTTCGTATGCGCCGATGTGGAACGCTGGCCTCTGTCAGGGTGTAAATTTGGGATTAAGGCTCAGCTCTGCCCCCCCCCCCCCCCCCCCCCCCCCCGTGCTGGGGATCCTGTCCATTTGGGCCGTAAAAAGCCTGTTCCTGTGATCTCAGCCCCCGCGCTGCTCCTAGACTGAACAGACCCCCCCCCTCACCACGAGCGCTAGCTGAGCCTCAGCTGGAGGCCCTGAGGGAACGCCGCTGTTCTAGCACTTTCCGTCTCCCACTTTTCGTCTCCTGCTTTCTGAGAATGCGTCTCTCCTCTGGGTCTCATTCTCTTCCTGCTCACGTAATACTGAAAGATGTCCTCCTCCACCACCCTCCCCCCCCCCCCGAATTAAAGTCCTGCTTTTATATTTGAGATGAGAGTGCTGAATGTGAAACGGAACGCGCCTTCTCTTCAAATGATTTATTTTGTGACTGTTGATTCTTAACAGCCTTTATAACGGTGTACAGTGGAGAGGCGATGTAATGGAAAAAAAAACATGAAGTAGTGTTCCACGTCCTAGCTGTTGGTTGCCACAAACAATCTCAGGGAACGAGGAATCTCATTTTGTAACGCCTCTATAAAATGTGACCGTGTTCTGGGGAAGAGCTGTATGAACGTGTGTAATGTAACTGCTACTTCTGTGACTAAATTTTGATTTATGGGTCTTATGTTTGTGTCGCTTCAGACAGCAGTCAGCGTTTACAGTGGAATCACAGACCAGGGCATTTGGCCAGAGGGCACTGAAGCATTCCCCCACTGTCAGGCATCTTCCTGCAGCCTCAGGCGTTCATCCAGATCGTTCTGAGATACTCGTGCGCAGGGAAGAGTCGCGTCGTCTGTTGAAAATGCGTGCGGTTTGACGGCCATTTTGAAAGAGGCGGAGTTCGGCCCGGATGCTGAGCTGATTTGTGAAAGCAGGGTAGCCTGGCCCCTCCGGCAGCCAAGGTGACCCACCTGGGCGTCGGGCCCCTGGGGGACGGGGACACACACGCTGGCTCTGCTGCGGGTTATTTTAGGACGGCGGCCTGATTATTCGAAAAGCGGAGAAATCGGCTTTCACCAGCTCAGGGTGGCCGGCTTTTCCGTCAGGCACGGGTGAGTGCGGTGCTTATTAAATCTTTACACACCCCGTGGGCCGATTTTCATTCGCCGTTTCTAACTCCTTCATGCACTCATACTCACACACGCACGCACGCACGCACGCACGCACGCACGCACGGGGTATGTGTGAATACTGCTTTTGAGTTCCCCTTTATGGTTTCTATGAAACCCACGTGCACACACTCACACACGCATACTCACACACACCTACACACGCACACACACTAACACACACACACACACACAAACACCCAGGATATGTGTGAATACTGCTTTTGAGTCCTCCTTCCTTTACGGTTTCTACGAACCCCCACCCCCCCCACACACACACACGGGTACAGCATTCTATGCTCAGAGCATCGGAGCTGCTTCTTTTGTTTTCCAAGGGTACTGCAATGACATTGGTAATGAGCTGCAGGGTAAGCAAGGGCTGTGTGTGTGTGTGTGTGTGTGTGTGTGTGTGCGCGTGTGTGTGCGCGTGTGTATGTGTACAATGTACCCATCTTCCCCCATACTAACAATAAAAGTAGGCTCTGGATAAGACGCTGAAACCTGAGAGCACTCGTGGGCTGGCGTAATGCTGTGTTCTGTTAGGCGGTGTTTGTAGTCATGTACGTCAGGCCTGGCTGTCGGTTTCCATTTCCCTGCCAATTTCCATGCAGAAAATGGACACATGCTTTTACCTGACAGTGGACTGAGTAATCAACGCGGCCGGACTAGCTTCTCCGGGCCACGCGGTTCTGAATGTAGTGGTGCTTTCCTGGCCGTTCCTGAAAGCTTTCTAACTGCCTTCAGAATGACTCAACAGATCCCTCCCCAGCAACACAATAGTCACTGTGACATGGAGAGATGGAAATGTTTCTTGTTCTTTTCAAAGCCATTTACGATCTTGAAGGACTTTCTTCCTCTCATTTTAAAAGTGGCACTGATCAATACCAGAAGCGGCCATGTATCATTTTGACTCATCGAATACTCTGCACTATATTCTCAACTTTGAAAGTTCCATCTTCCTACTACGAATGCCAAAAGATTCCATTCTGAAAATTCTAACTTGCCATTACCAAGCACAATATTGTAGCAATGAATGTTTAGTAGTGTCATTTAACGCCAGAGTTTTCTGGAATGTTTTTTTTCAAAACTCCAAGTCAGTGCTCCACTGCTCACAATTACCAGTAGTGATTGTTACATCAGCATTAGAGTGTTCAGTTAAGAACATTCTAATCACATATTTGTGACCTCATACCTTAAAGGGCTATGAAGCAGAAGCTGGTGAGTCTGAAGAATCTGTCACTGCCTTACACTTCCAATCTAAACACATTTTATGGGAGGGAGCGGTGTCTCATAACCTCCCTCCATCGCAGAGGCATATATCCGCTGTGGTCTTTTGGTAAGGTCCAAGGACGGATCGCCTTCATTAGCAACGATGGAGGAAAGCTGTGACCTTTGAACTTTGCTTCTATGGAAACGGCCTGTTCCGCTCTGTTCTTGGTTGTCTCCCTTAGCCTCGTGTCAGATAAGATTCTCAGAATGACTCCCCCCCCCCCCCCCCCCCATCCCAAATGATTTCCCATGCATTGTGTAAGATCGGGAATAGGCACTACGGGCAGGAAATTGCAAGACCTTGTTATTTTTGAGCGGTTATTTGCCTCCGTGTCGAAGTAACCTCCTGGCCCTGAGAGAGCCAATCGGTTCATTTCTCCTGTTGACCGAGGCCAGATACTGTGGCCTAACATGACTGCTTGCCTGAATATCCCTGCGACTTGTCTGTTACTATATGACCTATGACCTATGACTGGATATTGTCTTCAGTGTTATGATTCGGACCAATTGTTTTGAAGTGGAGATTCAGGGGGCTCCTGTTTGGCCACGATCTACACTGTGCCGTGAAAAAGTTTTTGCTCCCTTCCTGATTTCCTCTATTATTGCATATTTGTCAGAGTGGTTCCCTTTGTCTAATATCACATTTTGTCTAAAGATCGGAAAGCATTCATTGTGACAAATATGCAATAATGGAGGAAGTCAGGGAAAGACTTTTTCGTGGCACTGTAGGTGCTGGTGGAGCCTGGTCCATAGCTATTTCACTAGCCAGCCATTACTAGATTTTCATGACTGTGGAACACGATTGGTCTCATCCTGTTAGGTACTATTGGTTAGTAGCAACGGTGGCACCCTCTGGGGTCTCTGGTTTCCTCCCACTGTTCAAAGACATGTAGGCTCCAGGGCCCACTAGTTTCTCGTGCAGTTGTTTCTACCAGCAGTCATCTTCACTGGGGAGGCACAGAATTAGTGAGTGCAAATCAGATGGGGAAGGAAAGAATAAAAATGGAGTCTCGTGGAGCAGACCTGACCGTGTGTTGTGTGTGGCCCAGCGTAGAGGTGGCGGTGTTGTGTGGGGCCCAGCGTAGAGGTGGTGGTGCTGCGTGGGGCCCAGCGTAGAGGTGGTGGTGCTGCGTGTGGCCCGGCGTAGCGGTGGTGATGCTCTGTGGGGCCCAGCGTAGAGGTGGTGGTGCTGCGTGGGGCCCAGCGTAGAGGCGGTGGTGCTGTGTGCGGCCCAGCGTAGAGGGGGTGGTGCTGTGTGGGGCCCAGCGTAGAGGTGGTGGTGCTGCGTGTGGCCCGGCGTAGCGGTGGTGATGCTCTGTGGGGCCCAGCGTAGAGGTGGTGGTGCTGCGTGGGGCCCAGCGTAGAGGCGGTGGTGCTGTGTGCGGCCCAGCGTAGAGGTGGTGGAGCTGTGTGGGGCCCAGCATAGAGGTGGTGGTGCTGCGTGGGGCCCAGCTTGGAGGCGGTAGTTAGCAGTGAGGCGGCGAGGACAGAGAGTGGATCCGCAAGGTCCTGGAATATCCTCCTCTGTCACGCCCGGTTAGCGGAGACATCTGTCACTGTCATAGATGGGAAAATAACCACCGCTCGCTCATTGTGCACCAGTGTGCGTGTGTGTGTGCGTGTGTGTGTGTGTGTGTGTGTGTGTGTGTGTGTACCGGTCAGAGAGTGGACAGAACGAAGCATGTGGAAATGCATCAGGAACACGTTATTATCACCTCTCATAAAACAGGCCAAGAAACACCACAGTCCAGATTAGAAATGTCCTTTATCTCTGTCAAATTCAATTGTCTTGTGACGTGTATAAATACACAATGGATCCGTTGTGTATAAAAATACATGACAGTCATAAATGTCTGCAAAATTTTTCTACCAGTGAGCTATGAGTCCCTATCTCTACCAGTGAGCTGTAGAGTAAGTCTCTATTTCTACCATTGAGCTGTAGAGCAAGTCTCTATTTCTACCAGTGAGCTGTACAGTAAGTTTCTATTTCTACCATTGAGCTGTACAGTAAGTCTCTATTTCTACTAGTGAGCTGTACAGTAAGTTTCTATTTCTACCATTGAGCTGTACACTAAGTCTCTATTTCTACCATTGAGCTGTACAGTAAGTCTCTATTTCTACTAGTGAGCTGTACAGTAAGTCTCTATTTCTACCATTGAGCTGTACAGTAAGTCCCTATTTCTACCAGTGAGCTGTTACTGCCCTGCAGGACTGACCTCTGTTACTGCCTGAACACAGTTACTGCCCAGGAGGACTGACCTAACAACATATATGACTGCCAGTCTGAACACCGTTACTGCCCTGCAGAACTGAACACAGTTACTGCCCAGGAGGACTGACCTAACAGAACAGATCTGACTGCGGGTCATGATTGACTAGAGATGTCTTCTAGCAACAAGGCAGGGAATAACTCTCTGACAGAAATGTTCCCTCCCTGGTAACAATATGGCCATATACTGTATATGTTATATATTACCCTGCAGGAGTCTGACCAGAGACCGCACTGGTACAATTAGGATTCTATACAGACCAAGGGACCTATCGTTTGCACAAAGAACAAGTCGCTCAGTTGGGAAAAAAAAGCCAGGGGGTGAGGCAAAAACACTGCATGAATCAATGCTGACAGTTGCTTATTAATAGAAAACTCCTACTCCTGCAAGTCCGTCATTTCAAGCGCGTGTAAATGCTTTCTTGTACAACAAACATCATTTGGTTTGCGCGTCGCGTTGGAAAGCGCGCAGGAACAAAAACAAAAAGAGATTATTTAAGCAGGCAATGTAAATAATGCATAGCCGGCATTATTATTATTATTATTTTTTTCTTGCAATTTCTCAGAAGAATAAGTCTAATAAATTTAATGCAATATTACTTATCAGCTCTGCTGATTTATTTCCCTGCCCTGGCTCCAGCGTTACGCTCTCATTTGTCTTTCTTTGCCAAATTATGCGGTCCAACAGTGCTGCCCCTCTCCCTCTTACTTACTGAGCCGTTGCAAATCGCGACCAAGGCTCCGACCAATCAGAGTGCATTAAAGCACCATTGTGCCCTTCTGCACTGACACGTGCAGCGAAATGGATTTTTATTTCACCTTCGTTTTAAGGGGAACGAGTGAATGGAGTATGCTTCTTTCCCGTCCAGAGACACATTGGAAATTGCATTGCTGTACAAAAATAAAATTGAGCCTCCGTAGCTGAACGGTGATTGATCTTATGACCTCCTGGTGTCCGTAACTAGCGCACATCTTAGCCAAGGAGGTATGGAACTCCCCGCCAAAGTTATGAAAAATGATTTATTTTATCTGGTGGGAACAAGGTCTTATGTTTATGGGAACAGGTTATTGTTATGTGGGAACAAGATCTGTTTATTGTGAGAACAAGTTAACGTGTGGTGGGAACAAAATTGCATCTTGTAGGTACAAGTTATTAATGTGCGGGAACAAGATCCATATGTTGTCGGAACAAGTTATGGGAGTGTGCACACAATACAGTTTAATTATGCAAATGAAAGAACCGTCCAGCAGGGAAAGTTGCAGCTGTGAGGAACTGGAGGTGGTTAACAGGTTCAGCTGCTCTTAGTTGGACCAGGTAAGCCAAGGCTGACTCTGTGATGGATTTTAAACCAATCAAATGCGCAAAAACTCGTAATTCGTTGCGTGGGTGGCTAAGCCCAAGCAGATCTATTGGATGACATGCTCCTGATTTAATTGGTCAAAATTGTTATCTTTCCTCTCACCCTCAGCTGATGTGTGGTGAGCATCCTGGCACAAAATGGCTGCCGAAGCATCACCCAGGTGGGCGCTGCACGTTGGTGGTGGCTGAGGTGAGTTTCCCCCTGATCACTGTAAAGCACTTTGAGCATCTGGAAAAGTGCTATATAAACGCAATGATTCATTCATTCATTCATTCATTCATTCATTCATTCAGGCTTAGTGCCCTCGGTCATTAGAACTCTTATTGAGGCCATTTATGTTTAATTAGATGTATTCATTGTAAGAAAGATAAATGACCATATAGTGACCATATAGTGTCCACATTTCCAGATCCACCCAAGTTACCTCTCTGAAGAGCACTGGCTTGCAAACCGAGGGCGCTGGGATCACCATACAAGGGAAGCGGGTTGAGTCCCAGCGGATTTTCAAACTTAACACCATGGCCCCAGTAGGCATCAACGATAGGGAGTGGGGAGAATTTTAGGTTCCAGCGGAGGGGGGGACCTATGGATGGAGGCTTTGGTGGGTGGCCTAAAAGGAAAACAAGGGGGACACAAATATTATATTAATTTAATAAAAGTATTTTTTTTTTTTGTCGGCGTTTGGTGTTGGTCTATCACTTTGTGCGATCAGAAGGCCACCAAACCCTCTCTAATGCATTAAAAATCAAGGTGGTTACTGTAATTATTAATCTTCCATCATGTTTTGCTTTCTGTTGTTCCATCCATCCATCCATTCATTCACTTATCCTGGGCAGTTATCCATCTAACCAAATTGCACTATTTTGTCGTTCGTAACAAATAAACTACCGCTGGGCGTTGATTTTTATTCTCAATGCAGCAGACCTGTACTAACAGGTAAATAAGTAATTATCGCATGTACATTACAGTACGTGTTTTTCTGAACCGAGCTGCTAAGCTCACAGGTTTGAAAATTTAAGGGCCACATCTGGTGGTTGGACAGGACAAAAAAAAAACAAACAAAAAAATCCTCACCCTTAAATCCTGGGCCTTTATAAAATGCTCAGTATCAGATGCATGTCTGTTACATCTCTGACCCGCTCGCTCTTCCTCTCACGAGTAACAAACCGCTCGCGGTGAGATATTGTTCTTTTATGATGTTTTTTTTTTTCCCCGACCGTTTGAAGAGCATGGCACCGACGTCAGGTTATTAGGTTTCAGGCGTGAAATACAACGACGGTATGTCAGCTTTCATTCCACTTGCGATGCTCTGAGAACTGATTTAGCAGCAGCAACTCGTGCATTCAAAAAAACAGGAAGGGCTGGCTCATTTTGACTCTGTTCCGCAGGGAATGAGGCTGATGTGATCCAGCCAGCTGTTAGCCAGCTTCTCACAACTACGGAGCTTCCGGCTTCTACCTCTCTTCTGTCTCATTTATAATTTGTGGTTTGAGGGGGGCCCTTTTCCACACATTTGTGACTTGACAGGTTTCGTGAACTGACCACGGAAAGGCAACAGCAAGAATAATTGCTGTCGATGTTGAACTCGAAACTGACCACACTTAAAGATTTTCTTTCGACCGCTCAGAAAGCGGTGGCATCTCATGCGTGCAGTCCTACTGCTGGAGCTCCACGGAAATAAAGGGGAAATTAACCTGTGGTTAAATGGTACACCGTGCAATTTCTCATACCCAGCATGACGTCCCCAAGGGGCTTGAACTTGCATGTTTTCAACTGAACCTCCTTTTAACCTGGTAAGGCGTGAGATCGCAGACGTGATTAGAATGTTCTTAACTGAACGTTCTAATGGCGATGTAACAATCACTGCATGAATAAATGAAGGCAATGGAGTTCTAGAACACTGAGGTAGAATTAGTTCTAAAAAACTGGCCCCTTAAGTCAAAGTTCCATGACTATCTCCTGGCAGGCATCTCCAGGTGTCAGGAGCCCCCTACATCATCCAATACCGCCAACACACTCACCCGCTTCGCTCTGTCAGACAAGCACCATGGTCCGGCAGTTCGGCTCGTTGAATGACAGGGAAGCTGTGATTGGCAAAATAGACAAGGGGGAACTTGCTCCAAAGTCCATACCTGTCCTGTTAGCCGTCAGAGTGCTATTATTATAATTACCATCAGAGTGCTCCCAAAGCTATGGAGCAGTTATTTAGCTATTTAGAATGGGCTAATACGAAAACCTGTGCCCACACCGGCCCTTTTCGGATAAGACAGGACACCCCTGTTACGGAGCATCCTAAATTGGGTGAAAATATAAAATAGGATAAAATTCCAGCAAAGAAATCATAAAGGACATTGCACTGAGAATTTTGAAAAAAAAAAAAATATATATGTATATGTGTATATATATATAATATATACTGTATATATGACTACTGTTCAAAGGGTTAGGGTTCAAAGGTGAGGCAACAGATGGTATGTAAATATGAGCTAGGAGGGTAGATACTTCCTGGATGTTTGTTGACAGACAAAGTAAACAGAAGCATTTTAAGGAAAACTGTTACTGAGAGGATGATCCCATTTACACTTTGAACCTTACTTGTTGAAGGTGAGCTGAACGAATTTGATCATAGATCGTTTGTAGATGCAAACAATGTGAGATTGATCAAAGTTTCTGTATGTCAGTGTGTTAGTGGAGCCAAACTGATTTCATGAGTGCTCTAAAATGTATATATGGTGCGTGTAAATAAAAGCAACACAGTTGTAAAGCTTGTTTTCAGTGTTTGTGCTTTTATTATGCAATTCATTCATCTTTAATTTTGATTTAAAAACAGTAACACAATTATTTGAATTACTTAAAAATTATAAGTTTACTTACAAATTATTCTGTAAAAAAGTGACAATTGGATTCAGTATTAAAACAGGCAATGCTTCATTTGCGTAATCCTGATTAATCTAATATTGTGATATACCAAATCATCTTAATAAAACAAATTTCAGATTTGATTGATTAAATACCTTGAAATGTGTTGTATTACTTACAACTTTCCAGTTGCTAGGAGCTGTGAACAGAACATAAATGCAGGATAGTTGGCCCTTGGAATTACGTTGCATCTAAAGCAGATCGCTTTTAACATATTTAAATATATATATTGTAAAATATATTGAGTATATATTGCAAAAGAGATGGATACAGTTACGTGCATTGAAATGGCGGCAGTGCAACAATCTGCAGTAACCGATGCGCGTGCCATTCTCTCGACCGGAAGGAAGTGAGAATACCCTTGTTGACTCTTGTTGTTGATGCCCTGTGTATGTGTGCGCACGCGTGCGTGTCTTTGTACTGTAGACATTTTTAAATGTAGAGATCCAGATTTGTATATTTGTTGTATATTTATTTATATCAATAGTCCAGTCTAGGACCCCATTGAAAATGAGCCAGCTATTGCTGGCTTAATGGGTAAGCCCTCAGTACCTTGCAAATTGTTTCTCATTTTAACATCTCACTTTTTACAATAGTCCTCTTTGTATTGTTTTAAGTAAGTGTATTTGTTCTATTTTGTAATTTTCATATGATAAGTGCAAATAAGTCAAATCAAATCAAATTCCTCAGTGCTTCACGGCCACCTGCCTAAGCATATCTGCGGTTGAGGCGAGCTGTAGGGGCTCCGGGTCCTCTAGGGAACATGCTGGAGAAACCTCTCACGCGTCAGGTTGCGTATAGCCTTGATGAGGTCTTTGCTGATGCGGTAAGTGTTGCTCAGGTCGTACTCGCTTCCGTGGTCGCTGTCGATGTCGTAGTGCTGCGTGATGTAGACGAGGTCGATAGTGCCGTCCGGCGTCCTCCTGACGATGATCCGGTCCCTGTTGTTCTGATTGCGGGAATTCAGTGTCATAGACTGTCTGAACTCCTCCGAGACGTAATTTGGCAGCCTTTCGCCCTGTGGTAAGTTTTCGTTCTTGAGCAGGTTGCCCACAGTGTAGTATTCGTACCCAATCTGGTTGCACAATGAAGGGAGGAGGTCCTCTCTGTTTCGATACTTATGAAATCCATACACACCTTGTTCGGGGTCCATTGCTGGTTGCATGTTGTCGTTGTTATCGAACGTGATGTACTCACTGGAGAACCAGTACAGGAGATTTAGCCCATGCCGTGGGAAATTGTGGCCAAATTCTTTGCCCACAAGATCTTTTATTTCTTCCAGAGTGTCCTCAGGGTGGCCTGAGACAGACGCTAGACTGAGAGCCAGCAGGAGAATGCAGAGGAAACGTGTGTGTCCCATAATGCACCTGTCTGAGGTAAGGAACACAGAGGGAACAGTGTTCAAAGCTATGGAGGCAAGATTTGTTCAAATCACTTCAGACATGAACAAATACTCACAATCACTAAAAACATTTTTAATTCTATTGGCCACAATCTACTGCAGGAAAAGCAAGTATTAATTAAGAATATGTTTATTTTCTGAATCCAGCGGTTCCAACAGTCAATTCTCTTGTTAAAATGTTCAGCACTCTGAATACTGAACACAAGAAATATTGCATGCTAGAACCCCTCACTGAACCTACATGTAAAATATATTTTATGTGATTTAATTTAATAATTATTATTGAAAATGAGAATTATCCATTAAATCGCCAAATTCATTGATAGGTCAGCCTAGAGTGCACTGGTGGAATAAACCAAATCAGAACAAGCTCTATGGTTTCAAGACTTAATAATTAAATTCAATACAAAGCAATCAATTAGATTAATAAATTGAAATCTGTGGCATTCAGTCCGCCTGAGAGGCGGATTGGTCTTGGCTGCACCGACTGGTGGAGAAAGCACACGCACCTGGGCTACGTTGGCTAATCAGCCCAGGTGCTTAAAGGTGTGCTGCACCGCAAGCGCAATTATGAGTTTCGGTTCATTTTATTTTAAGCACGGAAGTCAAGAAGGAAGTAATCCTCAGCTGGGATGCTGGAGGAGGTGGACCTGGTTGGGAAGGCGGGTCAGCTACAGAGCAGGCGAACTGAAAAGTTGGAGGAGCTGGACCTGGCTGGGAAGGCGGGTCAGCTATGGGCGGCGCACGGGAAAGTGGTCGCACCGTTTTACTTTCTTTTGCCTTTGTTATTTTAGCCAGATGTTTTTGCCCGGAACCCTGTGAGGGGGAAGGGTGAAGTGGTCCGTTTATTTGATTTAGTGTTTCTGTGTGCGCGCTCTCTCTCCATGTAACAGAAACAGTGTTCCCCGATACTGTCGCATCTCCCTGCCCGGTGTGTCACGCTTGGTGTGTGGCGGTTGGCGAGTGACGGTTGGTGTGTGACGGTTGGCGAGTGACGGTTGGCACGTGGCGGTTGGCGCGTGACGGTTGGCGCGTGACGGTTGGCGAGTGACGCTTGGCGAGTGACGGTTGGCGTGTGGCGGTTGGCGTGTGGCGGTTTGCAAGTGACGGTTGGCGAGTGACGCTTGGCGTGTGGCGGTTGGCGTGTGGCGGTTGGCGAGTGACGCTTGGCGAGTGGCGGTTGGCGTGTGGCGGTTGGCGAGTAACGCTTGGCGAGTGACAGTTGGCGTGTGACGCTTGGCGTGTGGCGGTTGGCGAGTGACGCTTGGCGAGTGACGGTTGGCGCGTGACGCTTGGCGAGTGACGCTTGGCGTGTGGCGGTTGGCGAGTGATGGTTGGCGCGTGACGGTTGGCGTGTGATGCTTGGCGAGTGGCGGTTGGCGAGTGACGGTTGGCGTGTGGCGGTTGGCGTGTGACGGTTGGCGAGTGGCAGTTGGCGAGTGACGGTTGGCGCGTGACGGTTGGCGCGTGACGCTTGGCGAGTGACGCTTGGCGTGTGGCGGTTGGCGAGTGACGGTTGGCGAGTGGTGGTTGGCGTGTGACGGTTGGCGAGTGACGGTTGGCGTGTGACGGTTGGCGAGTGGCGGTTGGCGTGTGACGGTTGGCATGTGGCGGTTGGCGCGTGACAGTTGGCGCGTGACGGTTGGTGCCGAAACCCGGGAGGGAGCAGTTTCGGCGCAAGCCGACTTAACCTTCGGCTGAATTCTCGCGTGGAAGGTGTGTGGCAGTCAGGCAGCCTGAGCGGCGGATTGGTCTGGGCTGTGCCGCCTGGTGGAGAGAGCACACGCACCTGGGCTGCGTTGGCTAATCAGCCCAGGTGCGTGTGCTCTCTCCACAACCCGGCATAGCCGAGACCAATCCGCCTCTCAGGCGGAACAACTGCTACACACATATTTTGAGTACATTAGCATTTACATTCTAGACTATCCTGAGCTTCAGTCTGTATCAGCATGTGTGTTGGGGAAATTCAAAGTAAAGATGTGTGTGTCCACATTTTGGAAAGTGTGTGTGCGTGTGTGCGTGCGTGCGTGCGTGCGTGCGTGCGTGCGTTTAAAAGAGGGCTGCAGCAGAGACGTGCTACAGGATGTGCCAACCACAAACACCTGCCTGCTCTCTTGTGAAGTAAGAGAAACGTTTCCGAGAAATGGGTATGTCAAGAGACGGACAAGCCACCTCCACACACATCTACCAAAATATCATTTCTAAAATGAATGTTACTGAGTATGCATATGTATCCTGCTTGTCAGTTTTAGATATAATTTCCACCACACATGACAATGCCCCCGGGCACACACAGCGAGGTCCATATAGACATGGTTTTGTCGAGAACAGTGTGGAAGAACTTGACTGGCTTGCACAGAGCCCTGACCCTAAGCCCATCCAAAACCAAAACCGCCGAGACCAATCCGCCTCTCAGGCGGACCGACTGCCACAAAATCATACATTCTTTATTGAATGCAGGCACACTACATCTAAATTACAAAACAGAAGACGTTAAACGAAACACTAAACAATTAATCTAGAAATATCAAAAAGAGAGAGAGAGAGAGAGAGAGAGAGAGAGAGAGAGATTCATAAATCAGACCTTGCCAAAGTATCACCCACTTCCAGTATAAGTGCCACAGGATGAAAGGAAACAAGCTAAAAACACACGCAACCAAGGAACCACCACCAAAATAAAAAGAGGTAAACTTCTTCTTCCAGGCTCTGAAACCAAATGCAAATCACAGCTTTTTCTCTTAAATGCCTTACCAAGCATGGCTTGAGGATGTTTGCCCTGATTGGATGATGCTGAGTTGAGGTGTAGGAGTGAAGGGGGGGGGGGGGGGGTGTCTCTTCTGAGGAGGTGAGACCCATAGATTGTCTGCCTAGATTAGGGTATCAGTGGATTTTAAATTGCCCCAATCACATTTGCTTTGATGCTTGTGACAGGGAGGCCGCATTCTTATTCACTGTTTCCCTCTCCAAGGCCAAAATCTAAACACTACATATCCTTACACTACATTACTCTGATGGGGCGACATAGCTCAGGAGGTAAGACCGATTGGCTGGCAGTCGGAGGGTTGCCGGTTCAAACCCTGCCCTGGGCATGTCGAAGTGTCCTTGAGCAAGACACCTAACCCCTAACCTCTAACTGCTCTGGCGAATGAGAGGCATCAATTGTAAAGCGCTTTGGATAAAAGCGCTATATAAATGCGGTCCATTTACCATTTACCATTTACTCTGATATTGCATTAATTATCTCCATTATATCAGTTCCAGTATTGGCTATTTCCTAGTGAAAAAAGTTGAATGCATGTGTGTTGTATGTATCTATCAGGACCTAGCCAGCCAGGCACTGAGTATTAGACACCCTTGAAATAAGCAGAATCTCCATGAACTGGTAGCATATCTCCATGCGGTAATAGTTGTAGTAAAATATATTTTTTGTACTGGCGCAGGTCTGTAATTTGAGTCACTGTCTCATAGACTACATTTCCACGCTACCAGGCAGTAAGTACCACATTTAATGTTAAATGTCTGGAAAAGTGCAATATAAATGCAATGTTTGATTAATCAATTCATTAATATGTTAATTTAATGTGTTTTTTAAGCTGGTAGATTATAATAAAAAATAAAACCGCTAATCATACACAGTAAAATGTTTATTGTTACATGATCTCTTATTGAGTACATGTAACTCCTATTGGACCATGTATACTCTGTTCTAGTTGACTTAACACTGGACGTTTTACAGTGTACAAAAGTTTTCCTTGCCGCTTTTGTCGCATGGTCCACAACCAGACAAAGGAGACGGTATTAGTCGGCTGTGAAGTAAACAGCAGGGCGACTCCTTCCTGTTTCCTCTTAAGGTTAGACATTCCTTTGATGAAATAAAATTTCAATGGAAAATATGTTGCACATAATTTAAAAAAACAACACCAACAACTACAAAAAAATTCTGACCTTCTGATATGCTTCCTCCAACTTTGCCTCAGTTTGTTCCTGAGGGACAGTAAAAAAAAAATTCCCACAGATTTCACTGGGACCACTTTCCTTTGATTGCTACGCATGTTGTGAGCGTGGATACGGATGCAGCCGCTGTAAGTATCTTTTTTATCTCATATTTCAAAGCCAAAACACAGCTGCCATTCACGAAGAAAAGAATTCTGGGACATAATTTATGTGCTTGTGCTTTCAGAGAGGCAAGCTCAGTTGAAGTGGGTGTTTGAGCTAGGCACAGCCTAACTGTACTAGTGGGTATTCAGAACAGTCAGTGTCCTTATGATGTATATGATAGAACCAGCCCTTAAGTTCCTGCAGATAATTTGTCAATTTCATCTAGGCCATTCTTAAATTTAGCAGTGTCTACTAAATTTAAATGGTAGGGTCCAGGGAGAGCTTTTAAGGGCCAGTTCAGAGGTCAGCATGACAACAGCTACTTGATATTAAATTTAATATGAATACATTACATTACAGGAATTTAGCAGATGCTCTTATCCAGAGCAACTTACACAACATTTTACATAGTATTTACATTTTATCTATTTATACAGCTGGACATATACTGAAGCAATGCAGATTAAGTACCGTGCTCATGTGTACAAACAGCAGTGTCCTACTGGGAGTCGACCTTACTGGTGACCTTACGGTTACAAGACTGGTTCCTTGCCCATTATACTACACTGCCACCATTATCTACAGTTCGTTGGGTTATAGGAAATATTGTGTAAGAATTGAAACAATGGAAAGCTGCTTAAATTTGTCTTTCATAATTGAGATCAAAGAACCTCACAGTGTCAGTCAGATGGAATGTCCCACCTCACTACAGCTATGCTCTCTCTTTTAAGATTGAAGATAAAAGCCTCCTCAGAAACTTTGATTGAAATGTGTTCAGCTTGTACTTCAAACTTGATCTTTCCAATAATGAGTCTGCTTCAAAGCCTTCTGCTGAGAATTCACTAGCCACCCACTCATCAAATCACCAGTGACACTGCATATGAGAGACGTTAGTGTGTGTCGGGGAGGCTATAGAGAGGACATGGTAAAAGACTTGAACCAACACAAGAGATTCATGGTCGTATCCATACAGTTACAATACATAGACATTCAAGTATTAGGAAACAAAATTATTTTGAAAAAAATAAAAATAAAATATATATATATATAAAAAAGAACAAACATAATCATGATTGGATAAAATTCAGGACTTGATTTTCAGTAATTTCTGTGTTCAAATACTGCTACAATTATACAAATCTTATTGAAATAACCTGTTGATTGTTAATAGCTAATTATGACACGTTTTTAAAGATTTCTGCTTATCTTTTGTTTTCATGATACGTGCTAATAAAACGTACGCTGCGCGTGTGCCGTCCTTCTCATTGGAACCAACTATGCTGCCATTAGACATTACGTTACATTACATTTATTTGGCAGACGCTTTTATCCAAAGTGATGTACAAAAAGGGCATTTCGTGGTTGTGGACAACTACTAAACGCAGGTTCAATAAGATACAATGCTTATTTTGTACAGCTATTTCTAGCCAAGAACACAGTTTAGTTCACACAGTGAACACTATTCTGACCTAACCTCTGCAAAGCCAACTAGGCAGAAGAATAAGCTACAGTATTAGGACAAATGCAAATGACCAAAAAGTGTTGGGATGGGGGAACATGTAACAAGTGTCATGGAAAAAAGGGGGGGGGGTGGATTTATAGTGAAATATACAGAGTGGTGGTAGTTCAGGTATAGTCTGAAGAGATGAGTCTTCAGGCCATGGCGGATGATGGGTAGTGAGGCAGAGGTTCGAAGAAGGACAGGGAGTTTGTTCCACCACTGGGGAGCTAGGGTGGAGAAGCTCTGTGATCCCTTTGGTCGGGTGGGAGGGGACTTAGCAACTAGAGGTGCCCAACTGCAACTGACATTGTCTATGTTAACTTTCCTATTCTGTAAGCCCGTTTTATTATCTATGTCTAGTGGCATCTTTGATGAGAAGCAGTAGTTGTGATCCACTTAACTTTCAGTGCCATGCAAAGTTTGTGGCTAGCTCTATAGGCCTATCCACTGAATGCAGATATGCGTGGCATCAATAAAACTCACTGCTATGCTATTCCTTTCTTAGCCCGGTCCAAACTGACATCTAACCTAAATTTAATTTAGGCCCTGTTCAGACCTGTACTTTGTATCCCGATATATCCAGATTGTGTCTAGATTCAGTCGAGACGGATGTCAGTTCCCACCTGGCATCAGAATGCGTCTCCACATGCGTCTCCAGTGAGCACTTGTGATTGGATCTCGCTTCCCCGCTCAATATGCAAATAAACACGTACATCATTTCCGTTTCCAAAGACCAAGTGCGTTGTTGTTTTTAATCGGCGGGAGGCAGCAATGCACTACCTGTGCCTAGTCTGCCGGAAATTAAAAGAAGAAGAAGTTTGCAAAGACCTTGGCGTGTGGGCAAAATCCGAACAAAAACAGACTGGGTCTATTCCTTGGCGTGTTCAGAATCAGACAGCGTGTTTCGTGTGTACTGCATCCACGAGAATCCATTTTGCCTGTTCTTGTGGCTTCTTCTTGTTGTTTCGCACTTTAATATGACGCCGTTGGTGCGCGAATGAGTACGTACTTCCGCTTACGCAGAGGACGTCAGTTGACTAGGCGGTCCTTCAGTGTGGCCCAGGACGCATTCGTGTACACACTGCTATAAGAATGTGGCCATATGCGACCCCAGACCACCTCCGAATGTGGTCTGAGTGATCGGATCTCAGTCATCCTCAGTGCGTCTTGGGTGCATTCACACCTGTAGTTAGAGCTGTCCACTTGTGACCGGATCACCCAACATTTTTAAATCATTTAAAATAAAACTGGATTAAACCCTATGGTTAAAACTAATAGCAATTGACACATGCCAGTTTTATTATCATTGTCTAGTGATTATCATTGTCTAGTGATGTTTGGTGGAAGTATTTATTCCCATTCGATTTTAGTGCTGTGTGGCTATCTTTAGTGCATGTGCCGATGTATTAATATAGCATGAATAAAAACACTAATGGAACTGGTGTCCCATCCAATAGGTTTGCCATGATAGAAGAAAAATTGAGGAATTTTGAGGCTCATTTGGTAGAACTCAACTACCTAATGTTTATAGTTTCTTCATCTTCTGCTTGTCTACCTTTTCGTCCAAACGATTTATCCTAGGTCTGGCTAACAAATGAGGTCAAACTTTCCTCTTGCAAGGAGGAATAAGGCATGATTTAATTCTTCTATTGTTGGCAAACCAATTGGATAGGACACCTCTTTCTGAAATCTGTATCCCATGTAGACATGACAGTGCAGAAATGAGATGAACAGAAAAGTAAATTTGAACTCTGCCCCCGCCCATTCAACCATGATGCAAACCATGGGAACCAACCATGGGATATTTGTATGGACTAATTGCGGACGGGGGGGGGGGGGGGGGGGGGTCTACGTACTTGCAAACTGTACGAAATCAAAACAACATGTCTTTTTTTAATCTCTTGTTCAAAAACGATCGTTTCGAACAAAAAGGGATTATTTTTAACCACACAAACTCGTTTAAATCATGGTAGAGACAGGCTAAGACTGGTGCATTCAGACAAATAGTTTCAATGCGGTCTTTATTCTGAAATGCCTTTCTATCTAGCAGTAGCTAACTTTTTCAGCCATAGCTGCACTTTAACCCTTTAAGGTGTCCGATCATAAATATGAAATCAGAATGAACATTCTAATGGTGATGTAATAATCACATGAAAGCAATTGAAAAGCAATGGAGTTCTAGAAAACTGGCTTAGAATTATGAAAAAAAGACATTACAAAAATCTTCTCTTCAAAGGGTTTAGGTGCAGGCAAAACATCATGGCAGGTGAACATCAGCTTGGAGGTTATGGACTTCACAGATGCTACTTCACAAATGAAACAAACGGAAACACTTTAAGGACAACAGAGAACGATCACGTTCACACTTGTGTGTGCTTATTCCATTCTCCAGAGCATGGGCTAATTTAAAATTGTATTCTTTGCAGATTGACTTCATTGAAAATGTATCAGTTTTTTAAACTTATTTATTCAAACATACAAAATATTAAAGAAAACCATCTGCATACAAACAAGGCCATGAATACTATCTCACTTCACTGAAGAGGGGAGACAGGTATCCTGGTGCGTGAAATTTTCTGTCACCTCCAATCAAGGTCATTTTGACAAAACATGCCTATAGAAATGGACATCTTATCACCATCCCAGAAAAAACTGTTAAACAATGTTTGAGGATGAAAGCGGGAAACATTAAACAATGCACCTGAGATTTTACATTGTCCAAAAAAGCAAGCCAAATGGTCATGGTAGACTGCTGATCACAAGAGAAGGGTAGTGACCATCCATACCTGCACATATTTATGTCCATATATCATAACAAATTAAATATTTTAATTTGCATACAAATTATGGGGTTGTAGAAAAAAAAACTATTATACATATACAGTCTGAAGCTGCAGCACATGCCTTTATCAAGAAAAAATCAGGTAAAAAAAATTATTTGGCTAATTAAGTGCACAAGTTGGTAAGAAACCCTGACACAGTGCTAAACATATTTCATTTTGGTATGTGAAAAAAAACCAATGAATCCATCTCGCATTACAGTGCAAATGTCACCATACTAGATGCATATACAAGTATTGCTAATATTTTCCATAACCCACATTTGTAGGAATAAATTAGGTTTTGATGTGAATCAATAAATATGTTATTTGTAAACAAACACAAACAGCTAACTATATAGCAGATTTAGTATATGGGAAGGGAAATTAATTTCAAGGCGAGGAACCCGGTAAAAATAATTTCAGCATCTAATCAATAATGAAATTTAAACTTCAGTCTACAGATGGGTTAGAAAGTTCAGTTCCTGGTGGTATTGTGCTTTTCGAAACCTGTTCGCACTAACCATGCACCTTTCATTTATATACAGTTAAACAATACTTAAGGATGCGTCTGAAGTGGATAATATAAATAGCATGCATCAGGGTACTAGTGCAAATGCCCCACGTCGACTAATACTGTGATATACCGGATTTTCCTTAATAACAGGAACTTCAGATTTGCGCGATTTAATACCTTGCAATGTGCAGGCTTATGTTGCTGTACTTATAACTTCTCAAACACCGGGAGCTGTGAAGGGGACATAAGTGATCCACTCAGTAGGCAGCAGGTTGGTAGTCTGTGGGGTTCCCAATGGAAACCACTGATTTACAGCACCAGTAGTCCCTGATGCAAATGAGTGAGGAAGCAACAGGGACACCGGGTTTCCTAGGTCAGATAAGGACAATGCAGGGACCGTATGAACAGTCAATGGATAGTTTGGCAAATGCAGAACATTTCTAACACGTCTGAACATTGTAAAACATATGGAATATATATTGCCAAAATATATAGAATATATATATTGCAAAAGAAATGGATACAGTTACAGGCATTGTAATACTGGCAGTGCAATAATCTGCAGTAAGGGCTGTAAACATCTAAAAACTAGGGTTTTAAGGATACACGGATCTGGGCAACAATATGATCCAATCGATGCAACATGCAAAAATCGATCCATATCGTTATGAATCATAGCAAAATATCTATTTTTAATGCCCATAATCTTACAGCGGATTGCTCTGAAGCAACTCTGCCAACATTGTTGTTTATATTTTCGGCTTCACCTCATCATCACTCACGGTAGTGCTGTTTTTCCTTCTGTTGAATGTGACGTCAAAAGGTTTTTTGCACCCTCAACTTCATTTTTGTTGTATGTGTATGTTGTCACAGGCTTATATTAGCTGGATTGTGTGTGTACATATATATATATATATATATATATATATATATATATATATATATACACACAGTACTGTGCAAAAGTGTTAGGCACCTGTAAAAATAATGCTGTACAGCTAAGATGCTTTCAAAAATAATGAAATGATAGGTTATAATAAAACTACATCAATTCTCTTAGGTACACTGTCCTGCAGTTTTATAAGAAAATCGGCTGGTACGTTGTTCCAAGCATTTTGGAGAACTTGCCACAGTTCTTCTGCAGATTTTGGCTGTTTCGCTCCCAGAGACCCTTGAACAAGTTTTTATCTGAAAAGTAGTCTGTTACATAAAATATTACCTTATTTAACAAAATACAAAAATGTATCTGTAAAATTTCATTTTTTGGAAAATTCATGTTTGGAAATCTCAAATTTGCTCTTTTCTACTGACACACTAATTCAGAAAACCAAAAATATCTAAGACCAAATATATACATATACATATATATATATATATATATATATATATATATATATTATATTTAAAAATCTAGGGTGCCTAAGACTTTTGGACAGTACTGTGTATATATATATATATATATATATATATACACACACACACACACACATATATATATATATATATATATATATATATATATAGCTTCTGGATCGTATCAAACTTTTCGGTATTGCCAAATATCGAACTGTCGCCTCAAGAATCGAAATGGTATTGCTTTTGTGCTGAAGGCCGAGGTTTACACCCTTACTGGAAACAGCCAATGAGCAGTCCCAGCACTGCACAGCACAGGCACACCAGGGTGCTGCCGGGTGATTGGCGGCTTCCGTCCGAGAACCTGTGGCTGCACTCCTCAGAGTTTTTCGGCGGGCTGGAGCCTCTCTCCGGATGGCACAGGGCGTAGTGGCCCCTGGTCCTCGGAGCGAAGGGTTTGAGGAACTTCTCGCGCGTGAGGTTGCGTACGGCCTTGATGAGGTCGGTGCCGACGGCGTACGTGTTGTCCGGGTCGTACTGGCTTCCGTGGTTGCTGCTGTAGTCGTAGTGCTGCGTGATGTAGACGCGGTCGATAGCCCCGTACGGCGTCCTCCTGACGATGATCCGGTCCTTGTTGTTCTGATCGCGGGAATCCAGGTTCCTGGAACGTCCAAACTCCTCCGAGACGTAATCTGGCATTTTTTCGCCCTGGGGTAAGTTTCTGTCGTCGAACAGGTTGCCAATGGTGTAGTAGGCGTACCCCTTCTGGTTGCGCAACGAAGGGAGAAGGTCCTCTTTGTTGCCATAGTAATGAAATCCAAACGCGCCTTGTTTGGGGTCCTTTGCCGGTTGCATGTTGTCGTTGTTATCAAACGTGATGTACTCATGGCAGAACCAGTACAGGAGATTCAACCCATGCCGTGGGAAATTGTGGCCAAAGTCTTTGTCCCCAAGATCTTTTATTTTTCTCAGAGTGTCCTCAGGGCGGCCTGAGACAGACGCCAGGCTGAGAGCCAGCAGGAAAATGGACAGGAAACGTGTGTCTCCCATAATGCACCTGTCTGAGGTAAGGAACACAGAGGGAACATTGTTCAAAGCTATGGAGGCAAGATGGTTCAAATCACTTCAGAAATCAATAAATACTCACAATCACTAAAAAACCTTATTAATTATATTGGCCACAATCCACATTACTCTGATCTTGCATTAACTATCTACATTATATCAGTTCCAGTATTGGCTATTTCCTAGTGAAAAAAGTTGAATGCATGTGTGTTGTATGTGTCTATCAGGGCCTAGCCAGTCAGGCACTCAGTATTACACACTCTTGAAATAAGCAGAATCTCCATGAACTGGTAGCATATCTCCATGTGGTAATAGTTATAGTTAAATATTTTTTTTGTACTGGCACAAGTCTGTAATGTGAGTCATTGTCTCATCGACAACATTTCCATTGCTACCAGGCAGTAAGTACCGCAGTTTATGTTAAGTGTTTATGGAAAAGTCCTATATAAATGCAATGTATGATTTATTCATTCATTAATATGCTAATTTAATGTATTTTTTAAAAGATTATTATTAAAATAAATCAGCTAATCATATACAGCAAAATGTTTATTGTTACATTGACTCCTATAGAGTACATATTGGTCCCTATTGGACCATGTGTACTCTGTTCGAGTTGACTTAACACACGGGCATTTTACAGAGTACAAAAGTTTTCCTTACCGCTATTGTCGCACGGTCCACAACCAGAGGAAGGAGACGGTATTAGTCCGCTGTAAAGTAAACAACAGGGCGACTCCCAGTCCTTTCTTTTTCCTCTGAAGGTTGTCAATCCGAGCGCAACCAGAACTGACGTCCCACTTCCCCCTACAGACGTATGGAAGCAAAGGCTGGGAAGTCCAAATGAGCGGCAGCTGCTTGCCTTGCAAAAACCCGGGACACCGTCTCTAATCCTGGGCGTGGAGCCTTTGATAAGAAACACAGTCGGGGTGCTGCAAAGTTCAATAAGTATTGAACTTTGGACTACACTGTGGACCTTCTGATCTGAGATCCTGGGAACTGTGTGCTTAGCAGCAGCAGTCTGCACCGAGAGAGAAGTGGAGCAGGCGAGCTCTTACATGAGCTCTCTCCCTGCTGTATGGAAGCCCAGAGGGGACATGAGCAGAGAAGATTAGTGTCATGTGGGAACAATTTAGTAACTCTTGGGAGCAGGACTGCACTGCATGCTCTACCGCACAATTTTACTGTCATTTTGTTAAAATATTTATAAACACTGTGAGGATATGGACACAGCATTGCTACATGCAAGTTAGTTTATTTATTTACTGTGTGGATTTTTTGGTTGAAGAACATCTGAATCTAACTGATCAGTGTTGTCAACTCTCACGGTTTTAGGGGTCAGACAAGCTTTCACAGGCTCGGTCTAATGCTCTCACGCTACCCAGACGCATCTCATGCCAAATAAAAATGCCACGACTTTAAACAAGGCCACTCCCTGAGTAAGCAAATTATGTGTCAGCTGGCCAGACAAAATTCTCCTCCCTCCCCTGGTTGTGCTCGCAATCATCCCCCCCCGCCTCCCCCCCCAAATCCCATTCTAGCCAGTGGAGAAAAATTGCCAACCCTATAAATTGCCAATAAACTCTAATGACTGCATTTTAGCAAGCAAGACAAAATCAAGATAATGATTTAAAGTCCACCCATGTACACACACACGCACGCACACTGTTGCTGTTATTGTTGCAATGCGGATCTTGTTGAAACGTTTCAGTGCCTATATACCTAAACACTAGTTACTAGTACCTAGCCACTTGAGGGAAAGGCACAGTTCATGATGTTTTTCTGAAATCAGAATGAGCTGCGCTCACAATGAAATGTTAAAAAGGAAAAGGGTTACAAAACATGGCAAATGGCACGCGCTTCCTTTGATAAAATACAATTTCAATGGAAAATATGCTGCACATAATTACAAAACGACAGCAAAATGTCGTCCTTCTGAAACGTTGACCTTCCAACTTTGCCTCAGCTTGTTCCTGAAAAACAGCAAAGAGGAGACCACTGATTTCACTATAAAAGCGCTACATGAACGCAGTCCGGTGCCACTGCGCTGCGCGCGTGCTGTCGTTCTCGTTGGAGCATCGTACGCACCCCACGCGCTTATCTCCCTGGCCCGTAATTGAACGAAATCGTGTCATCGGGGTCAGGCCCCCGAGACGGAGACAGCCGGACGCCACGCAGGAAACTCCGGTATCCCACAATGCACCTCACCGGAGGACAGCGAGGAGACAAAGGAAGCCTGCCGCTTCTGTGTGGCGCGATAACGCGGCAAAGTGGCTCGTGTTCGTCTGGTCGTTTGAAGGCGGGCTACGAAGGAGTCGTCTGCAAGAGCAGATTTCCCCACGGTGAGGTCAGCGTTAATTTCTCTCGGCGTGTGCCGACTGCCTGGACTCCTTTTGAACCGGACTTGGGTGGAGAAAAATGGCCAAAAGGCTGCTGATGTCATGATGAAGTGCATTTTTTTTTTTTTGAGGTTTCCTGGAGAACGCCTCTTAATTTTCTAAGCTACTAACCACAACATTCCGGATGTAGACACAGCATTCTGTCATCCTGACATTTGGGAAGTTTATCCAGACGGCTACTTAACCCACTCACTGCAGCTCAAAACAAATTTTACATGCGTCAAAGCTTGACAATAGCCTACCGTTACCGCATGGTTTTTTACCATTGTTGTTTTATCAGTTGTGTGAAATTTTTTATGAACGCATAACCATCTGCTTGTTCGCTGGATCTGTTTGCCGCAGATTTCGTGCTGATCCAAAAGCCTTTATGCCATCTGAGTGGACTCATAGAGGACAAAGATAGCTGGAATGAGACTTTGATGCTATCCCAAGATTATTGCGGATCTGTGAAGGTCCGGTTCTAATTTGGTACTCATAAAGTTTTGTGACGCACAAACGTAATTGTTTCCTCTAGGATTCCGTTTTCATTGGTTTGTTGGAATTAAGTATATGGAATGAGTTTGAAAACAAGCAAATAGTCCAGCTGCAGGTACAGTACGTACACAGAATACATTATGGTGCTCAGCACGATCTGACTGTGCATAAACAGACATATATCAAAATTTTACTTGTGACATTTTGACCAAAACTTTGAAGAGTTGTGAAACTTTGTTAGCTGTGTTGCGAGATTATAGTTGAGGGCCTCTTCAGAAACTCAAGTGCAGTCATTTTTGAGGGAGACGTATCAAAGCCGCTGCCTCAAGCTTGAAGTGAGCTATAATGAATCTGATTTTTTACCCAGGGTGTTTGTTGCTCAAAACTTGTTCAATGCGAAACTCAAATATAACTGTCTGGTTTGAATTCCAATTATCAGTACATCACATCACAGGCATTTGGCAGATGCTCCAATCTAGAGCAATTTACACAACTTTCTCATTTTCTAATATATTTTTACTGAAACAACTCACAACCTTTGGGTTAGCCCAGTTCCCAAACCTTTACACCACACTGCCACCCAGTGTAAAGGGCGACACAGAAAAAATGTCCAGTGCTAACTTCATTACAGCTTTTGGATGCATGAACATTTTATCGTGTATCTTATTTTAGCAATGAGCATAGATGAATTATTGGTTTTTCGCGAGGATATTTCAGCGGCAGTTGTGTTTTTGTCCCCTTGTTCCAGTTTTGGGGGGGGGGGGGGGGGGGGGGGTTCACTTGTTACCCCCCCTGCCAAACACTCCGGCAGACTCCTCCTCTTCCCCTCGCCATGGCGACAGGTGACACGTCTCCACACGGGAGCCGAGATTACCTTTGGGCGGACTGTTTGATTCCGCGCGCCCCTGTGGCAGGAGGCAGAGCCGTTCCGTGGGTCCTATCTGCAAGTATAATGTCATTTGTTCTTTCCACGCATAGTCAGACATGCTTAGGAGAACATACGGAGCTGCTGCACGTGGCCAGCACCCCCCCCCCGCCCCCCCACACACAAAAAAAAAAATAAATAAATTGGAACAATGGGCCAATTTCCACATCAAAGGTCACAAAGAGACAGGATTACCTGGGAGCGCGTTGAAAGGCTGGGGGGTGGGGTGGGGGGGGGGGGGTAGATCAATGCGTTTCTCATCTAGAAAAAATGTAAGGAAATCTACTGGCTCCATGTTACACATACGCTTCTGTGACATCATTAAAGAAGGATTGAAGCTCCATTGAGCAATTGCACTAAACCCTTTGTAAAAGACCAGAACTCAATGGCAAAGTCACAAAGTTTACTATAGGGTAAATGCAAGAAAAAAAAAGGCAAATGTTGGTCCCATTCATTTGTTTAATAAGATTATTCTGCATGTTATTATTATGGAGACTTTTTCTAATGGGTGATACACAGACAGGCAGGAATGGTCTCAGTGCAGACAACTGACTTCTTAATACCTCTGCGCTTCCTGTTCGTTACTTACCAGGAAACTTCGAGGCCTCGGGCCCTCTCAGTGGGCAAGTCTGCTCGCTTGCCTGTTTGCTTGTGCTTGTCTCTCTCTCTGTGGTTGGCTGCGGACCACAAACAGGCCGGTTCTTGGAGGTAAATCCATCAGAGAGAGAAGTTATTAGTGCCAGTGCCTCAGACAGAAAGAAGAGAGGGAGGGAGGGAGGGAGAGAGAGAGAGAGAGAGAGAGAGGAAGAAAGAGAGAGAGAGAGAGAGAGAGGGGGGGGGTGGGAGGGAGAGAGAGAGAGAGGGTAGGGCCTAATGCACATCTCACAGCAGTCTCAGTTGCTTGCTGTTTCCCTCTCTGCTGCTTTCCTCCAAAGCAAATGTTCATCCATCACCAGGGAGGAGTGACAGTTTAAAACACTCTCTTTGTCTCTCCCTCTCTCTCTCTCTCTCTCTGTTGCTCCCTTTCCACCATCGCTTGCAGACTCCCCGTGGCTCCCGTGCTATTTGGATGCGGCACAGCGCGGGGGCTGCGAGTTTGAGTTACGCCGTGCCGGTCAGAGACGGTCGGCGGCAGCGCCGCCCCGGCCGCCCCGCCCGCCCGCCCGCCCGCGCTCGCCCGCGCTCGCCCTGTCACCTGCTGCTGCTGCTGATGATGATTGATGGGCAGGTGTCTGCAGATATCAGTTTAGTTTAGCAGCTGTGCGCGCGGGTGCAGCGCTGTTCACCGTTCGCCGTCCCAGTCAAACCGCCTGTCATCTTCATCTTCACGAGACGAGTGCGGCGCACGCGGTGTTTTTTCGGCCGCTGCTTTTCAAAAGCCATTCGAACAGAACGCAGTTGTCCTCAACATGTTCAGCCCATCAAGTGAAACAAAAAAAAAAAAAGAAAAAATCTTCTCTCTTAATGGCAGGAGTCATAAATATAAAAGGATTGCAGGTGGATACGGAGCGTTCCGTGTAATTTTCTTTCCGAGATTGCGCTCGCAAGCTCTGTCTTCAGAGGGGCGATTACAGTTATTTCTTTCCCAATTTTGGGAATGACATTTTTTAGCAATTAAATAAAATTGGTTTTTATAATGGCCATATTTTCTTCTTGTATATCTTGAAAATGGGGGGTTGGAGGCTGAGCCTGTACTACAGTGATGAAGATGAGCTGGCATCCGCTTGTCAGAGACAGTTCCCATCCAGGCAGTGTGTCTGCCGGAACATTCTATATCAGGGGTGTCCAGTCTTATACGAAAAGGGCCGGTGTGGGTGCAGGTTTTTGTTTTAGCCCAGCGCTATGACTCCTGATTCGACTAATTAACTAGTCTATCAAGACATCGATGAGGAAAACTCGGGAATTGTTCAATCAACGCTATTGACAGTTTTTATGATTTTTCAAGCCCTTCAACCCTACTGGTCGAATAGCGACAAGATTAAGGCAACTGACAGGTAGAGCAACAAATAGTCACTGAGGTGCTCTTCTAGGACATAAAGTGGATTCATAGCTTGTGAAAGGTGACATCACTGAGAAGGAAGGTATGACCTGGCCTGCCTATGACCAACCACAATGGCTACAGTCAGTCACTGAAGCTGGACCTGCCGCCATTTTGTGCAATGCCGTTTTCTCAATCTAGATCTCATTCTTTTCTAATTTCTACCCTGAAAACTAGTTTTAGAAGATACATGACAAAAGGTTTGAGAATCAATTCAGATCTCTGATGTAAGGGAAATAAATGGCCATCTAAGATAAATTGATATTTTACTTTTATGGTTTTCTCACAGAGGCCTTGCCTCGGTGTATTAAAAACACACAGCGATCGAAATCCTTCCCTCTGTTTCTCTGTAGCTGGCTGCTAAGAATAGGCATTTTGCTGTGACTTGAAAGTTGGCGAAAATAATTACTCTCCTGAAGGAGGTGACAGACAGGAGGATGTTTATACCCTTCTGTTAGCTTTTCAATCAACGCCGCCAGTGGCTTCTCTGCAAAACAGTCAGATTGCCACTCATAGGCGATCGTGCCTTTATTACATGTGCGGTACTAGCTTTCTGGATAATTTCAGTAGATTTAAAACATGATAACGCCTGTGTTAAATTAATATATTGGATTCTTAAAATAAATAAAAAATTCTTAACAGAAATTAACCCCCCCCCCCCCAACTATTATGCCCCTGCGGCTGACCACAGTAGCCACTATGTTACTGTGGTCAGCTATGGAATATGTTTTAGGCTGTGGGGTACATCAGCCCTAAATAAGAAATAAATGCCCTCGGGTGCCTATCAGGCGAGAGCCCCGTATCACAGGGATTCTTCATCTGCACTCCATTAGTGTCCAACAGTGATTGTGTCTGGCAGGGCGATGATGTCACAAAGAATGTCGGTTGGTCTCTGTGGGATCATGGGAGATGTGTGCAGCACACTGTGATTTTATATAGCGAGCTGGTGATTGTAGTTCATCCATCCATCCATCCATCCATTCATTATCTATACCCGCTTAATCCTGGTCTGGGTCATGGGGTTGTACTGATTACACTGAAAGAAGGAATGAACACTGCACAAAATTAAGCTCCGTAATTTTCCGTGTGTACCAAGCCTCTCGCACGGGTATTTGTACGTTTCCGGAAAAAGGCGGTAAACGGCTGTAAGCGTGTGATTTTTTAATGCCTCTTCTCGGTACACAAAACGATCCTCAACCCCTTGAGAACCTCAACAGCAGTGAATCCACAGCTACTGTATTTGCATATCACCTTGACAGATGGAACACTGGTTTCACGTCCAATCGTCTGTTCTCCGGCCCCTTCGGGAATTTCGCCCCCCTCTCGCAGGGAATTTTGTTTGACGGCTCCTGGTATTCCGCCTCGCCTGCTTCGCCGCGTGCGTCCCGGAGCACGGATGTCACAAGTCGCAGGAGCGTCTGCCGGAATGAACGGAATATCTTTTGCAGCCCCCCCCTTCAACCCCACCCCCCACCCCCCCCACCACTCTTGCAAATAATTGGCCGGGATGCACAGATTTCCCACGTGCGCTTGCGCTTGCAGGGAAGCATCCAGCCTGCAGTTTTTTTTTAAACAGCCCCTGACATGCGTTTCATGGGAAGGGAGAGCGATAGCACGATAGCACGATAGCGCGTTGATCCGCGATGCGTGCCTGCGCTCCGGGGCCCCCGCGAGAGATGATGGGCGCAGCCTTCATCACGACGCGCCCGTGACAGGTTATCATCATCATCATCATCATCTACTCTCTCAGCGGACGCCCTCAATCCGAAGACAGGTCTACAGCTCGCAGTTTAATAACTTATACCCATTTATAACGCTGGATGTTTACTGAAGGGATTTGGATTTCATACCACGTTCAACAGCGCAACTGCAGTGTCCTGCATACTAACCTGTAACAGTCTGGCAATGGCATAAGTCCAACTACGGTTATGTACTGTAGCATATGGTAAAATCCATTTTTAATTTTACATTACAAAATAAAAGAGTACATTGTAGCATGGTTATTGGTAATGTAGCTTGAGGCTGAAGCAGAAGATCGTGCCATAAGGCTGGTTGGCACACCCTGCTTGAAATTGTAATATTTTTTAAAAATCCTTTGAGACTGAAGGAATGTATGTAAATGACGCATTAATAAAACAAAAATAATAAAATCAACTTGCTATGTAATTAGCATTATAAAATACTATAAAGAAAAGCATTGCTTTATAATATACGACTTGATTGTATGCATGTCAAATGCTAAATGACTAAAATAAATGCATAATAAATCCATACATCCATTATTTATACCCACTTATTCCTGGTCGGGGGAGGGGATTGGAGTTGGAGGAAAAGAGAGACATCATAGGGTGGCAAATGCAGTCTTCTTAAAGAAGTCTGCTATTTGCTAAAGGCTAATCGCTAGCCAGGTGTTAGCAATCCGGTAATTAGGTTGACTACTACCACTGCCACACCAGTAAACCACAGAAGAGGAACAGACAACACCGCCCAAGCAGGAAAACTGAGGGTCAGAGATAACCCTGGGTCGTCCTGCATGAACTTGAGCAAATAGTGCGAGCTAAACCAGCTAAAAACACATAGCTCTGCAAGCATCAGGGCTGGGCTAGCTTATACCAGCTATTCCTCCTCCTGAATTCCATGAGGAAATATGTCTAGACATTATTGACTGCAAATACAGTATATACATCCTGCACTTTTTCATTTCGGAGGCTTATGAAATCTGGCGAAGCAGAGTAAAACTTATCATAATTTTTATTTTTATACATTTTTAGTTTTACCTTATCACACATGTCTGGGGGGGAAGGGGTGCTATGGGAAATGGGAAACGGGATGGGAAATCTATTCCATGCGTCTAAACAGTTTGCCTGATAATCATGCCAGGATCCGTGCAGTTTGTACACAATTTCACACTGTGTTATGCAAGGAAGAAAAAAAAACGAAAACAAAACAGAAGAACAAAAATGCTTGCAGGCACGACAGAACGGGCCTTGAAGCCTGGACGGTAAACAAGCACATGGATCAGGCCGCAAGATAACGAGGTTGCCAGTTTCCTAACTGCTGGGGAAAAGATCAATGCCATTAAATCATATGGACCACTCCGGTAATCTAGTTCCATCCAGCCCTCCACCTGGCCCTTTTAAAATCATCAATATGTTAAAAAAAAGAAGAAAAAATAAGAATTGCAGTTTCAATTAAAAAACAAAAAGAAGAAAAAAAAAAAGAGCAAGAGACCAGAATGACTACAGGGAGCTTTGCACAAAATGCACTGTAATTAACTAATGGGCCCTGTGCTCTCCAGTAGCATGCTTATGGCTCGGCTGAGCAATTACCGCAATACCTAAACCAATGGCTCATCCCTAATACAGAAATGATTGGGCAGCCACTGAGGAAAACATTGATTAATTAAGTCGCTTCGATAGTCTGTCAAAGACCCCCCCCCCCCTCCGAATGGACTATCTGAGAACCGGGGCGTGACTCCACGGTAATGGGCCCGGGCAGACTGTCTGACGTTCCCTCCTCCTGACCGCCCCCCCCCCCACAAGCAAATAACATTTCTCCTGTATCCTCTCTATCCGAAAATCACATTTACTGGTTAATTTGGTCAAAAGATCTCTGAAAAGGAAACAGATTTTCAGGGCACTTCTAGTGCTTTGTAATGGCATCGATCTTTGCCCAAACATGTGTATGGCCCGGACTGTTTCAAAGACATTTAGCGGCTCTAGTGCTTCCCCGATTCATCCGTTTAAAGCGTTCTTATGGAATACATGTCTGGCAATGCACTTTCATTGCTATTTAACATTGAAATAATTTTCGGATCAGTAGCTCAATGATAGATTCTTGTTAGTTGTGATCATTGTCTTAACTGATGCATCTTATTTTGTAGAATATAGAAAAAAAAACCGTGTGTAAATGTACACAAAAGGCGGTAATGGAAAGATGCTTTGTCTTAAAGAATGATCATGAGCAACCGTTTCCTTCTATCTATTTTAAGTACAGCCACCAGCTGCTAACCACGACTTAACCTTCAAGCTGCATTACACTTTGGCAATGATAATGTGGGTTAGACATCTTCAATCAAAAACTTGAATCTGTAGACGTACATTGACAGTAAGCAAATAGATGGGAAAACATCCCAAACGCCCCCCCCAGAAAAAAGGCTGCAGCATAAATCAATCATCTTATGTAACTTATGGCAGAAGATTACTCCATAGAAGAAAGTGTGAGCCTATACATGCAGAATGTACTGGGAATGAGGTAGGCCTGGAAAATGATACAAATATGAAAAACAAAACCAGATGACCAACTACTTTGCTCATCTGCACATTGACCGAGGCAATACAGATTAATTGCAAAAATGATTTAAATTCAATTAATATTAATGTATAAAAAATGATCTTTCTTTTCAACTTCTTGAGGCCCCTCACAAATAATGACAAATTAGTAATTAGAGAGGAGGAAAAACGGAAATATAATTCAGTATAAACCTCACCCCCTTATAGACAAGTAGTGCAGACAAATTATGTCCCCTGTAAGATTTATGGGACATTTAAGGCTGCAAACTACCAGAAGTGATTTGCTCCAAATGATGATAGAAAACCTTTCACCCTTTAAACAAGACAGATTGATTAGGCCTAACCCTTCTCAGCAGGAAATTAATCTTGATTTAAGCAGTCGTTGTTTTTTAAATTTAATTCTTGATAATAGTAATTGCATCCCGACAACAGCTAACATATGTTGACCTATGTTGTGTTTTGTTTACAAATTTGACCAGTAAATTATTTTACTCAGGATGATTGCTCGAAACTCAATGTTGAGGTAGGGAAAGTGTGTTAGGACAATCTTCGCTTTCAGAGGGTTTGCTTAAAAAAAAAAAAAAAAAAAAAATTCCAGACTTTGAACAAAAAAAAAAGAAGCAGAGTGGTGTTTGTCAAGACTTTGCCATTGTCCATTGTCCATTGTCCTGGAAGGATCAGCTTGCTTTCATCAGTTAAGCAGGACTCGGCATCGACTTCGCCATGGTGTAGTATTCACACAGCCGAATCTCAGCTGCTTCACAATGCCAAGGAGTACAGAAGCTGTACTGGTCCGCTCAGAGTGGTATTAATAGTGAACAGACTGTATTAATATAGCGCATTTGCCAGCAACAACTGCGCAAATCGCTACTACAATGAATGCTTCGCACTCACCCATTCACTCACATTCACACACATTCACACACCAGTGGTGATCATGGCAGCCACGCAAGGCGAAAACCAGCTTATCGGGAGCAATTTGGTATTTGGTGTCCTGCTCAAGAACATTTCGACACACTCAGAAGACCGGGGATTGAACTGACTACCTTCCAGCTGCCCGACGACCGGTTTTGCCTCCTGAGTTAATGTCGCCCCCATGACTTTATATAGATTTGTATCTGGTTTTACTTCTTTTTTTTTTTAAGTTTAAGGGTGTCCAAATTCTGTGTCCTACACCCATGGATCCTGCTCAGCCTTTCCTCCTGCAAGGCCTGCAAAAAAATTCATTTATACTTTCTTCCGCAGTCTTCCGTGTATTTGTCTTGAAACAATATGTTTGTCTGCCTGCCTGCCCGCATTGTGTTGCATCTCTATTTTCAATTCGGGCGGCTTGCGAGCCAACATTCTGCGGCATGCCTCATCCCCTTCAATTCCATTCCGCCATCAATAACTCCAAAAAAGCGTGAAATTGCAATCTTTGATTTTTTTTTGCAGTGTGTATTTTCTGAATCAATGAATGGTAATCGGATATGTTGCTTCTCGGGCACACACACACACACACAGCATCTCATCTCTGAGACGAATGAAATGCACATTTAACAGCACAGAGCCTTTTTTTTTTTTTCCCCTCTTCAGTAAAATGTCAGCTCACAAATAGTACTATTTTAGGTTTATATATGAACTTTCTGTGCTTTATTCAATTTTTAAGCGGTTGAAAAATGACCGAATGAACAATCAAAGAAAAATTGTAACCTGGGAAAGTGCTTCCTGGAAATACCAAGCTTTTGAGGAAGGAAAACAGATGGCCTTTACAAGGCTGATAAAAATATATTTTTTGTGTGGTTTTATTACAATACAGATGAGATGGTTTCATTACAAAGATATTGTTCTCTCCATTGTAAATATCACCTCCGCGTAAATCGCATACATCTTGGTCATACTGCTTTTGCGCTCCGATAAAAAGCACTCTGAGTATATCTCTCGGAGGCTCTGTCTTGCTTATCTTTTGGCTGATTTGCTGATTATTGTTAAATGAAACAAGCGAGATGGCGAGGAGACAACTTTTGTTTTCACGGTGCTTTACCCCGAACGTCGTCAGACCGAGTCAGAAAACAAACTTTTGCGTTTCGCTTGGAGAATACTCCAGACACCTGGGACGTGATTGGAAAAAATTAGTGGAGAATTGGAAACAGACGGCAGAGCCTCATTCCTGAGCTACTGCGTGACACAGAGTCGTACAAAAGGAGGGGATACTGTCGTGAGGGAGGCAAACAGAGGGTGCGAGCTTTATAAAAAAAAATCACAGCAATACAAAATGGCGCTGTGAGGGTGGAAGGTTCTGGAATGCCGCAAATGAAGAAGGAAGCATATTAGAATTCAGGAGCACAATATCACTGCGCTTTGTTAACAAAAAGAGCTCAGAAATTGAATTTCTTGATGTACTATATCGAGGACGTGGAACTGGCTGCAGCCTCTTCAGAATGACAATAAATAGCACTCAATCCATCCATCCATCCATCCATCCATCCCCCCATCCATCCATCCATCCATCAATCCATACCCGCTTATCCTGGGCAGTGTTGCAGGGAATGCTAGAGCCCATCCCAGCACGGAGAGGCAGGAACACACCCTGGACAGGTCGCCAGTCTATCGCAGGGCACACACACCATTCACTCACCATTCACTCGCACTCTACAATGGACAATAGATTAAATAAAACCTGCAACACTGCTTTTTTGTTTGCTCATTCTTGCTTACCAGTTCCAAATGGTCTGCCCTCAGGAGATTAGCTGTGCGGAGCTTCAGGAAAACTAAAGGCCATTTTAGGGCTATGCAAAAACAATGCAAAGGAAGGGAGGGTTTGCATAGGGTTGTACAGGTTGTGCGACCGTCAAGGAGGAGGCTGTAACTATGCAACCGGTGTCACACAAGCAATGATCGGTTGTTTAGTGAATGAAGGTGGGGCTTCCTACTAGACGTCAGTGTGATGACACGTACGCACAACCGCTGTGTACAACCGATGCAGGAGGATGATTTGCCAAACCTGTTCAACAGTATTGCACTGCGTCGCACACATGGGAACCCTGTGGTTTTCACATAACCATAAAACGGCCTCACTGTAAGTCCTATGTGTACGAACCCCCGATCGCAGATTTACTCACGCTGTAAACGCAGTTTCACTTAAAGACAGCCGTTTAAAAAAAAATAAAAAAGATGAAAGATTACAAAGCACTAGATACAAGTAGCTGTGTAAGGGGAAAAAAAATGAAGAGAAAATGTCTGATCCAGCAGGATTTTGGACGACTTTAACCATGCTCTGTGCGGATGATCCAGAGTGATTTGCATTCCTCTCTCCAGATGGCAACGCATTTCCCAAAGCGGCAACAAACAATCTGCCTAGAGAAACTCAAATTGCCAGACTTTCTCTCCCCCCCCGCCCCCCCAACTCCCCCGCCCCTGCCCCCCTTCATAAAATATGCAACGATCCTCTCTTCTTCTTCCACCATCAGACGGGTTATTCCTCCTTTGAGGCCGATCGTTTTAAGCGCCAAATGGCGAGCGCGAAACAGTCTGAGGAATCCTCAGAAGAAGAACGCTGGTCGTCGAGCTTCTTCACTTGCCAACCCTCCCCTCCCCTCGCCTCCCCCAACCCCACCACCCCCCTCCCCCCGTCCCCACCCCCCGCCGCCAGTTTCCCGCCGAGTTCCCGCCACCCCGCCGCTGCGCGGATCTGCTTTCCCGTCGCCTGCGTGTTGATCGAGAGCGACGTTCTGTCGGGTGACAAACGCGCTGCGTCCTGAGAAGATCGCAAGCCGCTCCTCCGGTCGCTCAGCGAGGTAAGCGCCCGAGGAGGGGGAGCTAAGCGGAGAAAACAAACATCACGAGAGTTCTGCTTCTCTGCTGCGCTAGCCGTTCATTTACGATCATCTTCCCCCCCGTCTTTCTGTTTCATGAAATGAACTTAATTGATCAGAACAGAGATACTGGGCTGAGAGGTTTACAGTCACCGTCCTTTATAGCATATACTGATAAATACGACCCTTTATCTGGGAATAATAATTCTGGAAAGGCATCTTTATTTAAAATTTTCCTGGTCAGGGCCATTGATGTAATTGGTTTTTGGCTTGTGCAACTAAACACCATGAGGGTTCATTTTTTCCCCCGCATAAAATCAAGTAAATATTTTACAGCAACAAATATTCATATCGTTGAAACGTGTAAAGGGAAAACTTTACTCGTAGACGTCAGAACTTTCTCGTAAAAGGGAATCCAGACTCGTCCGCCATTCTTGCTGAGCCAGAGAAAGGATGAAACTGACGACTTGGAGCAGTGATGTCACCAGTACTCCACGAGGAGTTAATTAACTTAACGGGAAATGATGCGTACAACATGGAATATCACATTTGCCATTGGCTCATAAAGCCTCCTTATGGATAGCTAACTTGTCTATAAAATATTTAGCGGCAGTGAATTCCGACTCTTCCCGGTCCATTTAATATGCTCTCTAGCGCGCACTTAAAGATTCTCCTGTTAAACACAGATGCACACCAGAATCCGGGCTTAGCTTTAATCAAAAACGCAGCTAAATAATCCTAAAATTACTCTCTACTATCTGCGTACAGTACTTTCAGCATGAAAGGACTGGCTAATGTCCTGCTGACCAAAATCTTCCTTCTCCGGGCGATGCTATGTACAATTGCGTGCCACTGGAACCTTGCAGCATTCAGTTTGGACTATACAGCAAATTAAAACACTCTATGAACAAACCTAATCTAACAGGCTACTCAGCACATGCAATGTGGAATAGATAGAGTTTTAAAAAGACTCTTAATAGAAATCATGAATAGACTTCCTAAATGAGGAATATTTAACACTGTCCGTGTCACTTGGCTCCAGTCTGAGAGATTTCAAAAATATTTATTAAATATTTATTTCTAGATTTTGTTGTTTTTGATATTGTAGAGAAGTGGTGTAGGGTATGCTGGCTTTTGTTGCTATTCCGCACTTAATTAGCACAGAAATTAAGCAATTATAGCAGCTAATTTCATGGGTAACTCAGGTTGCCTGGTTTTTTGAGTCTGAATCAGTTGCTGATCTTAAGGTGAAAATTAAATCCAGAAGAATCTCTTCTGGCTCTCCAGAACAAGGAATGAAGACCACTCTCACAATGACATACATAGCTAGCTGCCCTGGGCAAGGGTGCATGCTGAATTACAATACAAAAGCAATAACGCTTTCTGGTTTGATACAGTGATGCGGGACATCACCAGAAGAAAAGACAAACATTTGGAGACGGTCCCTGGGAGTAGCTGCTGTGCAAAATCTTTGTGGAACTTGTGTAAGTTCCTGTCAGAGTACCGCAGG
The DNA here is from genome assembly GCA_039654925.1 of Anguilla pacifica. NCBI lineage: Eukaryota > Metazoa > Chordata > Actinopteri > Anguilliformes > Anguillidae > Anguilla > Anguilla pacifica. Next base: position 8,950,974 of record CM077291.1, on the reverse strand, counting down.
GACCAACGGCATCTCAACCCCTAACACAAACAAACACATTTAACTGAATTTCACCCGGTGAAGGAGCCACTTCACAGGGGAGGCCGACTTATTAACCTCCAGATTTAACCTCTTCTATTCCCGTCTGCCAGCGAACAGCCTTTTGTTTGCAGTTCATCGTCATGGTTTCTCCCGCTAACAAGCTGGAGTCACGGCAGGGAGAGCTCGTTATCACGAACACACAAATCGAAAGTATGCAGCAAGATATATATATATATATATATAACTCTCTAGTTCAATACATTTTTTTATGCCTTTTAAAAAATTCATTCCCAGCACGGTATCAGTTTGATCCTGCACTTCTATTATATTCTTTTGCCTTTGCCCAATTTCACAAGAAAAAAAAAAACATCCATGGCCTCAAATCCTTCCACCTCCCAGCTTTCACTTGTCTAAACTTATTTGAATTCCAATGTATTACTTTTATCTCCTTACCTGAAGACTGAGTGAATATTGTGAATATTGATTTTGGGTTTTATGGAAAGGTATTTGGTTGCCAGCCGGTGTGTGACTTGAACACAATTGCTCATTTAATCTGAAACCGCCCTCTCCTCTCTCGCTAAGGAAAAGTATCTAATTGCTTATTTAAAGACTTGCATGTCAAGATGAAAAAACCCCTGAAAAAAAAAGAAAAGAAAAACAATTATTAGACGGGAATAAACGTGTGTTACTAAGGTAATGTGTGTGTTTACCATACTGTGCATCCACTTTCATCTCTAAGGCTTGAGCTGTCAGTCACTGCGGTTAATTATGAATCTGCAAAATATCGCACATCATTAATTCCTCCAAGAGGAAAGACCAAAAAAATCATAACACGGTGCCCTAATGCGTGCAGATCCCAACACAAAGAGGGTGGTGAGTCAACCGTACTGGAGGTGCGAGGATTGCTCTCTTCACAAGCACAACTTATTTTTTTCCTCCCCCCAGTCTCTCACATTTCTGCTAATAACGTCCTTCTGTGGCAGAGTGCATTACCATCCAGAAGATGACTTCACTTCCATTTGAATCCCTCCTCCCTCTCTGGGGGGGGGGGGGGGGGGGGGGGGGGAGATAATTGTAGTATAATGGGTAGGGAACTTGGCCTGTAACTCAGGCTTGAATACCAGGTAGGGCACTGCCATTATGCCCTTTGGCAAGATACTTGAACAGCCTGCTTTGCTTCAGTAAAATATCTAGCTCTGTGCGTGGATTGTATTCAGAGATGTCAGTTGCTCTTGATAAATGTCTACTAAATGCAGAGATACGAATATTGGAGCATGAAATAGGACAGCTGACTACAAAGGGAATGATTACACATGGCAGGTGGATTACAACTGTAACCGTAGCAACAAATACTGTATTACTGGTGACCCTGTAACCAAAACAGCTGGATTACTGATGTGATGTTCATTGATAACAACTAATTTCAAATTCTGGTGCACACCAGCATGAGAGAATTGCCAATTATACTCTAGAATAAGTATGTTTCTTGATGCACGACTACAAGGCATATTTTGTGGAGTGAATAAGCATTGAGGATTGAATTTGATGGGGTCTTTCGGTAAAGAAATAATTCTGTAAAACTGAATGGGATGTTTAGCTGAATGGAATTGTTATTCTTTTTTTAAATTAGATGAACGTAAAAAATGTAATCCCACACGCATACACCTGCAACAATATCATGCAGTGTTACCCTCCTCAAATACATCTCCTACTTTCCAACGACCACTTATTTTATGACCCCCCCCAAGCAATTAAGTAAATGCTACAAGCGAATACACTTCATGCCTGTTGGTGAAGGCATACGCACAGTACAGTACACACCACTTCAAACCACGCCACAGCTGCAGGCTCATTAATGAATAATGAATCAGAGTGAATGAGGTCCTGTTAGCCTCTCCACACACCCTCCCCCTATTTATAGTTCTCCCTCCTCGGTGCTGGCCCCATTTGGCCTACACGCCCCGGTCCTCGTATGTGCCTCATCGCCAGCGGAGTAAGAGGCCGTGTAAATGAGCCAAAAGCTCGTTAAACATTAAAAATGACAATGGCAGCTCGCGTCATAGTGATATTCTGACCAGTGGCGGTTGGTGAGGTGGAAGAATTTGTATCTTTAAACTGGTTTTACCGGCTATTTCAAACAGTTTGAATTCATTTAGATTTGATTAACAAGTGTCAAATATCTGAAACGTCCAATGGCAAGTAATCCCCAAGCTTTCTCTTAACTGCATGTTTAAACATTGCTTCCTGTCACCTAAGAGGTATAACTAGCTCTCTTAACTGTGTATTAGTCTAGTGTTGAACACAATAAAGCGCATTTGTAAGCAAATTGTGTTTTATTTTATCATGAGAATTATTACTGTTGAACGTACTCAAATTAGGTGACTGGATCTGTATGCCATTGATGATGCTGATGTTCCTAGAATTAGGGCATGGATAATGAAGGATATGTTTATTTGGTTAGAGGATATGATTAAGAACATGATTATTTGGCATTAACTGTTAATTAACTTCTGGATAGCTAATAAAGGAAAGTAAATTAGTAAATGAAAACAGGTTGAGCGTAATGATTGGTTTGTAGGTGAGGTTTCAGACCTCCCCCCCCCCCCCCCGCCCCAGCTCAGCAGCCACCACTGATCCAAACATAATTATTCTAGTTGCTCTGTGGACCAGGAACTGCTGAGATATTTATGGATAGGAAATAGAAAAGCTATTTATCTGGTTGTTTGAGATTAAAGACAAAGCAGCCGAGGAAAGAGGAGAATGCACCAGGCTCACAAAAAAAAAAAAAAAACTGCATAATTACCATGTTGGCAAGCATATGCTTGAAGACAGTATATTGCGCTGTGAACATCTGTGTTGCTGAATGTACCTCAGTCTGCTATAAAAATCTTGCTCCTAAAAGCTACACCGTAAAATGAATTCCTCCCCCAAACAGACACCGACTCTTGAATAAATGGTACACAGCCAGCTTTATTGGAAGTAATGCTATCATTTCTGCGCCTGCAAACCTGTGCTTGCAAAACTCGATTTTTGGCTTCCCACAGCTAGCTACCTTCATTTATTTTAATTTACTTGCAAGAGCCTACAGGCTAGGAGTCTGGGTTGTTGGACCCATGTGGTCCACGGTGTCAGGAAACTAAACCACAGCATCAGTTTCAGTCTGTTTGTCGCAAAGGCCCTGAGCTGTTGGTGTCACCAACATGGCCGCTATTGCCACTTCCTGATAGTCAGCCATCGGCTGCTTGCCATTGGTTTTGCATCCAGTGGGGGGTGACATAGTGATTGGTTCTTTCTCAAATCCATCTGCTATTCGACAATTCCTTTGACAGAAGATTAGTAGTACGGTTTGGAGGACATATTGTGTGCAATGCTATTCTATGCATTAAAAAAAAAAATACATTAGACAGGATTAAATTCAACCGCAAAAGTCCTATTCATGAAATGTTAACGTTATCCGAACACTTCCTTGCTCAAATAACAGATGCCGGTCTTCAATTTTATTTGAAGCTTAGCCCTTTTTCTCATTTAAAAAGAGAGCTGATAAAGGCGAATAATTTAAGATGACACAACTATGTTGTGAGGGACACCTTTAGTAGGCCAGGGCTACTCAGCACAGTCCTGGATGAAAGCAGTTCCCAGAACTGCAAGCTTTTCATTCCAGGCAGACTAATCATCTTCGCTGCATCAAGTTAACGGTTTTTTAGAGAGCCGGAAAGCCTCCATCATTACAGCCTTCAACGAACCGCACTTATTAGCCTGTGCCCTGTGTCCTTACCTCCTAACTGCTGTGGCTAACATTACAGCGAGTTCAAAGATAAGGCATATAACTTGAAAGGTGTCAAGGCAAGGGAGAGGAGAACACACCTGCATACCGACGAGGGAAGTTTGAGACCTGGGAGTGCTGCCAGCAGGCCTCGTCAGGCCCTGTGTGTGTGTGTGTGTGTGTGTGTGTGAAACCGTCACTTATTCATCGATATCCGATAAGTCAGACCCCCGTGGAGGCTGGCAGCTGAACAAATGCCTATTGTACTGGTGCCAGGATTTTCCCTCAAGTTTAAAAAAAAAATATATATATATATATTATCGCCACAGAGCACCTGGGACCCGGAGAAAAGGGATGGAGGAAAGAGTGGAGGCTTTTCAGACAGAGAGAGAACATAGCCGCTCACTCTTCCTTCTCTCTCTCTCAGTGGCCCAGAGATAGCAGGACCTCCAGATACTATCAGCTCTCCAAGTTGATGGACACCGTGGAGGTTAATTGAGATCTCTGGCTGAAAACGCTGGATTGGCTGATGGCTGATTCGCAGGGTGGCTGGGCACAGGTAACTGTCACTTCTTGGCTCCAAGGTAGAGATGATGTGTCTTGGCTTTCTGCATCTACTTTTAAATCACAAGTTCTTCTTTTCTTGATTTCCCAAATTTGAAATAGTCTTTTGTAATCGTGGACTTCCAAATTGGGCAATCACAAAATGAAGGCCTCAAAGTGGAGATGATGTGTCTTGGCGTTCTGCATCTACTTTTAAATCACAAGTTCTTTTTTTCTTGATTTCCCAATTTGGAATACTCCTTTGTAATTGTAGCCTTCCAAATTGGGCAATCACAAGGTAAAGTCCTGTGAGGTAAATGCTAGCATGCGTGTCCTCTGAAATGGACATAGCCATGCCCCCCTGTCCTTCTCACTCTACAGTCCACCAGTTGAGTGGCAACCCCCCCCCCCCCTCCCCCACCTGCCCCAATTTCCGTCCTTGATGACTGGATCTCTACCTCACAGGATAAGGTTTTGCGCCACTTATACTACTGAACCTTGGACCGGTGCGGCAGTCTTTCCTATGTACACATCACAACTTGTTATTTGAATGGCTGAATGTTCAAATATGAATGAGACTTAAACGTAGGTGGCGACTGTTTATGCTTTTAGAGTTTGTACACTGTAACGCGAAGCAGAAAAACACACTTTTCCTCAAGTGTTGTAGACAGTACAGTCTACGGTGAAAGTTAAAGGATGACAGTGCAACCGATTAACGCGCCACCCTGTGGGATTCTGGGCCATGATCAGCGCCGGCTCAGCTAGGGCTAGAATGCGAGGCGCATCTCGGTGCTGGGTACCAGTGCTTCTGCTGAACTGGTCCCCGGATCTCGCCTGCGCCGATTAGCTTGCTCTCAAGAGCGCAGCATTAATAAAAGCTTATGGCATTGGGGCTTGTGCTGGGGAGTTGCTTACCAATGCCAGAATCCTGGATAGAACTGGCTTAGCGCCCCCCCCCCCCTTCCCTTCACGCCCGCCCCCCCCCCCCCCCCCACCCCCCACCTCCCTGTTCACACAATCATTGAGGACTTGAGCTCTCTTCCCATTGGTTTGGGTTTCTGTGCCATATTTCACTTTATTACATTCATCACCCCAGTGGGGACGGCAATGGGAGCAGGCTGCCCTTTTTCAAAATTATAACTTGGCCTAAGTTTATCTTTATTACACTTGAGTTGCTCATATCTCTTCCTGGGATATGAAAGCAAAACCCCTCTCACAGGGATATTCTTTGGGAGCCAGAGTTTACAGAAACAATCAAATTTAGGGGAGAAAGTTACTGCCGGCTCTTTAGAAAGAGCTTTCCGAAGCCGATGTCACACTGCGTTCACGTCAGGCGTCGCTGGAAACAGTTTCCAGACTCCAAAGTTCATTAGCGGGAACGTGGGTTTCTGTGAAATCTGATCTGGCAGGCAGGTGAGGAACAGGTGAAATTAATTGAGAAGATGAGAAAGGCAATTTTGCGGGATTCAGTCACGCAAACGTATCACCCGGTCGCGACATGGCGGCCCGTCGTGTTTATTAATACACCTGTTAGATTTTTGCCGAAGCAGGTGTTTTGTACACTCGACGCGCACTCAGTCGACTGTGGAGCGGAGTCTCCTGACGCCGGAAAGATTATTTTGATTATTTTCCGACAATCGAGCGACGACATGCAATGAAATCTCATATTGAATCCCTGGACTCGAATGCCCCCCCTGGGAGTTTCCGCAAGAGGAAGTGCCGGTAGATTATTGGATAAGTGGCGGTGCGAGAGCTCGCGATACAGAGCGCTGTAGAGATGATTTCAACCCCCCCCTCCCTCCCCCCCCCCCAACCGAGGTGCTCTTTGGGGAAAAAAAATAAAAATAAAAGCCCTTTTGATATTTTATGCATAATTTCAGCAGCACGCGCGTGGGCGGCACAGATCGCGAGTCGCGTCAATCATACTGGTGCGGCGCTACGCCAGCGCCGAGGGCATTTGATTCAGGGGTCATCGGGTCTATCGCGAGACAACCGTCTGTCAAAACAAGAGTCCTCACCTCTGGGAGATCCAGCACTGCCGTGCCTCGCGGCACCGGTGTTTTAAAACACACTGATGCGCAGAATTAATATTCTCTGTCTTTCAGAGAGCACCGAGCAGAAATGAGGTGCCATAACACAGATTAATAAATAATCACACATGCACGCACACACACGCACGCACGTACGCACACACTCACACACACACACACGCACACATACACACACACGCACGCGCGCGCACACACACACACAAACACACACACACGCACGCACACACACACACAAACACACACACACATGCACGCTCACACAAACACACACAGATACACACAGATGCATGTACACACACACAAACACACACACACACACACAGACACACAGAAACGCATGCACACTCACAGATGCACGTACACACACACACACAAACACACATACAGATACACACAGATGCATGTACACACACACACAAACACACAGAAACACATGCACACTCACAGATGCATGTACATACACACACACGCACACACGCACACACATACGTGATATAAAAGGATATAGGTATTTGAATTCTTGCCTCTTATATTACTTTATAGCCTATATCTCTGCACAGGCTGAAAAACAGAAGCAAAAGAAGTCCTGCCTGAGAAGTTGAAAAAAAATAAAAAGACGCATTATACAACTGCTCTTCATTCACAAGAGCATGTTGGCAGAAATTTTAAATCACCTCCACCCCCAATAGCAATTTCTGAGAATAATAAATCCAATCAATATATTCATGGAGGAAAAGAAAGAGACTGACATTTCCAGTTCATTCCCCTTCCTTCAACACACACCTCTCTCTCACTCTCTCTCGCTGTTTCTCTCTCATACACACACACACACACACACTGCTTTGACAGTTAATTTTCACTTCCTACTCTCCATTATTTACCAATAACGATAAGAATGGAAAGCGATAGATTTTTCCATTTAAATTCTAATTTCGTGTATTACCATTTTCATCCTATCACTCGTATAATCAGGAAGGCACTTTGCATAGTAAACATAATTAAATTATCAGTGCTACCGGAGTCCTTCAAGGTCTCCACGCTCCGCTTCATCAGCATGTCTGAGTAGTCAGCTGTCAGTCACTGTTGAACAGGAAGCACCTGCCTATTCATCAGCACCAGATGGCTATAGGTTCAAATCATGTGCGGTGTAACTTCCTGTCGTTGTTAGCCGTTATCAGGCAAGAGTGAACAAAACCGTTTCCCTGGTGTTCATTTTCAGAAAACGCAAAACTTTATAAAAAAAACCCTCTCAGTTTAAAATTACATTGGAGCTGTTAAATATTATTAATGATATTGCAAAGTAATTATAGTAATGCTAGGTTTTTTTTTTCCAGTGCTCTCATGAGTCCACTCATTGTGCTCTACAGAAGTAGCATTCGTGGGAATCTCACTTCTGGTTTTGAGGCCACAGTCAGGACGGCGTGCTAATATGAAGCGATTTTCAGGTCAATCCACAGCCATTGAATCCCAAACAGGCATCAAAGGCTTCGGCATCAATGGGAAATCCAAATTAATCCTCTCCTTCTGTTCTAACCTCCCGAGACTCTTCCCCAGCACAATGGAACCCCCCCCGTCCCATTCCGCACCGCGATTCTACCGGATTTTACCACCCAAACCTATGGTCCCTTACATCCTCCTCCCCCGTCCTCTAGCGGGATTTTGCCGGAAAGCCGGATCGCACCCGCTGTGAAACATGGCGTCCTCGCGTGGTCCCTGCTGCCCGCCCTGCGCTCAGGAGCTCCGAGCGGCTCCGCGCGCGTGCGAGCCTCCCGCCGGGCAGGACCTGAGGTCTCCTCCCGTGTCCCGTCATTCTTGTTTTTTGTCGACCCCGCGGTTTCGCGAAGGCGTCGACCGCGGATCCCCCACAGGGCTTTCATGGGTAAAGCTATCTGGCTCTGCTCTGAGCTTTCTGACCCCCCCCCCCCACTCCCCTCGCATCCACCCCTCGCACCCCCCCACCCCCGCGAGGGCGTCCTCCTGTATTTGCGCTCCTGGACGACTGAGATGTTGGCCGGTCTCTTTCTCGCCTTCGGGCTCGTTGTAGTTCAGGATGCCGAAGTGCTTGCTTTGATCGAATAACTGCTTTTGGCTGAATTACTCTTGGAAAGCGCACGGTAGGACGCTTCTGAGGACTTTGTACCGCTTAATTTCAAAGGCCCTCGACCCTCCAAGCTTTGACCACGAACCCCTGGGCTCTGAGGCTCTTTGTTCAATGTGCCTCAACTGAATCTGCAGGGCCCCTGAATTTCCTTAAAACGAACAGTGTTTTTGTTTTGTGATCTTGCCACCGTGTGAAATGTTATCACTGACCAGTGTAGGCTAAGGATTGGAGTAATCTTTTCATAGGCCATTTTCACATTAGTTCAAATATACAGTTTTTTTTTTTACTTCAAATGTACTTGCCATTTTGTCATTGGTGCAAAAGAAATTAAAAAAGGATGCTTGCTTAATTTGTTATTCAAAGATATGTACAACCCATATTATAGCATGAGTGGATCAATGCCCTAGGTTCTAAATATATTATTTTTCTGGAGTATGGTTAATATCAACGACTAAATTATCCACAGTAATGGCAAGCTAATATTTCTGCAGTGTGTTATGATGACTGTTTAACATGCATTACTGCTACATGCATTACCATAATAAAGCTGGCAGTTCAGATCCATTTGAAAATCATTTCAATAACCTCCCATTCAGCTTTGGTTATTTTACATAAAAAAGTATACAATTCTGAGCACAGAATAGCCTGCCAGTCTGACAGAAGTCACCTGACACACGAGAGCATAAATAGAAACACTGTATTAGCTGTTCATTTTCAATGGCCAGATTTGACAGCAACATCAAATTTGCAGTGGGAAGGCATGCCCCCCTTTGAAAATCTAGCGCACCATCCTGTCTTTCAAGCTTCTGTGGAGGTAGGTGATTTCGTTGACTTCCTTCCATACCTGTCGCCTAATGCCAACCTTTGAAATTCCTGCACACAGGAATTTGATTTCATATCAGCTAAAAGTCTAAAAGCAAAATTTTTTACATACATTTTTTCCTCTGGTTCAATCCCTTTCATCAGATTCAAAATAAGTTCCGCGACTGTTGAATTAACACCAAACATTTCACTGTGTTATGGTAGCATACCCCGTGTTGCTCTGAAGTTCTTTCTGATTGGTGGTTGAAGAGAGAAGAACTTCCACAGAGATCATAGAACAGCACTCTAAAAGGAAAAGGGTAGAATTCAGGAAAGGACTGAATTAATGGGGAGAACTAATGAAATGTGAATGCACTCACAACTACAAGAACATACATGGAGTTAACGAAGGACCTTTTCATTGCGTTGATGAAAAATATTCAAGTAATAGTTCAGTCACATAGATGATTAAATATTGCAAACTTCCATAAACAGAGGTGTATTTAAATATAATGTATAATATCTGTATGTAGTTCACATATGCCTCACAAACATTAGTATACTTAAATATTTAAAGGTATTTAAATTTAAATGTAAATGCATGCCATAAATACGTGCAACAGTGGCCAATTTTGAATATTTAAATACATTTTCACAATATTTGATATGTATGTAAATAGATGATGTAAATACATACAAAAATGTGTTGTAAGTACATATTAAAATACATGTAGTTCTCATATAGTTCCATATCATTTTTACATATGGGCTAGAACAGGGGATTAGCATAAAAAGCCTGATTTGCAGGCATTCAACTTTTCAATGAGAACCTGCCACATAAAATTCAATATTTTTGATCGACAGTAAAATGCTTAGAATTTGGTTGCTTTTGAACAAACACTACTTTAATACACATTTATATGTATTTATACCATGCATTATGCAATTGTCATTAATGGCTGTCTCCGTTTTATATGTTGCCTTTATGGCTTAATCCAAATTCAATGTTCTTAAACCAAATTAGTTTCCCCTGAGGGAAGATAATGCTCATTTGAATGGAATTAAACATTATTTAATGCGTGGTGATTGGCTATTCACTGGCAGTCAATTACCTGAGCTGTTTGATTTTCCATGAGCCATACTCCTTCATGGACAGCGAGAACGATTTCAGCTTTTAAAAATAATTTGTATGCTCAGCCAACAGAAAAGCTGATTTGTTTTCTTGCACATGCTTAGTATCTACTCCATCAAGGCCTTTTCACGTTGAAGAAGTTCTGGCGCAACATTTTGTAATTATACAAAATTTATAGAAGAGAGCTGCATTTTATATGCCAACAACACAGCTTTTTACCCCCCCCCCCCACCCCTTTCATCAGTCAACTAATTTATTCAGCAGTCTTATCAGCACCAGTGAGGTGACTATGGCTTCCATCTCACTATCACAGTTGACCCAAATTGGTCTTCTTTCCAAATCATGGGTAGGGTGACTTTGGAAAAATCACAAATAGCTATCGTCCTACGTCCAAGAATCATAAATTATCGCAAATAATAATTATAAAAACAATAACAACACGCAGGGTGCTAGGCTCACTACCCTCACTCTCGCACGCTCCCACCTGCTCTCCGCCCACTGCTCGACGTGATCTTTGATGTGAGGCCGCCCGGCACCGCGCTGATGAAAGGGGGAAAGACATGAAAGATAAGAGAAAATGGGGCTCAGCAGCAGGCAGGCAGTCAGGCAGTCTCCCCTTCTTCAGATCTTCAGTTTCTGCCGCAGGTGCGGAATCCAAATGGCAACTCGGCGAGAAGTAGGGGAGGAGGACACGTCGGGTGGTCTGATATAATTGTGTATGACACTGCAGTATGGAGTCAGTCAAAAAAAAATGTATATAATATTGAATAAAAAAATTATAAGAAAAAAAAATCATAAAATTGAAAAACAGATGCTTGTATTGTTCCATTCAGTGTAGGAACTGCTTTCTCATTAACTTTGGCGTTCGCTAATTTTAACGAGCTGTATTTTTTGCCAAATTTTTGCCTAATTTATCTCCTGTTATCCCGCAGTACAGAGCTGGTTTCTGCCAGAATACGTGTTCCAGCCGTCCGTATTTTTTTTACTGCAAATGGAGTGGGCGATCCAATCCCTCAGGCGTGGATGGCAGGCGAAGCCTCCACAACAATGCATCAAAGAAACCATGTCGGTCCCTGAAGCAATCAGCGCGATAATATGAGGCAGCTGCCCCCCGGGAGAGTATCGCGTAATAATCTTTGTTCGGGACGACAGCATCTTTGTGACAAGCCAGTGCACCTCCTGGGTCTGAAATTGAGATTTAATGGGGGGGGGGGGGGGGGGGGAGGACTGGTCCCTGTCTCTCTCAATGAGACAGCTATGTGTGGGTTCTCCAATAAATTTAGTACTCTTTTTTCCAGTGGTTGTTTCAGAGTTACTCTCTAAATCACCATTCCTCTCCTGCATGGAGATATCTATGCAAGACTAGTTGCTCTAGGATGTTTTTAAGATCTTACTTTTACAGTATCATTGCCCCCCAAAACCCCCCACCCCCAGTTCTGTATTGGCTAGTGACCAAGAGTTGTCATTTTTAAGGCCTCTGATGGAATTAGTCTTAGCACAAGGTTCTGTGTCAGGTGCAGGGCCCTAACGTTGTCATTCCTTTTATATGATAAAAAAAGAACAGTATATTCACAACACAAGGCATTCATCACCTGTCGCTTTGTCAAGAGCCACCATAATTTAAAATGGATATGCTTCTGGTTTTTTTTCAGGGATTTCACATGTTTTCACATGTTGGATTTACATGTTTTTGCAGGAATCTTATAAGTAAGCATGCTTTTAAAGACCAGTTCCAATCAAGCCTCCCAGATTTATGACACCTGAAACTGGTCCCTCTACTGCCGAGTCCCTTTCCCTGCTGCATGTAAAAGCGATTCGTCTGGCTGATTAGGTGTGCACAGTACCCTCTCTGCCATGCAATGCAATGACCGTGCAGCCCCAGTAGGGGGTCTGAACAGGGAACAGAAACACCGGCTGACTGCAACATTTTGGAGGAAGAATGCGAAAGCTCTGTGCTGTTTACAAACTGACGAATGGCGTAGAACAAATGGAATGAGCTTAGAAATGCAACTGGCCATTCCATATCGCGAGCAAAGAAAAAAGGTATAAAAAGATCTGTCATAAAATTAGTTTTGTTATAAAAAATTAAATTAAAAAAAAACTTTTTTCCAGGCAAACATAATAGCGTAATACCATAATAGCTTATTCACAGCTAACATAACGGTTCATGCTAATAGCATACAAGCACAATAGCTTAATTCAGATATCCATTGTATTTCATTTTTGGGATGGCACGCACATTGACATCACCACAAGCTACAGGCTAATTTATCATCTCACCACCTTGAATGGAATGTGCAGCGTAACCACAGCAACTGTGATGTGGTGTCTTACAAGTTAACAACCCCAACGATGCTAATGAATACTTTGTGCTGCATTTGGTTAGTAAATATTTTACTACATTTTATTTATCTCAGATATCTCTACGAATTGTTACAGCCATCACATGCTTA